>JAUCMS010000002.1:9055407-9131900 GCA_032357445.1 Enteromius radiatus | reverse complement strand
ATTTCAGATCGATTCTGAATCGTTGCAAATGAGAATCTAGATTTTTCTGTGAATCGATTTTTTGGCACACCCCTACTGGTTTGTATGTATAGTCAGTTGAAGTTCTTATAACTGTAAAAGTCTGTACATTCTATGATAAAACCCTTTAAATTGATTAAAGTCAGTTCCTTACAATGCAAGTTTGCGGTAAAATATTTTCATCTCATGATGACTGTAAAGTGACATTCCCAGATTTCCCTGGGAGACTTTTTTAAAATCATTTTTGAAAATTACAGTTTCAAGACCAATTCACACTTCACTGACACGCTGACAAACAGAAGCAGACACTTCTTCAGGTTTTGTCAGATCAGTGTGTTATCCCTGTCTGTATCTGTTGCCGTCTGTCAGAGCTTGTTTTCACCGATTGAACTTGTTGAATCTGTGCTTGTCGGGTCATGAAATGCTTGAAAAAGTGATGTACTATAGTCTGGAGATTGTCCATGCTTGTCTGCGTCTGTCAGTGCGGTGTTGGTTTTTAAACAGTAAAATTGAAAGTTTGTTTTAGTCCTTTAGTAGAATTAAAGATTTTGCATATTTAAGATCTTTTGTTTTTGGATCGTCTCTGGCTACAAGGTCACTTTTTTTGACATTTTGAGGTGTGAAAGTATTGTGAATGTTATTATTTATTAGAACTGAGATAATTCATGTAATGCAAGGTATAAAGCTAGCCTTGGTAGTGCAAAGCCCACCACAGAATATGATGTGGGATGTGTTGGGAATGACATTGGTGCAAATATTCCCAATGTTAGACGAAATAAAAACTAGTGAGAATGAGAATTGTTTTTTTTTTTTTATTTCAAAAACTTAACAGGGCTAAAAGTGCCTGTAGTTGAAGAAACACTCGTGCAGTTATTGAGCTAGAGACTGAGACAATATCACACCGAAATGAACATGTGTTCTTGGCAAACAGAAATGAAACGAAAACCTATTCTCATTTTCTACTTTCAAAGCCAAATGGCACTTTTTCTGTCTCTCTCACATGCTCTCTTTCTCTCAGTTTCAGTGTGATACATTAGCATAGTATTAAGTGAGTGTGTATTTCAATTGCCAAATTAGTACCAGGTGAGACCGTAATCTTATTAAAATAACCTATTTGTGCAAAATAGTAATGAACTAATGAAGTAAGAATATTATCAAGAAAATTTCTGTTGCCTGTCAGGTGGTCTATCTGTCTGTCTCTCTCTGTCTCTCGCTTTCTCTTGCTTTCCTGTACGTTCCTGGAATTCCTCCCAGCTTGGCTTGGATTTAGGCTTTCAGTGTGTGTGCGTACTCTGTCAGAATAATTGATTTAGTTTATTAACAGTCCTGAGAGAGGGAAAGTGTGCCATGTAATGAAGAATGAGAGCGCTTGTGTCTGGCATTAATGATATTTTCCTCATCTGTAGTATTTCATTAGTGATGCTAATTGAAAAGGAACTCATTTACTGGGATCCAGAACTGAAGGGTGTTTGTACATGTTAGTGTGAATATAAAAGAAAAACTGTATTGCATACTTTTAAAAGATAGTAGTGGCTATTTGCACTATGTGTGAATAGCGATAGATGCTATTTACACCAAGTAAAAATGACATATTTGAATCCGGGTCGATCGCTTTAAAAGAAGTATAACACGCATAATCCTCTGTACCTCTGGACTTGATGTTGGTGGGCGGAGTTAGTGTACATAGCCTCTGCCAAGGCAGGCTCTTTGCGCTTAGCACTACACTCCTTAAAAAAAAGATTTTACAAGTTTACAGACTTGAAATAGTTTATATTGGTATTTCATCACATGTGTGTTATTGGAGCATAGTGGACTTTCAAACTGTTTTCAAACTTTTAAACATATTAAAAGATCTGTTATGAAGTGTACACAATTTTTGTATTGAAGTTCATAGCTGTTACTGCGTTTTAGTCCTTGTTAGATGAAGCTGTGCTGCAGCGTGGCAGATAGTATGACAATGCAATTTATTTCCAATTTATTAACCTAATATAATATTGCGACTGACCGTGTGACATTAAATCATGAGGAAGGTGGGAATGCATTTTGCTTGACTCACTCCTACACACAATGACTCTGTTCAGAGTTGTGATTTTAATGCCAACCAATGAAATGGTTTCTGTACATTAAAGGACAGTTCCCTGTAGAAAACTCTCAGAGGCTTTTCAATTCAATCTGTTTGTTCAATATTGAGAGATAGACACTATAAAGATGTCAAGTGCAGAGAGAACAGAGAGGTGGAGTGAAAGCATTACCGCTGACCCTGCAAAGAAACAGGAAGTGCTCAGGGAAAAGACAAAGTGAAGAGATCAGAACCATTAATACAGGGCAGAAAATATTGCCAATTTAGCGTCTCAATGTTTCTGTGCACCATACCCTCTTCATATGATAAGGTAGAAAAGCATTAAGGTTGTCAGTTTAGTTCCTTCGCATTCCTCCACCATACATTTGCACTGTAATTAAATGAAATCGGTTCGTTTTGTAAGCGTTCTCCATCTGTCTGTTCTTGTTACGTGAGGAAGGCTTCTATTACCCCCCTTTATCATTGTGTGGAGAGTTTGTCTCCTCTAATGACACCTCCTGCCATCCCATCCCCATCCTCCTAATTATCCTCTATTTTACTTAACAGCCAGAGAAAGAGGGGGGTGGCTGCAGAGACGGGGGTCGGTCCGAGATCTGAGGATCAGGGCTTGGATAATCATTGTTCTAATTGCTTGTGTTGCATGTAAAGACCTTTTTAAAAAACTCATTTAGAAAACAACTCAATTAGCATATTCAGATGCGAATCAAAGCAAGTGGCTTGTAGACAGCTGGTGTGGGGAGTCGAGCATCAGACTGTTTTGAAAAACTGATTAAGTCAATTAAAGTCGATTTTATTCCAGTAATGCTGTCAATTATAGTGTTTATATATATATTTTTCCAGATTGTTAGGTCCATTCTCAAAGCAGGGCTGAGACCTTTTAGATGGGTTACTTCTAGAACAGTGACAGCAATTTGTGTGACCTATTTTTTATATGTGTATAGAGCATGTTAATAATTACCATAGTTTATAATGAATTAATTAACAATATTTTGTAATATATAAAATCATAAAAATTAATCATTAATATAATCCTTTATATTCAACAATATATTATGTGTACAATATATGATACATAATTCATCTACTTATTAATAACAAATACATTTAAATAATAATTAATTAATAATAATAATTTAATAATTAAATAGAATTTTCATCTAAAAATATATATGTAAAAAATATTGATCATGTGGTACAGTATATGGTTATGTCTTTTTATGGTTATAGACCTTATTTTGAATTTCATTAATTGTTATTTTATATGTTACATGCATAAATAATATAATGGCTAAATTAATAATGTCTTATGAGTTAATCATTAATATAGTTTATAAAGAATAACGTGTGTGTGTGTGTGTGTGTGATAATTAATAATAATTTATTATTAGTTAATGATATATTTCATTATTATAGTTAATGTATTAATTAAATATATAATTTATTGATCTAATATGTAAAAATGATTTTATAATATATTACAATATGTAAAAGAATAGAAAAGTATTATTATTATAAATGCTACAATTGATATTATTATTTTTAATTTTTTTATATATATATATTTGTTTTTTTTATAAACAGCCTGACCATCTAAAAATGTACTGATCTTAAAATGCTTGCTAAATCTTTTTTGTTTTTTTTTGCTGTTGCAAAGGTGTTCTAGGTGGTTTCTAAAGTATTGCTAGGTGGTTGCTAGGGTGTTTGGGCATGTTGCTTACTGCCTTCATTTAAACGAGCCTCCTTATCCAAGTCTCTGATATTTTGGACCCCAGTTATCCCTCGAGCCCCTCCATTAATGTAATTCAATGGGAGTTCAATAACTAACATAAACGTAGAATAATGAGGTGCACCATATATGGTGAAGTCCTCAGGACGGGTTCATTTGTGCAGCGTTTATGGCCATTAGCTGCATAGCCATGGCCCAGATTTCCCAGGCAGACTCTTTCTGTGCTGCAGCTCTGAGAGGCTCCTTCATATGATATCTTAAATGACTCTTTAATGGCTGTAATGAGAAGAAATGTGATCCATTCTATTCACTCCAGTCTGATCTCATGACGTAAAGCGATGCAGGTGCTGTGGCGTGTAATCATTTTATCAGGTGCCCACACAGAAAAGGAAGTGCTTGTGTGTCTGTGAGAGAGAAAGTGTAAGCACATATTAAGATGGGAGTTGAACCCAGGTCCCCCAGCAGGTGCAACAAAGACTGCACTAGACTAACATGTCTGCACCAATATATTGTAAAATGAAGAACTACTTAAGTTTAAAAATAGTGTCTTGTTTTTAAATCCACCATAGTACTATATTGTGCAGGAAGAGATTTTGATTTTAGCTGATTTTTTGCCACTTCTGCAAAATTTGGTCTTGGAAAAATGTGTGAAGATACCTTTTTTCATTCTGTTCTTCACCCTTTAATAAAGATGAAATGTATATCTCACTAAATAAAAAAAGTCACTAAAGTTGTTTGTTTAAAAGGTTATTACACTACTGTTTGATTTGATTTAATTTAATGTAATGTTATTTAATTTAATTTTTATTTCACCAATGCAAAGTGCTCACAAAGGCTGGTTTTATTAAATCAGAAGGACAGTAGAAACAGAAATATTTTCAAATATTATCACAAGTTAAAATAACTGTTTTCTGTTGTAATGTATTTCATCACATAATTTATTCCTGTGAAGAAAAAGCTCAATTTTCTGCATCTTTACTCCAGTCTTAAAGAAACATGTCTTATTATTTATTAGCAATGTTAAAAATGCAGTTCTTTCTATATTTTTGGAGACATTTTCAATGTTTCAAAGTTCCAAAGGTCAAAAGAACAGCATTTATTAACTATTAAAAACAATTAACAACATTATTGACTATTAATAATCAGTTTATTTAGGCAGAAATTGAAGTTAATAGTCTGAATTAGACCTTGTATATGCATACAAAAAAGAGAAAATAAGGTTGGGAACCACAAGCGTAGACCACCAAGAGAGCCAAAATAAGTGTATGACACCTCTGTGTTTGTGTGTGTGAGTGAATTTCTAACACTTCGACATTAAAGTGTCCGTACTTCTGCTTCACTGGTTTGTAATTGATTCCCGGTGGCACTGCAGCAGTCTCTATTCTGTCACTCAGTTTGTTTGACAGCTAGCAAAGAACAACGTAGCCTACAGCTACTATATATTTCTATAGCACACCACTTTCTTTATTCTGTTTTATACCCCTCTAGTCATTTTTGGAGCATTCCATCATAAATATCCGAAGCTGCATTTTGTGTGCACTAAATTTTTTAGATCTCATTTTCCATGTCCAAAAACTACCTGGAGTAGGTCAGCAGTGGACATTTATTGCTCTTAGCTATATTTAAACCTATTTTGATGCTTCTCTGTCAACGTTTTTCAGGTTTATATATTCATATTTGATAAACAAGGCTTTTCACTTTCAGAATCGGATCAGGTTAGACATGAATATCCACTAACATAGAACAGGTGATCCTTAAAAGACCTCTGGTTTTGATCTGCGGGACGTCGGTGGCTGTTTTAATGACTCATAATGGCAGTTTCACACTTAAACAAACATGCAGGCCTGCGTTTCTAATGGAAGTGCAGACAGATGGTCTATTGCAACCATCTAAAGGAGCAACTTCAACAGAAGAAGGCCACTCTCCACTAGAGGGGAGCCAATTAGCCGCTTGCAGATCACTTCACTGTGAAGTTCATCTAGTGCTGTTAAGAGCCATAATTGCTCTGGTGGACGGAATAGAGAGAGAAACAAAGAGAGAGAGATGAAGGAGGTTGTCTGGAAACGTATTAATCAGACTGCACTCTTCAGGGAGCGAGAGAAAGGTTAGATGGGTTTGTTTTTGTCACGGAAGGCTGACTTTACGGCATAACAACTGCTTGTTTCTGTCATTCATGCTTCAGAACCATCTCTCAGCTGTGCTTTGTAAACACAACATGCTGTTTGTTTGTTTACACATGATGTGTGAGAGAGAAGTGTGATTATAGATAGTACCTACGTGTTAATTGTGGAGCTGAAACCTAATCAAACAATAACTAGCACACTTTAATTATCCCAATAATAACCCTCTTACATGATTGACTGCGCGCGTGTGTGTGTGTGTGTGTGTTTACACCACTCAGAGCCTCTTTAAACCTCTCATTAGCTGTTATTGACTTGTCAGTGGCTGCAGATGTGGGTTTGACACCTTTCCAAACACACCAGCTGGCTGTCTGTCTTGCTGGATTCCAGTAGAGGTATGCAGGATCAGAGCAATCTCACATAATCTGACACATCGTTATTTTTGAACTTTAGATGGTGTGAGAGATCACACAGGAGATTTTGGAAGGACAGTGAGTCTGTGGTTTATGACTTTTTGAATTTTTTTATTTATTTATGTAACTGATATTTTAAAGACATTTAACACGCATTATTTATATTTTGCAGCATTGCATCATTTACATTTTGCAAAGTATAGTAACAATAAATAAATTATTATAAATGAAATTAAATTAACAATTACAATTAATCAAAGTTAATTCAAAAAGTACCGATAGAAAGTGCAATATTAAATAGAAAAGTTAGATTAATTTGAAATAATACTGTATTACAATAGAAAATAAAATGAAGTATGTGTATATATATATATATGACAAATAAAAATTCGACTCTGTCCTATCTTGTGACATAGAAAAAATACTAGTGCTGTCAAACAATTAATATATCCAAAATACATAATATATACATACAGCATATATTTTGAAAATATTTACATGGATATATTTATATTCATAAAAATAATATAATATATAAATACATTTAATATATAAACGTTACATAATTTATCTTAAATATATACATGCATGTATGTGTATTTATATATACCTAATTAACATACACAGTACACACACACACATATTAGGTACACAACAACTTTTATTTTGGATGCAATTAATCGTGATTAATCATTTGACAGCAACATTTTTGCTGTAACACCATAGGAAACATTGATAAGTTAACGACCCATATGCAATATATATATATATATATATATATATATATACACAGTATATACACCTACATGTGTATATATACTGTGTATCAGGAAAGAATGATCGTTTCTTCATCCATATCTAAAAGCTTCATCCATGTCTGGATCATGGTTTGGGATGAGTTACACACTGAAGTTTACTGCTTTGATTGTTTTTTTGTTGTTGTTTTTTATCTTTGGTACTGTATGTGCAACAATAACAGTGATGCTTGCATTAGCAGATAGCACTCGTAAGGCAGAAAGGACCAGAAAAGTGTCTAAGGGGAAAACAACTAGAGACAGATGTTGGAAAAATAAGTCCGATTTTCTATTCACTTTGATATGCAGTTTTGGACAAAACTCGAGTGTCTGTCAGTATGTTTAATGAATTAGAGCCAAAGCTTTCACTTTGTATTCATCTAATCTTTTTGTGCTGAGCTGCTCTACATGTTTTGCTTCATTGTTTGGACTGTTTTACTCAAAACAATTTTTTTTGTTGTAGAATTTGGCTCGTTATGTGCGTCTTTACCACAGTCATGCCAGGATTTCACAGAGTCAGTCAATGAAGTTTTTTAGAATGTTTAGAATCTCTAAACTCTCATTAGCTCACTTGAGGTAAGATGTTAAATCTGCCTTACTGGTGTGGTTTTCTCTCGATTCAGGTCTAATTAGTGTAGAGGGAGAGTGAGAGGCTTCACGTTACATTGTTAGTTTAAAGCCCCTCAGGCCCGCACTGGAGCAGGTGGCCCATTACGATCCCTCGGGAACGATTGGTTTGTGTATGTCTGCGGTGGTTTATGCTCATATAGTGGGAATGGAATGAAATGGAACTTAATAGGGTCGTAGAATCATGGCTCCATTAGCATGCGGCTGAATTGGAAATGGAGGAACAGTTGGACCGAGAGAAGATTTGATCCAGCTGTCTTGTGAGAAGCAGGCCTTGCAGTCAGGGTGGCTGCATGTGTTGATGGAAACAAGTTCAACTTTAAAGTCACGTTGAACTTTTGTTTCTGTATAGTGCAAGTGGAAATATACCCCTATGTAGTGTCTGATCTAGTGCAGTGTATAGAGAGTTTTTTTCAATTTAGTATCTAACAAGAACCGAGAGTTAAAATGCCACAGTTCATGATGCAATCCAAAAGTGTTTTTGTTTTAATCCTTTTAAATATGTCTATATAATATTCACTTATGCCCGCCTGGTCTCATGGCATAAACGTACTTGGGTGCACTTTTTAGCGAGAGAAGAAATATGTACCAATAAGTACATATTACTGCTGTTTCCAAAGGAAATTAACACTAGAGGCAGTAAAACTCTCGCTATTCACACAAGTTTAATTAATAAGGCGTAGTTTTGTTGCAATTACTCGAAGAATATCATGTTATGACTTCAAAGCAATATTAATATGCTGGGATATTTGAAAACTGATGCTTTTGAATGTTAGCCTTACACATATCTAGCTTCAATATCTATGGGTTTTCATAGAGGGTAAGGTTGGTTCAGTAGCTCACAGAGTACAGAGACATGCATGAGAGACGAGGAGCTCTGGTTCAAAGGTAAAGGGCATATTTTCAGCCTGATAGAGCATTAACTTTTAGCAACAGTCTACGGATATTTCGGTTCTGAACCGCCGCAATACATACCTATATCAACGTAATAAAAATGTGCCAGGGTTCATGTCGAACCTGTGTTTTAGTGCCACTCAGTCGACATTTCTTTTTGAAACTGCGGCAAAACATGCAATAAGGTACGGAAAAACAGCATTTTATGAGACCAGGTTGACTTATTCAGTTCATAGTTCATACCTACAGGTACAGCAGAAATACTATTTAGACCTAAAATGTTTTCCCATTTACCTATTTTTTTCTCACAAATGCAAGTTTATATTTCCTAGTTCAGACTTTATAACTCGATTAACTAAGGAAACAAGCCTGAAGTGCAGCATATAAGTCATGGCCTAATGTATAGTGAGTTGGACTTGTTTGTAACCCAAAGGTCGTGGGTTCGAGTCCCAGGTCCAGCAGTGATTGTGGGTGGAGGAAGTGAATAACCAGCGCTCTCTGAGATGAGATGAGACCCGTGAGCAAGGCACCGTTCCCCCAACTGCTCCCCAGGTGCCAGCGATAGGCTCCGCCCACATAACTCTGCTTGCAAACACCAAATCGGTCTACAGCACTAAACAAATGAATGAGCCAGATCATCAGTTGCTATTTTTTTTTTATAATAGTCTAAAATGACAATATTTCTAGACCAGGTGGAGTACAGGTACAAAAGAAAGAATTAAAAGTATAATCAATGTAACCGAACTGTTGAATTGCTAAATTTGAGGAGAGGAGCACAGTGTAAGATGATATGGATTATGTGATCTCTCGCTCGGTGGCTGTTGCTGGCTAGACTTCATCAGCAAAATTTAATGATCTGCTTTCTCTACCTTGTTGCTAGGCAACATTGCCTGTACGACACAAGGGGCTCAAGCCATGGAATCCCGCAAGCAGACTGGCATGTGGTCACCAAAAAGGTTTATGGGAACATATTTATGTGACGCTGTGTGTGATGTATTTTGCTCTTGATGTTTTTCATTCTTTTTACGGTTTCTCAAATGTGTTTTTGATTAAAAGGCACAGTGTTTTTTCCATGGCAGCGCACTGAGGTAATGTTAGCACTGACTGCTCTTCTTTTGTACGGCCTGCACTTTTTTAGATGCTGTCGGCTCGACAAAAACAGATGAAAGTAATTAGGTATCTTGACAAATACTACTGACAAATACGCACAAACTTAATAAAATTTACATAGAAATGTACATGTATTTTTTGGTAGAGTGCTATACCAGTGCATCTGGATTTGCATGTAGCAATGTTAAAATCCTCATGGAAAAGCAATGCATTTTTTTTTTTCTTAAATTCAAAGTGGTGACTGTTTGCTTTTCATCGAGGATTGATTCAGAAGTAGTTTGAGCTGCTTCCCCATAACAGCTTTTTTGAGCAGCATAAGTATATATTTACACCTGCCTGTGTTGCCAAAGCTTTCAAAACATCTAGATTTCAACATCCACACAAAAACCTGTGACTTCTCTGAATAGAACAACACTGAGCGTAAACAATAATAACAGCATAAACCAGTGATGGAGTGTATCGAACAATTTGCTGACTGATGGGCTGCCTTTTTTTATTGATTTGACATCAGCATAAAAAGTGCACCATCTTAAAGCGGACTGCAGGATCTAGTGTTTAGTGGAGTGTTTGAATGTGTAATGAACCTCAGCACTCCTGAGGCGTTAGTGTGGATTACTGGCCATGAGTCACTGCAGCTAGAGAGAAGGGGAGAGAAAGCCGTAGGTTAAAAGGGTAAACTGATAGAGAGTGTGTAATAAGTGGGGAGCAGAGCTCTTCTTTAGAGGCCTTTGTAACATTGTGTGTGCGGGTGTTGTTAGCCTGCGGGTGAAGAATCCGGTCATGTGTCACAGTGAATGGACGAGCCTTCAGTGCAGAACATTGTTCATATTGCAGCCTTACTCAGCACTGGAATACACCACTATCATGCTGTCTACGACACACACACACCGTTCGCTAATAATACACAGTGTGCATTGGAAACTTTATGTGAACTCATTGCAGCGTCTAGCATAGGTTGGGGATCAAACATGAAAGCGGTGAATAATTATTCATATCATTTTGTACTCATCAGTTATAAAGCTATTACATTTTTAATAATTACCCCCAGAGCCCCTTTTGAGTTTCCCCTTATTTTTCATTCTGATGTTGAAAAACTGGCTGAAGCCATCTGTTGGAAAAGTGTTTTATCCCATAGAATTAAATGACTATTATAATCATGTAAATTGCCTGGGCTAAATCCAGACGTTGCTCTCGGACCAATTGATTCTTTTGTTTCGTGTGAATTTAATTAAAAGACTTTACCCTCTCATAACATAAAAGGCAACTCTCATGATGCAACCTCTTGTGCAGCTTTTGATGTGCTCTTGATTTGCTCTTTGATGCTTCTCATCTTGTGGTGAGATTGTATGGCTTAGAACCACAGCAGAGCACTTTGCTAATCACTTAGTACACAAAACAACCACGCTAAAGAAACTCCAGATATTGCTTAGTTTTAGAATCATCTATCATGTTGCAGTATGATGATATTTTTCACAGTAGTACTTTGTTACAAATAAAGAATAACACTGCTTTAAAATGAATGTAATCCCATTTCCACCGTGAAAAAGAAGGTAATTGCGATTATATTATTATTATATAAATTATTATTATTATTATTATTATTAGCTCGGAATTGTGCAATATAGATGTACAATTAAAGAAAAAAGTAGTTATGCAAGATATAAACTGAGAATTTTCAATTTTATTATTTATTATTAAAACAATTCCAAGTTTACATCTCATAATTTTTAATTTTATGCGAACAGTCCCTTTAATTTCTAAATTAGGATGTTTATGTCATGTTACTAAACAAGTAAGATATTATTTGGGGTTAAGATGTTTCCCTAATACGACCCCTGGTGAACATTGGTTTAAAAAAAACGTTCTATGTGGTAGAATGTGACGAAAATACCGTTCGGCCCAGATCTCTGCTATTAAAGGAACAGCTTTGTAACAGTGAATCTGTATAAACTGGCCAAGCGTGAATGACCTACTTCCCCCCCATGGACACAGACTGCTTCATTCGTTCATTCGTTTATTCGTTCCCTCGCTTTCCCCCCGCCGCTCCCTCCATCTGTCAGCGATTGAGCTCCATTACTTGGACGGAAGGAGGCAGAGGGCTTCAAAGCACGAGCTCCTCTCCCTTCCTGTCATGGTGATTGATTTCAGAACAAGATGTTTGCCTTTCATGCCGACCATGCATGACCTCTTCGGTCTGTATGGGGTCTTCATTTCCCCTTCCCTCTAAGGATTCACACTCTTTAGATAGGCCAGGCCTTTAATTAGATACATCTTTAAACCTGCTCTTATCGTTCTCCGAATTGCTTATTGAGTCGAGCTAATGAAACATTCTCTTTGATGAGTGCCGGATGGTGGAGGGTGGTTGACCTTTGTTGTAATAGAGTTGATTTCTTTTAACCTGCATTTGAAGGCCATCGGCTTGTTCTCCACTGCTGTTACTAAAGCAGTAAGTCACAAGAGGCCATGGTAAAATCAGTGTAAAGCATAGCCTCGAGTGGCTTTGTGTGTGTGTTTATTTTTAATGGCATAATAATGTTATGAATAAACATAGTTGAACATTTTTAAAACTTAAAGAAAAACTGAATAGAATAGAAAAATAAACTATAAAACTTGTTTTCAGAGGACGTCTTGAATTTAAGAGTTTTCCCCCAACCCTATTGGCTTTATTCTTTGTCTTATTTTTCATTTTATTAAAGTAAAAAAAAAAAAGTTTGCCAATGGGTTAAAGCGCAATAACGATAATAATAAAGTTAAAGTGTTTAAAAAAATTCTATAATTAACGACAAAGAAGAATGACATTGTTGGAAACACTTTCAGCTTTCAACCAATCAGAAGTCATCCTCGAAGACCATTTAAAAAGGCAGATGACAAAACTGCAGCACATGCTTATAATGCACAGTACAGTAATACAGTAATCGTTTTTATTGTACTTGTAGTGAACGGGCCTCTATTCCTATCACACACCATTTTGCACCAGAATATTTATTTATTATTCTGAAAAAGTTGCTAAAGCATGTGTTTGCAGTGTAGAATCTGACTTAGTGAGAAGACAGATGGACGTGTGGTGTTTACTCACTCATGTGGAGGTCACGGGTCCCTCTCATTTCATCTACTTCTCCACCTCCATCCATCTTTGGAATGGAACTAAATTGCTGTGTTATGTTTTCTAAATCGGCGCTTGCTCGGTCACAAAAGCCTATTGCTTCTTGCGGCGTCTCAAAGCAACACTTTATGTCTTGTGCTTTCCTGTTAGTGCAGTTTTTTTGTTATTTCTTTCTCTTTTTTTTGGCTAAAGAAGTAATATCTTCCCTGAGGGCCACAGATAAGACTAATAAAACAGAGAGGCCATGGATAGAATCTCTCTCTCCATCTCACAAAAGCCTGTGTAGTTACGCTTGGCAGGGGAACTGATCCCTGGAGTGGCTCTGCTGTAGAACAGGGGTGTAATCACGGAATGGGATCGAAGTGCAGGTCTCCCATGCTGTTCTCTTTCGGTCTCTCTCATTTACTGCTGGGTAAAGGGAGTGGGAGTTTTTTTGCTTGCCTCGTCAGCATCCCCTGCATCTGTAGGATAGTGAGCACAACCCTCGTATGTGTCACTAATGAATCAGGAGGATGTTTTAGCACCACACCGCAGAGGAAAAACTACCTTCGATTATTATCACGGGTTGAGAAACAGCAAGTTATGCAATAAATAGTATGTCACATGCTGTTTTATGTTGTCTCTCTACAGCATTTTCTTCTTGGCAAGATAAGACAAGAATAAAAATGTTTTATTCTTTACATTAAATGACTTTGCTGACATATTTTTTGTACTGTTTAGCCTAATTTCAATGGTAATTATACATTTGTTCTTAGTTCATGAAATAAGTATACTAAGTAGGAATAAATTTATACACACGTTTTTATCATTATTATTTTTTTTTAATGAGTACATTTTTTTGTCAGTTCATCTTTGGAACACAAATTAAGTTACTTTTGATGAAATCGGACAGCTTTCTGATCCTCAATAGCCAACAAAGCAACTAAAATGTTGAATAGGACCAGAAAGGTAGTGAGAACATTTTTGACATCAGGAGTTTAACATTAATTTTATGAAGCTACGATAATACTTTTGTTTGCAGAGAAAATAAAAATAACGACTATTCATGTTTCTTTTCCGTTTTAGTATTTGACACACGTTCACAAGAATACCATGATGTATAAAGTCATCATTTTTTTCTTTGTGCACAAAACATTTTCTTGCAGCTTCATAATGTTAAGGTTGAACTGCTGATGTCACATGGACTATTTTAATGTTGTCTTTACTACATTTCTGGGCCTTGAAGATTTCATTTGCATTTACAGGACAGAAAGCTCTCGGATTTCATCAACAATATCTTCATTTGTGTTCCAAAGATCTTATGGTTTTGAAATTATATTTGGGTGAGTAATTTAAGACAGAATTTTACATTTTAGGGTAAACTATTCCTTTAACTATAAAGGTAACTAATATTATATCTACACTCTGAAAAAATGCTTGGTTGAATGTTACATATTTTGACATGAACTTTTGCAACTTTTTTTATACTTTAGTATGTTGTCTTGTTCTTTTCATTCATCATAATTTACCATAGAGTTAATTGGTCTTGTTTTTACCTCAGTTTTCCAGATTAACAGGCTCAACCCAACATTTAGGTATTTAGGTCATTTTTAATTGATTTTGTTTTCGTCCATTATATTAATAATATAGTTATTGCATTCCGAAAAACATTGGATCCAGAATCTACTTAGCTGATAAATCTGAGGGGGCATTTCTGTCTATCTGTCTGTTGTCTGAATGTGTCTTTCTTTCTGTTCAGACATCATACATTTTCGTGTTCAAGGAGATGAAAGATAAAACCTGTGTAGACTGTAAAAACCTACTTTGCACTTGAAAGCTGCTGCATTTGAGTGATTGTGTGTGTGAGAGAGCACAGAGGTGTTTTTAAGTCCCCACAGCAAAAGAAGAACTTCTAGAAAGCAAGGCAGCAAAGTGAACTCTAGGGAGCTTTTGTGTTATGTGTATTTGTGGGTAGATATAGGGCTGTTTTTGTATCCAAAGTTTACCTGCCTAAATCTCTTGGGAAATGGCAAAAATATACAAATTAAAAAAAAAAAAAAAAACGAAAACAAGTTTTCTCAGAAATGGAAGCCACTCTTTGTCTTAACATAGCAGCATTTGAAAGTTTATGGCACTCATTCTGAATGCTAGAATGATAAACATTTTGTCCTATCAGTATGTGCGATGTAAGAATGGTACAGGCATAAGAAAGCAGATATGAGAGTTGCGCAGAAACTTCATACTTCTAGAATAGAGAACAGAGCTCTTTACCAAAAAAAAGTAGGTTTTGATGTTTTTTTTTTTTTCAAAGGATAGACTAGACAAGTATAGATGAGCAAACCCAATTTATCGTCAGATGTTTTCCCAGAGTGAACTTCTAATGTTTCCTCTGCCAGCATCACATGTTGTTATACTTAATTCACACTGAAAGATGCACATTAGAGCCAGATGTGCCTACAGATGGATTAATGAAGTTTGCCATGTTGTCGAAAGATCATTGTAGGTCCTGCAGAAGAAAAGCTCATCGAATTAGGCCCATCCGTTGAATTATGTGTCCCAGACCCACCTTGGATGTGGTTCAGCATATTCTCAAGTGCTAGCAATCATGGACGTGATTGCTGTGGAAAAGCCATTCAAGTTCATGCTCAGTATACTTGACAAACTCACTTTCCATATCCTCTATAATCTCATGTGCTTTTCTGTCATTTCAACCAGTTTCCAGACCGCCCCAGATTCCACCAGCCTCTAGAGTCTCCCTTCATACATCACTGCCTATTGTACGCTTTTATGCACTTTTTTGATTGAACTTGGATGCATTTTGAAGTAGAATGGTGATCTAGATAATTAGATTAGATACTTAGTTCGCCCAAAAAATAAGATTTGCCATCTGAAATGGAGATTAATTGATTTCTTCTGGGAAGAGATTTGAAGAAACTTGCTCTTGCTCACTAATGGATCCTCTGTAGTGAATGGAAGCCATCAGAATGAGAATCCAAACAGCTGATAAAAACATCAAACACGCAAATTTTGCTTCACAAAATTGCTTGACTGGAGTCATGTGGGTTAATTGTAAATACTTTAATCAACTGTTTGGACTCTCATTCTGACGGCACCCATTCGCTGCAGAGGATCCGTCCAGTATGCAACATTTCTTCAAATCTGTTCCAATAAAGAAATAAACTCATCTACTATACATCTCAGATGGCTTTAAGGTGAGTAAACGTTGAGCAATTTTTAT
Source organism: Enteromius radiatus (assembly GCA_032357445.1). Taxonomy (NCBI): domain Eukaryota; kingdom Metazoa; phylum Chordata; class Actinopteri; order Cypriniformes; family Cyprinidae; genus Enteromius; species Enteromius radiatus. The sequence continues at coordinate 9,115,798 of JAUCMS010000002.1, read as the reverse complement.
TACTGAATAAACTTTTCCTCAAAATACATTGTCATAACATTTTTAAATTTCTTATTATACAGTATATATTTTTCAATAGTTCAAATTGCTACATTGTATAATTGACAGGATAATATTTCACTTTTAAAGTGACATCAAAGTTGCTATCTTAGAAATTAACGTTCAGTTATTTGTGTCGAAATTAGTTGCAATTTTTGGTGTAGGCATACGTATATTTTCCAATTTTAATAAGTTTGATTACACCAAGTAATTTATCACATTAAAATCCATTGTGGGATACAGCATTTTGTCTGTTCATCTGCGCATTCCATGCCTACATATTGCGTTCTTTAAAATATAGTAAGTAGTAAGTCTGAACACATCCTCATCCTCATCTGAATGTGATTTATGAGGAGCTTCTTCTCTCAAGCAGCTGAAATGAATCAACTATGGCTTGATTTTTTTGAGTCTGAATGATTCTGATCGCTGAATAGAGAGATACGGCATGAATAGAGGTTGTCCCTCAGCACAAATACCCAGAGTGCTCTATCAGAGCTGAAGAGTTGATGGCTGGTTATCAGCCTGTCGTATCTTGCAGTCCTGACATGCTCCGTCTGCTCAGCTGAGAGTTCTTTTGATGTTTCTGACTTCAAGTACAGCACATGAACAAGGCTATTAAACATGTAATGTCTCTGAAGCATGTAATCTGATTTGGTACATAAGTTTAACATGATGGATCAGTCCCGCAGGCGGATGAGGGCTGATGGTGTATCTCCTCTCAAACACACACACACACACACACACACACTTGCACAGTAAAAGGTTTTTTCTGTATACGGTTTGCATCAGATACAGCAAAACACGCTTTACGTCTGAGAAATCATCAGGAGGCTTGAATAGATAAGCATTTGCTTGTTTAATTTTATACACATATCTTTTGATGAAACTGAAGACTATGGTCTGAATCGGAGGAGAAACATTCATGCGAGCCTTTAATCATTTTTATCGCACACCAACATTATTTTACTCACGCACAGAGCTTAAAACGAAGAGCGTAAAAGAGCTGTCATTTTAGAAAAATGGCTGAGCTCTTGAAAACAAGATAAAAAAGACAGTCTTCTACATCTCTGAAGTTAGATATGAAAACCTTGGCCTTCTGGAGAAGGGGCCATGATCATTACTTTTACATTAAAAACAGCACTTTGCTGCCCATCCTTTTATAACTGGTCTGGTGTTTTCTGACAAATCTGGACACATTGAGATTGCTTAAGAGTGTGTCATTAGACTAGTGTAGTGATGCCTTTTGTTAAGTTACGTATGAAAAGCATTAAAGCAGAGATGTTTTCAACTACAGAAGAAAAAGAACTGATTTGTTTTTGTGGCTCAAAACTCGCATTTATTTGATTCACCACTCAAAACTGCTCAAAGTGTTCTCCATTTGTAATAGGAAAATACACACACATTAGTTTTCAAACGTTTAGAATTAGTAAGAAATTTGAATATGTTTGAAAGAAGTTTCTTATCCTTGCTAAAGCTGTATTTATTTGATTACAAACAGTATAGACATTATTGTGCAAAATTATTATATTTTAAATCTATTTTGATATGATTTTAACAGCCTACTCTCACTGCAATTTGTACATATTTTACGAGGTGGCTACTTCGTACAAATTCGAACAACCTCACTTGTACAAATTGCACTTATTTTATGAGTTGCAAATTCGTATGTATTTGTACGAATGACCTACACATAACTCCGCCCCTAAACCTACCGTCATAGGGTTTTAGACAAATCATAACAATATCATACGGGTGAGGTCATACGAATTTGCACGAATTACCCACCTTGAATGAATACATACGAATTGGTCGTGAGACCATTGGTTTTTAAATGTAATTTAGTCCTGTGACGTCTTCGCTATCACTAAATCCTTTCAAAATCATTCTAATATGCTGACTTGGTGCTTAAAAACATCTGTTGTTATCCATGTTGAAGACAGCTGTGCGTAATATTTTTGTGGAAACAGTGATCCATTTTCATGTATTCTTTTGTTTTCATCATGCGTATAATATTCTGAAACTCTACGGATTGCTAAGTCACTGCGCTGTTGCTTCAAGTAGGCGTTCCTACCCTGAACTGTATCGAATGTCTCACTTTCCCTTCCTTAGTGTACTGTTTTGGCACGGGAAGTATCTCTCTCTCTCTGTAGCTGGAGTATAATAACGTAATTGATTGCTTCTGTAAGCAGAGATATGTGAAGATACACAGCTCCCCTGCAGAGATGAGCTTTGTCATATTGAATATTGATCTTCCTGTCTAGAGTCCTCTGTGGATGAGAAAGTTCTGGAGTGCTGCTCCTCTGTTGCATTTCAGACTCCTTTTATCAAAATGCTTGTTTTTCTGTAAAAGGGTAAGGATTATTTTATTTAGCAGCTTGGCAGAACAATGTTTGCTGGAGGAAGACAAGTATACGCCTACTAAAGTGTGCACTGCTTGGGTTGTGTAATGTGTTTTAGAGCAAACAATACATTTAGTATATAGCAGGAATGGACTTCATGCTGTTTATTAATGGTCCTGTTGTTTTCTGTATTTTAGAGTAAAAAACTTACCCTCCTGTCTTTTCAAACCTGTAACACTTTTGTTTATCTGCAGAACACAAATCAATATATTTTTTGAATAAATCTGAGAGCTTTTTGACCCTGCACAGTTAGTAACACTGACACATTCAAGGCCTTTGTAAGAACATTGTTAACATAGTCTATGTGACACCAGTGGTTCCCTCTTAGTGTTATGATGCTACAAGAATGCGCTCTGTGCACAAAGAAAAAGAACTATCCCTTAAAAGATTGGGGTAATATTAAACATATATAAAGAAGTCTGAATTTCTTTGTTAATGCTGCAAGATGTGAATATTGTAAAATATTATTAAAATGAAAAGCAACTATTTTCTATTTCACTGTATTTAAATAGTATTTTACTCCTGTGCTTACGAAACTGACTTTTCTGCATCATTACTGCGGTCTTCAGTGTCACATGATCCTTCAGAAATCACTCTAATATTCTTATTTGCTGCTCAAGTAACATGTCATATTATTAGCAATGTTGAAGACCGCTGTGCTGCTTAATATTTTGGTTAAAACCATGATACAGTAAATTATTTGTTGATTCTTTGATGAGTAGAAAGTTCAAAAGAACAACGTTTATTTGAAATTGAAAACTTTATTTAAAAAATTATTAATAGAAAAAAGTATGAATGGTAGTCTATAGTGCGAAATATTCTCTGATCAAAAATTCTTGATTTTATTTAATGAAATTTAATTGAATTGTAAATTATCATAAGACATTATTAGAGCACTTGCTGTCTTCACCCACTGAGCCTTTGCTAAAGTCAGTAGTCAGAAAAGCCATTTTAGAGGCTTACATTTTGATATAATGTTAGAATTATTTAATACTTTTTCTGTAGAGTAACACATACTAATGAATTTCACACTGAGATTTATTATGAAAAAAACAAACAAATCCAGTTTGATAACATGTCAAAATGTCCCAAAAGTAGTGGTTTACACTCATATCTGTGTTTGTTTTTGGCAGAAGGACATGACCTTGAAGCCCCATGAGCGGAGACAGAACCAGGCAGGACCGCTGCGCAAGAAGAAGCCTGGTCGAGTGCCGAATGGCCTGAGCTTGGACCTGCACAAGGACAGACTCAACCACAACAACCACCAGCACCAGCACTCTGACCAGGAGAACAACCCTCGCCTGGCCCATACACACAGCAAGAAGAAGAAATACCTGCAGAAGAAACACCGACCTGTAAGTCCAACTCTCTATTCAAACAAGAAAACACTTGATTTGTTTCCTAAATATTTTCCACAGGTCTTTAGCATATGGTATTTGCTGTTTTTAATACTTCAACATCCATTTGCATCTAATTACAGTTTACTTAATTTGAGACGCTTCTTCGTTTAAGTGTTGACATTCTTAACGAAATTAAATTACGGTTCGATTGTGTACTGAGATTGTGTAAACCTACAGTCATGCTAATTTCTCCAAGCCACATATAATGCCAGTCTGTCTTCGGTGACAGTGACTGAACAACAGAAATCTGACTCCATTAAGGCGGAGCTCATTTGAATCGAGTAATTGCCGCTGATCATTAGCCATCTCTGTAGCAGCCTAAGACTTATTACTGATCTAATCTGAGGAGGTAATTAATATGACACCAGGTTTTACAGGCAGGCTGGTGGTTTGTTGAGGCTTTCAGACATTACACAATACCAAAAGAGTGGACTGACTTACAAAAGTGCCAAAGTGGAGAGAGAGAGAGAGAATAATAGAGATTTTGTCCTCTAAGATTAGATTTGTAAAGACACTGTTGATTAATTCTGTCATTAAGAATGAACGAGTAGAGGATGGGCTCCAGCTTTTTTTGGACTTGTTTTATGGTGCTAATTAAATTAGTCAGTCTTGTTATTGTTGCTGCGAGGTGTTGCACTCTTGCTCTTTGTGTTTGTGACATCCTCTTGTTTTTACTAATGAGTATTTATAGCATGTTTACACAGAGGAATTGCTAGTAGAGAGCAATCAGATGGCCACACAGTATATTGAACACACAGCCATGTGCACTTAAAGAAACAGTTCACCCAAAAAGTAGAACAATTCTGTCATTATTTACTCTAGCCTAATGTTTTCTTTTTTCTTTTTTTTCATGGAACTTAAGAAAGTTATTACGCCACAATAATACAGAAATAATCCACATGACTCCAGTCCACAGATTAACATCCCGTAAAGTGAAAAATAGTTTTTCATGACAAATTCAAACTATTGCTTCTGACTAAAATACAGGTCCTCTATCTGTAATATTGCTTTCTTCAGTGAAAATCACAGAATCAAGTGTGAAATCTGTATAAACCAAGCACTGTTTACAAGCAAAAACAGTCCATATCAGTTCTAAACATTTTGATGTGAGAAGAAATGTTTTTGTGAAATGTTTTCATTTTTGGGGTGAACTTTGAGCACAAAAAAAACAATAAATGTCTCATAAAAGCTTTCCATATACTTGCTTTGTTGATCCGGGGTGTTATGAACATATGCTTTAAATTCATCTAACCGATTTATTGAAATGATATGACTCAAAAGAATGAATCATTCAATAAGGAGAGCTTGGTCTGATGTCAAGATTTTTGAAGATGATGACCTAAATTTGAGTCTGTTCCTCATGCTGTGCTATAGTGCTATAGGGAGACTCATATGGACAAGTGTTATTATAGCTTTATGGTGCATTTGCGTCTTTTTTGAAGCTTCCCAATTCATAGTAATTGGATATGGATTGTACATTATTCAAAAAATGTTCAGGTTTGGAAGCACACCAGGGTAAGTAAATAATCACAGGATTCTATCTGTGAGGTGAAGTATTCCTTTAAACACATCCTCGATGGCATGCACACACACTTTTCCCAGAGATGGAAGCTGGAGACAGGAAGGGTACAGGTACTATTTGTCCTTGTTAGAGAGAAAGAGAGAGAGAGATTGCACAGCTCTCTCGTTCATCATGTGTATTCTGCCCATGGCTGAATTAAGGGCAGACAAATCCATCTCTTATGGAGCAGTCCGAGGGAAGTGATGGCTAGGACACTTTAAGCTTTTATCAAACACCAAAGCAATGGCCATAAACTTGAGTTACGCTGGATAGTGGGGAATTAAATTCCCTTTCTTCATTGTTTCATCCTCTTTCTCCCTCGCCCTTTTTTCTGCCCGGCTGTGTTGTGCTGCACAGGTGTGAGTTTTACATCCAGGGCATGTGTCAAACATTGCTTATGCATGTTTTTCCTTTTTTATGTTTTTGTAATAAGTGTTTTATGCTCAGCAAGGCTGCATTTATTTGATCAAAAATACAGCTAAGTTCAAAACAATGTGAATTATGATTTCTAGTCTGATTTCGATTAGGTTTTTTATTTCTCCCTAGGTCAGAAGAGCCCATCTTGCATTTTCTGCCTGTGTGTGATTGTGTGAATGAGAGAATCTGTTCACAGTTTGTATGTGTGTGCGCCTGTACGTGGGTTTGAAGTCCCAGCAGATGGGTCTCAATGTTTCCTGCTGAGTTGACTCAGTTGACAGCTCTGACTCACCTTTATATCGCTGTCACACAAAATATTGTTCACAGTCTTGGCTTTAGAACCCCTGGCTGCCCTCTCCTGAGCCCTGAACAGCTGTCCACTACAGTGCCTGTGTGAAGAGCATTGATTTAGAAAAACAGGGGAATCTGGCAGGTGACCATGGGGAAGGCTCATAGGATCCAGAGTAACCCTTATATCACATACGGCAAGGAAAACAAGATTATCCATCCATCCATTTTCCAAACCGCTTGTCCTATGTACTGTAGGGTTGTGGGGATACTGGAGTCTGTCCCAGTGTCTTGGGGCATAGGCAGGGAAATATGCTGGAAAGCATGACTATATATATATTTATATAATATTCTTAATATACTGGAGTTAAAGTTGACTTAAAAGGTGTATACTGTATTCATATTAGTGTGTTAACTTAAAGGGTTAGTTCACACCAGTTACTCTCCCTCATATCGTTCCAAATATGTAAGACCTTTGTTCATCTTCAGAACACAAATGATGATATTTTTAATGAAATCTGAGTTTAATGTGCATGCTTTCTCCCGAAACGTAAACGAGGCTGATTACATCAAATACGTTAAAGAAAATTTAAATTGTGTTTTTAAGTATGGATGGGTAGTTGATCAATAAAAGTGTCCTAATAGTGTGACAGTGACAAAATCTTAACGTACAAATAGCATGAAAAAAATGTGTCTTCATTCTTGGAGTTACAAATATCATTAGAGAGGTTTATCTACTTTCTACATTTTTGCTGTCACACACCATAGGACACATTGATACGTCAACTGCTCATATGCATATATATAGGCAGTTTATGCAACAAAGTGCGCATGAAAACAGTTCTGTTTGGTGGTGTAAATCCCAGATACATAAACAGCAGTCGTATATAGAAAGAAAATTCAGAAAGCCAGCAGCAGACGTATTACCTCTTCCTGATAACACCCTGCAGTCAAGGAAAAGGAAACACTCAGCACTGCTCTCCACATCCACGTCTTTGTCAAACTCTTATAGGCATGTATGACAGAGATATATGAACGAGCGTCTCTCATAACCCAGTGGTAATTAGAGGCTGCAGGAATGTGACATGTTTAGAAATATTCATTACGAGAGCTGTCACTGCCGTTGCGACAGCTGTGTACGGTTCATATCAGCGTGTTGCGGTTTTAAAGGGCCTGCCTTTAATTTGAATCTTGATTTGATTATTAAGTTAGTGCTGATGTTTACTTTCCTGATATTTTCTGGGAATATGAGTTTTAGCATGTTGATAGGAATAGCAGATAGAGGACTGGAAAGTGGTTTGCGTACCCACATGAGCACTATAGGGTAGAGCTGGCGGTACTTTACAATGATTTTAATGCACTTTTGTTTGACCATGAACTATTTGGAAACACCTACTGTAATTAAAGAGTGTGTCATTAGATTTGTTGTGCCAAAGCTTCACTCTTTCAACAGTGTCTCTGCCTTTAAAAGCATTCAGAAGCCTTCAGTCTTAGTTCTCACTGTATGTTTCAGTTAATCAGTCTGAAAATTTGTGATTCAGTGACTCGTTAAAAAATGTGTGATGAGTTTCCTGGCCTTTTTGCTATTTATTTTATATTTATTTATTTATTTTGTACTGTAAGATGCGCTACTTGTCAAAGGTTTGTTTCAAGGTACATGAAATTGATCAAAAGTCACAGTAAAATGTCATTTAAAAAGAATCCTGGGAAAACTTTTCACATTTTCCACAAAGATATTATACAACATTTTAAACATTCATACTGTGCTAGTAAGAAATGTTTAAGCACCAATTCACATCACATCACATCAAATATATATATTATAATAATAATAATAATTATATATATATATATATGCCTCAATATAACTAAGTGCAATTATATATATATAATCTGTGTAAATTATTGATTAAATATTATTTTTTTCTTGTAATAACTAGGTAAAATTACAGGCCTTGTAAAATTATTTTTAATATTACTTTTAATAATTACTTACATTATACATTTACACTATACTACCAACATACTACTGACATATACAGTCTATATATTAAATATTGATGAAAGTTCAGAAGAAAAATGTAGCCATGGAGCAATCATGTGGGTATCTGAGTTTGTGCACTAATCACAGGGCCATGCTCAGATGAGGTTAGCATGGTTGTCATCTGCCTGGGAGGTTGTGTGTGTGTGTGTGTGTGTGTGTGTGTGTGTGTGTGTGTGTGTGCGCACGCACAAGACTGTGTTTATGAGTCAGTATTTGTGTGTGAATGTGAAGTGTTGTTTTTGTGTCAGGATATGTGTGTGTGTGTGTGTATGTGACAGCAGTGGCATGCTGAGAGGCCCATCTGGCCAGACACAAACACACATTCTCTGGCCTTGCCGCTGGGAGCTGTGTTCGGTTGTTTGTGTGAGAAATGTACACAGTGTGACACTGCAGAAGAGGACACAGGGACAGTATTGTCCCGATCAGTATGTCCTCTTATTCACACACGACCCTTAAGGCGTATGTGTGAGTGGTCAGTGGCTTGCTCAGTGTCAACGTGCATGGGCCAAGATTACATGTTGACATACCTAGATTGAGAAGGTTTATCAGTTAGAAATATTTGCTAGTGGACATAAACCTATAATACATTCAATTATATTTGTTTCACATACAGTTTGTGTGGCCACTTAACACCAACTGCATCAGATAGAGACTAGATAGAGCTTTTCATTATGAAAGTATTTATTATTTTGTGGTTCTAATAAAGTGGCCAAACAGCTGGCTATGACTGATTTTATTTATTCGGTAAAGCCAGTTTTTACGTGGTGGGTGTTAATTTTGGACTGTGTTTATACAGTATGCCTTGTTGGTTATGTCAATTATAGAGCCACTCTAACCCACGAGCATCTCTAAGGCAAACGTGGAAACTCTCTCTTTTTCGTCTTTTACTGTTTCTTGTGCTTTCAGGTTTACAAGGTTTGGAGCAGCTTCACTTATGCCTCCATCAAAGAACACACAGACACCCAGGAACAAACACTTGCAGTGTGACTCACAGACACACACACCTGATAAATGCTAGCTTCAGTCCTGACTCCAAAACGGAATACTCTAAAGCACTGTAGTGTAAAGTACTGATTTTCACACACTGTATATGCTATATATAAATGAATATATATATATATATATATATATATATATATATATATAATTACCATATCTTGCACACACACACCATATTATTTTTTAATTTTTTTTATGTGTTTAAATTTTTTATTTAAAAAAAAAAAAATTTCTGTGTATAATATTTTCAGTGTAACCTAGCATCTAATTTTTTTCCAAGTCCTTTTCCAAGTTACTTAAACTCCTTTTTTTTTTTTTTCTGGCAAAGAAATTTACCCTAATGTTGTCTTTGTGTGACAGTTACTCATACGTGCAGGCAGTAATAATGGTGCTAATGTAATGGTAATGCTACTTCCTGTCAGCCCCCAGCGCTTCCTTTTCCTCTGAGTCTTAATGCTGTTTGACAAGACTAGGCCATGATGTCCCCCTATCACAGTGCGGTTCTAATTTCTCCCCCTTGCTCATCTCTCTCTCTCCCTGTTTGGAAGGGATGGAATTAGCTTTTTTTCCACTCACCGTGTATTACAACGTCTCGGCTTGACAGGATTGGGTGAAGCGTTAACCTCGCAGACAAGCTTGTTAAGCATTGTTGCGGTGGTGACTGGGCTAAAGACAGGATAATAGACACCCTGGATGCTGCCCGTCCGTCAGGTTGAGGGTGGGCAGTCCATCTGCTGAAATTAAGCGAGAATAGTTTACCTGTTTGGATTGTAATACCGCGGACAGTTGCTGTCAGTCAGACTGCATGTGTAGCCAGTATTAATTGCACCTCACTGCGGCACTTGCTAAAGCCATAATGTCAATCAAACCAACCCACTTAGCTGACATCAAAAACTAATCGCCCTTCAGGAAGTTGCACACAGATGCAAACACACTTTCTGTAAGATCTTTAATAACCATCTTGCTTAGCAACAGGACACTGAACCATTTTCAGAAAATTCTAATTTGTTTGGTTGAATTGTTTGTAGTAGAATCCTGAGTTTATTTCCTCCGCTTGACTTAATGAGCAATTAATCTGAGACCATCTACAGTTGTTACAAATGTTACAGTAAAAACTTGGATGTTGGATGTTACTTACTGTTTTTTTTTTTTTTATCAGTTTTGTAAATTACGGTTGTATGTTACATCTATTGTTGTTAAATTAATGTTTATTTTATTATTGCATATTCAAAGTTAAAATTGTATTTTGTACTGTAAAATTCAAACAACCACAACTGACGTTTTTACTGTAAATTTGACAGATTTTTTTACATCCTGTTTTGATATACAAATACAGTACTATTTAAACTACCAGCCATTCATAGGACAACTATGTTCAGTTTTAAATGCAAGTAAGCATGGGTCCTAAGTTTCACAATGCTCATATTTTGTTCCAGAATTAATGATGTGGTACTACAATTCAGTATATTTCAGTAAAATACAAAGTGCTAATTTTGAAAAGTACAAGTATGAAAAATGTCTCTAATAGAGTTTCAGAACAAAGATAACTCAGGGTTTAGCGCAATGTTAAAACCCTTATAGTGTCTTTTCTTCAATGTATTTTTTTTTTTTATCTAAAAGTTAAGCTATGCTCAGATGTAATCATTTTACAGGAGAAGAGTTAAATACACTGTACTTACTGTTATGTTTGTGACCTCTATTAAATCAATAGCTCATCTTAGCAGGTCCAAGTTGGTCTAGATATTTAATCAGCCATGTATGGTCTGGTAGACCAGCAACTAAGCATCTGTAGTACCATGTTCCAGCAAACAATTTAAAGTTAAGTTCATCAAGTATCATTTGTTGGTTTCTAGAATGTTAAAATAAGGTCTATTACCACATCAAGATCTTTCTTCTACTCATTTCTCTCATTCTTCCCATATTTTACGTTGGATTGCTAACCAATATTTTCTTTAGCATTCCATTATATATATGCATAAAACTTTCTTTTATTGCTTGCATTCTTCGAAATTTCAGTGGAGATATGAGTCAATGGAGAAGCTGGTAGCTTGTGGAGCTTGTGTTTATTTTTCCATTGGTCTGGCCAAGGTTTCCAGAGCGAGGTTCATGATCAGCTCATAAAGATGGAATTTAGCTCTCCATGGATCAACGGTTGTACATCTGGACTGAAATTGAAGCCCAGTGTTTTAGATGCCAACATCACATTTGTATAGATTCATGTGGTCTTCGTCTTGAAACCCAGGCATTGCTGAACCCAGTTTAAAATGAAGCAGTCTACAGTATTTATAGGAATAGTTCACCTAACATGTAAATGATCATAATATCAAACCTGACAGTGTATTCCCTTGCTTTTGAAGCTCATTTTGGGAGTTTTTTTGGAAAGCAGTGGACCATGTTTTATTATAACCACAGTCAAGACAATGTAAAATAATTTTACATACAGTTCCACCTGTCCTCTTTATTCAAAACGTATTCTCTGTGATAACAAAAATTTCCCCTCTCCTCTCTGGAGTGTAGTTTCAAGATTAAAACGATTTGACTGCAATTCCTGGATATAACCTTTATATTCACAGTCAAATTGCTTCTGAAGTATAAAAATGACTGGAACAATAGAAGAATAGGATCACATTTAAGTAGTTTGTATAGTAGCTCATAGCTAATTGAGTGTAATACAAATCCTTCCTTTGAAGTTAGTAGCTGTTACTGTTTTATGAGCATTCATTTATGAGCATATCATTGCACTTTTGTTCCCCCCATGCAGCCTTCTCACTGTACGAAAGGTTGTTTTGAATTTTCTTTGAATTTCATATGATGCAATTTCAAGTTTGTTTCTTTGGAGTGTTACAAGCTGTTCGTGCATAGATAAGATCCCTGAAGTTGCAAAGACTAAAGTCTCAAAATATTAGAGATATTCTTTATTAAAGTTATGATTCATCCACGCCTTCTGAAATATCTCATTTAAACACCCTACGTCACTGTGTGGGTTCATTTGCATAACACTGCCCAAATGTACACACAGAGAAAGAGGATATGATTTTTATTCTCACTGTGGTGACATGTTTCTTGTAGTGAAAGTGTAACTACTTTGTGCTTCCAAAAGAGGATCTTTTAAAGGATTTGCCAATGACTGTTCAAACGTGAGTTTTGAGCAATGTAGATTAGCGCTTGTTGTTTGTCATTTGTCCAGTCACGAATGCAGACAGTATATATCATTATAATCAATAATGAAGCTCTCACTGGTTGAAACAAATGCCTTGTTTATAATGGATTTTATTGTGTCATGTTACAGAAAGGGGCGTAACGTTTCCATCATACGCTTGAGGTATTCTGCCAATCACAATGCAGTATAAAGCTGGCCAATTAGAGTAGACTTACAATGTACTTTGTAAAAATTGACATATTTCAGAAAGGCAATAATGTACAGTATGTGTTTTTTGAACCGCATTAATAAATTGCGTTACACTTTAAATGCAATTTAAATGTTCTTTATACTAAGAAAAGTGTTATACTGTTTACTTAAAATTTCTTTAGGGAACCCAGAATGTTTTTTCTATGCCTTCACTGTAAACCCATCCCCCACTCTTGGAACCTTTATTTATATTTCATTACTTTGTGATAGGCCTGATTGGTATTATTATGGTTTGCTGCTATGTAGTCTTTGCGTCTGGTAAGGAGGATATGATGGAACCTTCTGGATGAAACTTAAACTAAAATACCAAGCTTAACAAAAACCAGTAGAGTGTACTATTGAATTTACTCAAGTATTACTCTTTATCTCTGAAACTAAGGGAATGCTAGAAATCATAAGAAGTAAGTTGCATCACCCTCAGGGTGGATCTTCCAGGCTTTTAGCTGTGAAAGATCCGGGAGGTGTTTGGCACAAGGTGAACTTGTAAAGACACTATTGATCAGGTAACCGCGCAGGGGTTCTTTGAGGCAATGGGAAAAAGTGAGAGCAGAGAGAGGAGATGGAGAAGCACGCTGTTCAAAATCCGAAAGAAAAAGGAAGAAGGAGGTATTGGAAAGACAGAAGTGCTCTAAGCTTTTATGGTAAGAACAGATGGGGTGATATTTCATGTCCACTACGCATAGCACACAGAGAAACATAAATTCCAGCCTGTATTGAAAACAGAGCCTCCTGCAGAGAAGCTGCTCAGAAGTTCAAGCCCTTTCTGTGCTCGTTTTGAATAGCTCCCGGGAGAGATTCTCCTCTAACGATGATCAAGGAACAGCTCTCAACACCGAAATCCTGACTTCACGTATGATAAGAGCAACTGGACTATGACAAGAAAAACTAGTTTCCAGTCAGTGGTGAAGAGCGGATTTCTCTGAGTATATTCTGGATGAATAAGCAAGCAAGCTCTCACCATGGCCTACACAAGTACATCTGAATGTGGAGCTACTAAAGACCATGTAGAGGTGGAAATAGAATCTGTGTGTGAGAGAGGCATAGAATGAATGAATGGTCTGGGTGTGTCTGATCTAACTCAACAAATTGGCCATAAAGTGAATTGAATTTAATAAATAAAATCAAATTATGGCCACATGACCACCACTGAGCCACAGTCCTCTTTCTCTCTGTCTGACTGACTGTCTGTCTTTTGTTCAGCTGGGACAGGTTATAAATCTGATCTCCTCTAAGAAAACCACTAAATAGAGCAGCCCAGTGGTTAGCTGCAACAATAAGATGATTAATATTAATATTATATCAGAATATGTTAATACATCTCAATTACTGTTTGATTGATTGTCACAGACCAATCAGAATTTAGCTGGTTTCTTTTCCATTATCACAGTCTTGTGCTGTATTTACTAGAGAACCAATACTGCTATTAGCGCTGCTTCTTTCGGGGGCTCAAGTGAAGGTAACATAACTGCCATGTCCAGAAAAACCAGCGTTGGTTAACAGAATAGCTAAACGCTGGTCTGACTGCTGACCTGCACGTATCACAGCCCTCCCCCACCGCTTCAGCACTTCATTAGCATTCGTGTCAATTGAGTAAACAGTTTGTCGGACGTGTGACAGAGACACAGATGTCATAAAGGAAATTAACAGAATCATAAATAACCCTGTGGGAGGTTTGGTTATGAATTTACTGTTGTTTATTAATGTGGTGCACTATACGTTTTCTCCTATGCATTATATATTTCCTCTTTTGGTAACCAGTATAGGGATCAACTCTCACTATTAACTAGCTGCTTATTAGCATGCCCATTATAAACATATTGTGCTTTTTATAAAGCACGTTTCTTCTTCATCACAATATTCTATATCCCTAATCCTAATTAAAAACTACCTTACTAACTATTAATAAGTAGCAAATTAGAATTGTATTGAGGCAAAAAATTGTAGTTAGTGGTTTGTTAATTGTGAGAATTTGACTTTAAAATAAAATGTGACTTGTTCTTTTGTGGTTTGTTGTTTATATAGCATTAACACAGCAAGGCAGGGTAGCTGATTTGAAGTGTAAATTTGTGTTAAAGGCCATTTTCTCAAAATGAGTTTTTTTTGAAAACGTTACATTTTTATTCCCGTCTGTATTGTGAAGTTTTTTTTACAGAGTAATTTGTTCATATATAATTTGCTTGATTATATACAACATTTTATTCCCCCCAAAAATGTGAAGAATGCCAAAAGTAGTTTTCTGTCTCTGTTTTTTTGAATTATCGAGTGGCAAAATGAGATATCTCAAATTCCCTTCGAATCTAATGTCAAAAAACAAGAATTTTGAAATGACTTTCTCAAGTGTTCAGATTTGTGCACTAGAAATGTATGCAAATTAGCAAATATTCAATAAATAATGTAATTTGCATATTTAAACATAATATTTTAGAATTTTTTTTTTGCAATTATTAATGTAAGACAATACCTATTTTTTACCCTATTCAACTGCAGTGTCTGTTTAAATGTATTTATATGTATTTATATCATCTGCGGAAGGCATAAGATCATAACGTGCTCGTCCAATCATATCACTCGGTCTAAAGGCTATGATAGGCTGTCCAAACTGCCTGTTAGTGTATGCACACCTCTGAGCAGCCTGTTCACACAGATTTGACCTGTGTAATCACCATTACTCTACTGCACACGAGCAAGAATGGAAGGTGTTATTATTGAAAGATTATGTGCT
The DNA here is from genome assembly GCA_032357445.1 of Enteromius radiatus. Classification (NCBI taxonomy): domain Eukaryota; kingdom Metazoa; phylum Chordata; class Actinopteri; order Cypriniformes; family Cyprinidae; genus Enteromius; species Enteromius radiatus. The sequence continues at coordinate 9,100,520 of JAUCMS010000002.1, read as the reverse complement.
TTTACTGTAATATTTGGATGATTGAGACATGAGGTTGTCTGACAGCATTACATTAAACCCACCGCTAATACCTTCTCTCACCATGTTTCTGGTTAGCCTCTGGCCTATCTGTGTGTGTTCATGTTTTTTGGAGAGCGATTTGCAGGAAGCATGGGATCTTATGCTTTCAAAGCTAGCTTGCTATTGCTAGCCTCTTTGAAATTAGAGTGCGTACATAACACACACACACATGCATGCATACATGCACTGCTAAGCTGTGTATAGGAATGTTTTAATTCCATGTGATTAATCCTTAAGTGCACATTACAGTCTATAAAGTCAATATGAAGATTCACATACTTGTAAATATGTATTTGATGAGTGCAGGGGCTGTATGGTGTGTCTGAGGAGAGCAAGTGTTAACCTCTCTCTGTACACTTGCTGCCTATAGGCAGTTTGGCCACTCACAATCGATTCTGATTTATTTCCTTTTATTTTTTCCTGCTGGTCAGTAACGCTCATAAATGTGTTTACGATGCTGTCACACTCTTAACTGTTTCTGGGATCTGTATGGATTGCTCTGTTTTACAGCCAAAATTGCTCTTAAATTGAGAATACAAAGGCACAGCAGGTGGTATCAAAGAAACGTGGCCATAAACACAATAACAGACACACACAACACACACACAAGCTTAACTGGAGGGCCAGACATAGAGGTGTAAATATCTTTATTATCTCGAGTGTTCTGTTGACAGAAAGGACAGAAGCATATCCAAACAGATGTTTAGTACTTCCACTTTGACCTCCTGCTGAACTGAATTAGAGTGGCAGGTTTATTAAGCTGACAGATGTGTGATAAAACAGAAATGTAATGCTGTGGCACCCTCTGGTGTCCTGACTGTAGAATGTCTTTAGCAGTCCTATTAGTATAATTCTATCTATCTGTCCTGTGGTTTATACATTTCCTCCTTTCTTTGCTTCTTATTTTCTTTCAGATACTTCCCTCATTACTTGCTTCCCTGTTCGTTCTCTTTTTATTCTCTCACTCAATTCTTGTTTTTTCTTCATTCCACTTCCTTTTTTGCCTTCTCTCCTTTTCTCTTTCTCAGTGTTTTTGAAGGCAAGGTGCAACTGTAGTCTCTCTCTGCAATGATTGCCTTAAATAGGTTCTCTCAATTAGTCAACTGTCAGCTACAGACTGCTATCGCTGCTGGTGTTCACAGAGAACAGCAGCAAACTTACATACAGTAGTTAAAAAAAAGGATTTAAAAATTGAGTTCTACAAATTGGTTGGTGTCTGTCATATACACCAATGCTTGGCTGAGTTTGGAAAGCAGTATATATCCATGTCTTATACTTCCCAAGAGACAGACTCTTCCCTGCAGCTAAACATTGCACATGTCAGAAGTGCCTCAAAAAGACAGGCATCCTGACAGCAGGGAGTATAGTGTGTGTGTGTGTGTGTGTGTGTGCATTCATTTTAGTGATTGTGTTTATACTGGAATGATCGGGCAAGTATGATATAGACACAACAGCTCTGCAGCACCTTTTCTTTCTCCTCATCTCTCAACCTTTTCAGCACCTCTCTCCTCCACACGGCTTGCGGCGTCCCTCCCTTCTCCTTCCCCCCCTTCCTCCATCTTCCTTTCGCTCTCCCTGATGCATTCACCCTGTCGATGCAGCACATGTAGTTCACGGGTCCGCATCGATCGCTCTGTGATAGAGGCCAGCCCTGCTCGGGCGCTTTTGCAGTGATTGCAATTGCTCAGGTCTCTTGTAATGACATGCACTCTGTCTCTCAGAAGGATGGTGTTTTTAATGCAGCAGCTGGTGATTTTACTTGCTGCAAAATGAATTTGTGTTAAAGGGAAAAAAAAATCTGGTGCGAGGTGTTATTTAGCATGTTATAGATCACTTGATTGATTTTTTTGATTAGTTTTATTATTAGTGTTGCCTGCTGCTACTGTTGCACACACTAACCCTAAGGCTAGTCCACCAAAGCTTTATTTCCTGAAACTAGCAAATTGTTTTCAATGGGACTGATGCATTTGTATTCAACGGAGCGGCATTAGACGGCGAAAGTCTCTGTATTTTTCATGGTAAACAATGTGCACCAATAGTTATTAAATCTAAAAGATATTAAGAGTTCATTCACTGCAAAAAACAGATAAGTCTGTTATTAATAATTTACAAAACTCGTGTTTTTTGCTATTTTGGTTTGGTAAAAAAAAAATTGTACAGCTAATATACACAATAAAAACAACAATCATTTGCAAATAAACTCATTTATATGTATATATTAGGGGCGTGACGAGATGCGACTGGTCTCGCGAGAACTTGGTGATATCCTCACGATAGTTGTATGATGTGGCAACAAATCTCTGACAGGAAACTACTGCCACGTTCTATTTATGACGTGCTGACACAAATTCTAAATGCTTTTCAATGCTTTCGCACAGCCGTGTCCGCACAGCTTTCAAAGTATAACTCAATCGCGAATTAGTGCAGACGGACGAGCTCGATACATGTGCAGTGCCACCTACTTGACTTGCACTCTTTCAGTGCACTGTTGTACATGGACAGTCTGTGCGGTCTCAAAAAGGGCACGAGGACAAGGTGTGCGGCTGTCCGTGAGTAAAATGTAAAATTGTAGCTATATGGTTTCTAGGTATTTGTATGGAAAACAGTTGTCTAAATACATTCATAAATGCACAAAAGCTAGTTTCACAAATTAATATTAATGTGCAATGTAAAATTGCATCTTAAATATGTTCAAAGTTAAGGTAGGACCTCTTCCTGGTGCAGCACTTTCCTGCAGAATCTATAAATATTGTTTTAGGTTTGGCCACTCTGCACACTAAGTCCCTTTTTCTCCCCTCAGCTAGTTTTGGACAGCAGACGTATTGCTTTGCGCTCAGCCCTGGCAACCAAATCCCATAATATGCGGGCAGGCCAGAATTGTGGCCTGTGCCGGTGCACTGTAAGAGCTGGGTGGTTTTGGACCAAGTTGACTTTTTTTTTTTGACAAGTTGAGTTTTCTTTGCCTTTTGGCTCCTTAAACACACTCTGGGCGGCTGTTATTATTGCTCGTATACTTCTTGGTCTTTGAGCTGCACTGACAGACAATTCACTTGTTGAATTGGTTACTTTACATGTAATTACCTTGGCCAGTCTGACCCTGGGTCTGATCCAGGATGGTTGGTCATGGCCTTTCAGCTGATTTTTAGGCAAATTGTTTAGAATGAACAGACAAACTGTGTTTCTTTAGGGGTGAACAGGTTCTTCTTTTTGCTGTTTTTATCTTTTCAGGTTGGTGTGGCCTTTAGTGATATTTACTGCACTTTAACTTTTTCTTTCACTATAGGCCTGTAAATAGTTTCAGTTTATTTGATTTGTTGGATCAAAGCCCTTTCATTAAATGTTTAATGAATGTTTTCATTAAACTCGATAAATATTATTTCTGTGTCATTTGTTGAATTATTCAATAAAATGGCGTAACATTTTTGTAAATATTTTCTTGTGCTTGTGTCATATCCCAGTTTTGCCCTCTTAAAGGAATAGGTCACCTAAAAATGAAAATTCTGTCTGTAAAGTTTGTAACCAGACATTTTCGGTCGCCATTGACTTCCATAGCATGTTTTCCTATTGGAAGTCAATGGTGATCCAAAACAACCTGGTTACAAACTTTCCTTGAAATATATTTTTTTGTGTTCGGCAGAATAAAGAAATTCATACAGATATGAAACTACTCGAGGATGAGTGAAAGATGACAGAATTTTCATTTTTGGGTGAACTATTCCATTAAGTTACACATTCACGTGATAGCGTAATATTTTTTGTTCCGTCATAAAGGGTCAGTTTTGTAATACTTTAAACCATTTGCTCAAAAACCCAGTTTCCATTGACTTCTATCCATCAACCCTTGATTAGTGTTTTTATGGGATATTTATTTTACACAAGTATATATATATATATATATATATATATATATAATATATAAAGCATTACCTTATACACTCTCTATATTACAGTTATATATAATTTTTGAGAGCTGTGGCAAACATGCACCTCTTCTGGTTCAAGTCTTCACCACTTTACACTCTACTCCATTGTACTTCTCGTCATCTGCCAGCAATTACACTCGTTTATCTCCCTTTCCTCTCTTTCATCTGATCCCAGTTGGGCCGTAGCAGAGGGTGGGAGGTGTGCGTGCGAAGCCCGGGCCGTGGAGCCCCGTTTCGTGTTAGGACAAATGAAGAGCGCAATCTGCGGAGAGGCTTTGGCAGTGGCCCCTACGTCTGAAAGTCATTGGATGGTGGAATTGTTCCCTCATCTCTGTCTCTCTGGGGCGGTCTTATCTCCATCCAAGTCTCCCGCTGCCTGGAGAGCAGAAATGAGCTCCACACGCAGACCTGTCACTGTTCATAAAGCACACAGTACATTAAACCCGTTGCGCATCCCTAACGTTTGGTAAGAGCTGTGCTTAACATGTCCCTGCGTGCTTGGGTGAGGTCTCCCAAATCTGCAAACGCTTTTTTCTGTCATATAGTCCTTAGTTGGAGTAGACGCTATATTTAGTTTGACAAGAACATGAGTGCGGGGAATGAAAGTAAAGCACATTTAGTTTGTCATATTGTCCGTTTAGTGGGTTTGTACTTCAGTACCTCATAGTTTTGTTTTCATGGAATCTTCTCTAAGACATATTACCTGGTCTTCTCGTTTTACCACTTCATCTTTATTTTTTATTTGTCTCAGTCTGGCGACTTGTTCTATAAAAGCCTTTCTTAGCCTTACTGCAAATTACAGTAAATGTACATACTGTAGACCTGCATCTCAGCAACAGTGTCACAATGGTATGCCATAATATCTTGTCATTCTAATAGCTGATGCAGTACTTTTGAAAGGTTGTTTAGTTTTAAGATGTTTAACCTTGGATTAAAGTTGGTGTTTCTGACTTCATTTCATGTGCGAATGGACTTTTACCTGCCATCTTTGACTAGAACAAGTGCTGTAGCAAAAGCTTACATTCTACAAGGAAACAGAGAGGAACAAGACTTTCACCATTACTGTTCCCTCTTGGTGGAATGACATGTCTAACCCAAGTCCTTAGCCATCTTCAAGAAACAGCTAAAATCCATCTACACTTGACCCTCTAACACTAGCAATCTCTGTTCTTATGCTTGTTTTCTTATTATTTCGTATTAAAAACATTCTATTTCTATTCTAGCTTCATCTTTCTCTGTTATTTATTCTAAAAACCCTGACCCTCTAAAACGAACACTCTCTCTTCTATTTCTGTTCTCTCTGCTTGTTTTATTTAATTTAATTTTAGAACTATATCTTTATCAATATGTTTATAGCTATTGTTCTTTGTATCATTACCTTTATCATTATAGTCCGAAACACTAGATCTATTCTATTTCTGTTGTCTACTTGTTTTCTGTATTTATTATTATCATTATTTATTTAATTTTTTTTATTTACTGAAAAGTTTTTGTTTGGGTTAAAACCATTTCTTTTTTTCTTTTTTTTTAAACAATCAACAAAAGTAATTTTAGCCTAGATTTTCATTCTCCAACAGTTTTTGTGGAAATTACTGACAGATGCCCGAAATCAGAGGCAATTTGGTGCTTGTTCAGAGGACTGACAGTCGCAATCTGAGAGAAGCACTGATGCCCGTGAGATATTTGGCATGATAAATATCTGTAATTTTCTGCGACTCACAGTCCTGCAGTGTGAGAAGTGTTTTGAGATGATTGGTTTGTGCCACATACTGTACATATTTACTCAGAAGCTAATTGATATTAAGCTTTTAATATTTCCGTGCTACAGACATGAATGGAAAAACAGCACAAAATGCAACTTTCTTCTGTCTTTGTCTACTCTCTTCCTTTCATTTGGATTATGCAAGTGCTGCATTATTTGAAACATTACTTTCCTCTGTAAAAGATTAAATGATTGAACAATGCACTAAAAGTATTTATCAAAGTATAGTGGAGGTCCGTTTCTGTCTGTGGTTCTCTCTCAGCGTCTGGCATCTGGTTAAGTGGATAATTTGAGAGATTTAGAAGGGCTGGAGGGGTGTAACTCAGGAGTGCCAGGGGAGTTGCGGTGGGATGGCTCATCGTTCTGTTAGCATGCCCAGGGCAGGGCCTCGGGGGTCAGGCAGACTGTTTCTCACGCACCCAGAGCAGTTGAGTCCTGCTGCTCCACCGAGCCCGAGGCGCTTACCCTCAAGCACAAACGATACTCTCTGCTGTATGTGTGCATTGCTGTGCCGAGGTACATGTGTCAGTGTTTTTGCAGGAGTGTGAGCTTCTTAAAAGGAGAACTGGGGTCACTGTTTGTGCTTTTACACCTTAGACAGTTTATCATAATCATTATTTAACAACAACAACAATGACAACAACCAAAAAATGCGATGTGAATAAAATACAGTAAAAACATTAACTTTGTAAAATAGTATTACAGTTTTATTTGGATATATTTAAAATTATTTATGTATTTCTGAAGGAAAATTTTGCTTCGCAAAAAAAGCATTCCTTATAATTATCAATGTTTAAAACAGTTGTGCTGCTTAATATTTTTGAGGAAACCATGATACCTTTTTTGTGATGAATAAAAAAACTGAATTTATTTGAAATATAAATATTTTGTAGCATTATAAAATTAGAACAGATTATATACAGATTAAGCTTTATCACCCGGCGAAAGCAACACAAATATTTATTAGTGTACCATTAGTGATGTAATTGTTACACTCCCTATTTTGGCTGATGTAATTGTTTAGGGGGTTAGGGAGGTAACACCAAAAAAAGGAAAAAAAGAAAGCCAACAGGTATTGTTATCTGCTTTCAGGAAAATTGTTAGCTACCGTGGTTGTATATAAAATAACTCAAACACAAATCAGAAATGCTTTCAATATTTTAGTAAGGAATTATGTTAACCAAGACTCAAGTTTGGTCCATGTTACAGACATTACCTCCAAGAGGCAAGCAGTTCAATAAAGAAGATAAATGACAAACAAAAATAACTCAAACAGTGTGAGACACGAGCGGAGCTGAACACAAAGAAATCAATAAAACAAAATCATTGCTAACTTCAACCCATCGATTACTAACTAAACAAACAAAAGAATAAACAAAACAAATTCTCGGCTCAACTACACTCACTAAAACAAAAACATACAAACAACAGCTTCCGCTCCTAACCTAATGTTCTTATACAAACAAATTCCTACGTGTTGTATTATGTAAATCACGTGCTGTACTAACCTTGTCTCAACACTATGAGTCAAAAGATGAATCCCATTGTTGGCTCTTTTAAAAGAGCAAGAATCAAATCACAACACTATCGGATATCGAATCAGAGGTAGAAGTATACAACAAGTAGAAATTGAAAATAAGTAGAAAATGGAAATCAGTCAAAACTAAAGATTCAAAACTTGGTGGACAGCGTGACAAAGAAATGAGAGCCCCACAAAGGAAAACCGCGCTCTCCCGTCTTGCGCCACTTTCGAATCCACAAAGCCGGCAGGCGTAGCGGATTGGCTCAGAAGTAGGCGTTGTCCTCACCGTAATAGGTGATCGATCCAGCAGTGATCCAATCCTGGACTCTGGTAAGAACAAAACCAATAGAAAAACAACAGGATACCACACAATATTACGGGATGTAACAGTAATGTAATATCTGTTATAATTAACTAACCTCTGTACAGTAATCATATGTGCACCAGCTGGTATGTCATTGCAGCCGTATATCAAACTCTTTTGTATTAGAAAAGGCCATAATAAGACCTTGGTAAAAATGATTTTGGCCATTTTAAATCATTAGCTTGTTGCATTTCCTCACACCCACTGATTTCAGGCTTGCATTAGATCTTTTTATATAGATTATGCTGTTTAACAGGACAACAATAGCTGTTGACAGAAGAAAAGACAATCATTTTATAAACATTTTAACGAGATGAGAGTCTTCCAGAGCACACAACAGGCGCTTCTTGTGTAATTATTTTGTCCTCGCTGTGTTTATTTCTCTCTCATTCTCTGCTAGAGTCTCAAGGGCCTGTGTGGCTCTTTCTAATGGGCACCAGAACATCTTTCTAATCTTATTTATTTACTGTTTTTCTCTGTCTTTTTGTGTTTTATCCACGGGGTGCACAGTGAAGTGGAGCGTGTGTGTGTGTGTGTGTGTATGTTTGTGGGTGGATGTGAGCGTACACATGCCCTGTCACAAAATATTACCATGGCGATGGGTCTCAGTGCACACCATGGGATGGATCAACAGCTAAAACAGCCCTTGGGCTCATGTGTGTCCTAAATCTGCTGCTAATTTCTCCCGGTTTGTCACTAAATCTTGGGTCGATGACCCTAGACTACCTTTCCACATCGTATTTCCGCATATGAACAAAAAACACAGAGCACACCATTTTGTTTTAGTTTTTGGCTCATGGGAATGCTTGGGGTTTAGTGATTTAATTTAGTTTCGAAATTGATTTAGCGATTTGGGCTGTTTTTGTCTGTATGTGTGTGTGTGTTTCTTTTGTAATGCATTCCAGGTTGATTTCTCTGAAAATACTGTGACAATTTCAGACGTTATAATAGTTGTAAATAAATGCCAGTTATGTTTGATTGACTTTTTTTTTTAAAGCAGTTATAGTGGCTTTGGCAGCATTTGCGAGATTGATGTGGTTATCTGCCAAATTTAGCTCGTCTTGTTGATTCTAGTTGGCATGTGTTTAGGTTCAAATGTGCTGTTGGAAAAACATAATTATTATATTGTGTACTTGCGTGTGTTTGTGTGGGTGTGCAGATATAAATGTTACTTTACTACAGATAATCAGGCTGTGTGAACTCTATTTTCTTATAAAATGTTTCTGCGAATGCTATTTCAGTAATAAAACCCACACAATCAGGGCAGATTGGATTAATGTTTTGTAGGTCATGTGACATGACAGTTGTTTCAGGTTAGGCATTCTGGATATATAATTAAATGAAGTCATTTGCTAAATAGATATGGATGAGGTACATAATGTAACTTTTTTTGCAACAAATTGCACAGTGAGTGACCCTGCTGTCTGGATTTGTTTTGTTTATCTTTGTTTGATGTGAAGTGGATTGGAGTGTACAAGAAGAATAGCCATTATCTGCTGCTGGATGTGTTCACATTAGTCTAACGGGAACTTGCAGATTTTGGTGTTTTTTTAAAAGCTAAGCTGTATAAATGTGCCATTTAGAATTGTTACAGTAACTGTATTGGTATCACAATCATAAGCACGTTAACATATGACTGTGGGTGGTATTTCACTGCAAAGAAGTTAGCCAATCATAACGGAGGTCGTTTACATATAGTATAGCGGGGATACTCTAGTTCATTTGACATAAAATATTAAATTGAACCAAATATATCCACACCCATGGTGACTCAGCTGCCGTGCCTTTTGCCGGGAAATGTTACATTACATCATGCACATGACTTCATTTAAATGTATATACAAGTTTGAGCAAACCTGATAATCATCTTTTCCAGTGAGATTTAAGAGTGATTCGAAGAGCATCTTGTGTGGAAGAAGGATATCTACCCCTTAGTTTAAAATTTCAGGTCAGAAACACAACTTTAAAGGGTTAGTTCATCCAAAAATGAAAATCATTAATTACTGACCCTCATGTCGTTCCAAACCCATAAGAGCTTTTGTTCATCTTCGGAACACAAATTAAGATATTTTTGATGATATCAGAGAGCCATCTGACCCTCCATAGACAGCAACACAACTGAAATGATCCCAGATCCAGAAAAGTAGCTTGTCAATGTCTATGTGACGTGTGACTCAACTTCAGTTTTGCAATGCTAAAAAACAAAAAAAAACATTTTCTCAACCATTTTTGTCCCCGTGACTTCCGCCTTCCGCCATTTTAGACATTTTCACTAGACATTAACAACCGCAGATTACACACATGCGTGTGCATACGTTAAAGCTTGTGTATGAGTTGCGTTCTGATACTCTCTAAAATGGCGGAAGACGTAAGGGGAGAAGAATGGTAGAGTAAATTGTAAAATGTTTTTTTTTTTTTTTTTGTCTTTGCGTATTCTCCTAGCGTGGCAGTCCTAGCGTGATCCACTGATGTCACTTGGACTGTTTTACCGATGTTTTTACTACGTTTCTGGATCTGGGATCATTTCAGTTGTTTTGCTGTCAGTGGAGGGTCAGATTGCTCTCTGTTATTATCAAAAATATCTTAATTTGTGTTCCGAAGATGAACGAATGTCTTATGGGTTTGGAACGACATGAGGGTGAGTAATTCATGAAGTAATTTTCATTTTGTGTTGAACTAACCCTATAATAGAAAAAGTGCAGAATCTATAATATTTTTGTTAATTTTGCATCTTCAAAAATGTTCAAAATCTAAATCATTTGAATATTTCCAGGTTTAAAGTAGATTTAAATCCTAAATATTCAATGTAGTCGCAGACATTTGTTAAACGTTATATATGGAAAAGCATCAATATTGTATGCTTATAGCGATACATCTGCTGAGAAAGAAAACAGAGGGATAGACAGATGGGTTGAAGATGCCAGAGGATAAAATGTAGGTGAGAATGTGATATTGCTACACATGATATGGCTGGCTGAGATTAAAAAAAAAAGAAGACGAAAACAAACACAGGGTAAAAAAATACTACAGTAGCAGAATATGGCAGTAAAGTAACCGAATGAATCATTCAGAGACTATTGGCCTTATATTTTCTTAAAGGATTGTCAAGCTGTCATAAAACCATAAAGGACAGAAAACAGATTGTGGGACGCATAGAGAGGGGAACGAGAGACTGAAAAGAGAGAGACTGCATATCCTCTGGCTCTCTGGCATGTGCCATCGCCAATGAACACAGCTGAAGCTTATTTGAAGAGCTGGGCTGACATCCTGCCAACACAACGAGAGAGAGAGAGAGAGAGAGAGAGAGGCACAAGCAGAAAGCAAAGCGAGACAGAGAGAGTGAGGTAGAGAGCAGGACAGAAAGAAGCACAAGCAGACAGAGGGATTGAGCTCTGGTGGAGCAGACCGACTGCGTTCACATCTCCATCCTCTGGCATGCTACACCAACACCGGACCTCTCGCCCCATCTGACCTGTATCTCTACCCCTAGGCGCACTACACGCTCCGGGCCAACAGCCGACACCATGATTAAGTCCAGCTGGTTCTATGTCAAGTTCAAATATAATGAGAAGGTGAGTCAGTACAGTTGCCTTTTTCTGTTTTAGCTCAAATGTTTCCATCGTTCACTCTTTAGTGTGGTGTACACAGCCCTCTGTGTGCTAGAGACGCTGGGGCTGAAATCTTAAACCTGCCATTGATCTGTTGATAACAGTGATGGTGGTATATTGATAGCTGAGTGTGAGTGTGTGTGATGGTCTGAAATCCCTCTCATGCATTTTGTAATAGTCATGGCAGCGTTTTGAATCATTGAATATTTAATCGAGCTTGACTCTGCCACCAAGGGCCAGGGTTTAAATTTTCATTTAAACACATGTTTTGCACTTTTAAGAGCTGCCCTTATGCACCACATGTGCTGATATGAAAGGGCTTCTTTGATATAATTTCTGCTGATATGTTGCGTTATTCGAGAGAAATCTGCTGAGACTGAGCCAGAGGGTAACATTTGTGTAGATGTGATTTGTCTGTGTATATGTGTCTGAATCAGGTCATGCCCCTGTCCTGTCAGCTGTGTTAAACTTTAATGGAGGCTGATATTCTATTCTTCAGAGAGAAAGTGATGGTGTTACTTTGTGAAAAACAAGACGTGAACCCGGTTTGGATGTTTTGGCAGTTACCTAAATGGTCAATGCGAAAGACATCCGTCTATCTGTCATTCTGTTGTTGGATTGTTGCCCATGAAAACTCTTAGATTACAAAACCTTATCAAAGGTCACATGTACATCAGGTCAGCATTGTGAAATTTGAACTTGATCCGGTTACCCACAGACCTGATGCATTACACTGTACTGAAGGTCAATGGATGATGGTACCTAATGTTTAGGGAGCTCAGTTGTCTGCTCAAAGGTTGCAGGGTTAATTCTGATGTGGGGCAACTTGGTAAGGGAATCACTTACCTTTCTGATTGTTTTAGAGGGAATAATTTGCTGTAAATGAAGATTTTCAAGAATAAATACTTCAAATTAATTAGCTTTATTTATTAACTGATCTGTACCATTCACAATTAAACTGAAACATTGGGTTACATGAAGGATGTAGCGATTTACTCAACTTACAATGCGAAAGGATTCACGATACTAATTGCACAATACAGTTGTATCACTTTATTTGAACTAAATGAGATTTAAAACATTATAAATGAAAGGGTGTCTTTTTGTTTATTTTTGTTTCAGGCAAAATGCTGCAGGTTTCACATAAAACAAACTATATTGAAAGTTAAAACAAATCTCAAATCAAATAAATAAATAATACAATTGCTAAATATGCTACATACATGCAACATGAACAGTTTTTAATCTAAATTGGATTGTTTAATTTTGAAATTTAAAGCAAAAACAGAATGGTCTGACTTTAGCTTTTCTGAAACTGTTGAGTACGCTGTACTATACTCTCGGACACTATTTTCATATTTTACTCACCCCCAATCCATCCTAACTTTCTTATTTCAAATAAACACAGTCTGAGTTTTTAAACAAATTTATCCTGACTCTTCCAAGCTTGGTAATTCTGTTGGATAGTGGTCATGATTTTCAATCGGCATAAATCAGATATATTCGCAGATATATTTCCGCAGCTTACATTATACGGTGAGTGTGATTTCACCAAATATAAGATGTTCCTGGATCAACATTCTTGTACATCCTGGAACTACATTCCAACCAACCAATCAGATTTGAGGAATAATTTTTCTACACCTTTATTAATAAGCTATCATTTCTCACTGATTTTAGGAATACGTTTTAGTTAGGGATATGTTTAGGGATAGGGATTGGCATAAGTCTACTGTATATTTTGGACAGTGATGTTGATCATGTCTGTCTTGGCAAAATCATGGCCTGTTTGAGATCACTGCTCCAGCGTTTCTTGCACCTTATTTGTTGCGGCATATATGCAAATTCATTATCTGCCAGCAGGAGGCACTGTTGTCATGGTAGAGATTAGGTTTCCCTGGTAACGCCTTGAACAAAGCAGCTCTCTGCTCACAAATGATGATTTATCAGATATTACATGCAAGATGAAATGAAAATGACATCCAAAATCTTTGAAAGACAGTCGTTTTCAGAATTAAAGAGATATAAAAACACCTGAACTGGGTTTCTATTTTGAAATGTGCAGTGCACACGTTTATTCCATGAAAAGGTATTTCTGGCGGTCAATTTTGGTATCATTGCACGCCGCCACAAATAAATAAATAAATGTATGGGAAACACTGCTGGTGCCTTATTGTTTTATTATATTTTATAATATTGTTTGTATAATCATAAAAAAGCATAGAGTGTAAAACATTATGTTTAATGCAACCAAAGTTGTACACTGTACATTACAATAATAATAATTTTTGTAATTAAATGTCTTTAGATTGACTCACTGCATTAAAGTTAAATTCCAGAATAAATAAATATTTTAGGCTTTTTTGGTTGATAGATTTACAGTATGTCTTGTAAACAAACTTGTAAATAACTCTATAATGCTAGTTTGCAAGTAGTTTGATTATAGAGGGGTGCGAAACATGCCATCTGTAATTCTATCAGAGAGAAATACTGCATGTATGCCATCGGTTTTATTTGACAGTGTGTCAGCCCCATATTGCTCCGTTCAAGACCCTGTCATTCACACAGGACTTCCATTTTATGTGAAGCCTGTCTCTACATCACTTTCTCCAGTTCTTGTTTTTTCTATGCTCCTCTCATTCTAATGCCCAAGTGTGCTTATGTGACATGTGAACTGCTATAATTTAACACGGCACCTAACAGAGCTCATAACTCAGTGTGTGAGCACTAGACAGACAGGGAGAGAGAGAGGGTTTGAAATGAAAGAGAGATGGGATTCATACTCTGGACAGGAAAGCGGATGAGGGAAGGGAACCATGACAACCGCCTGACTGCTCTGCTCCCTGGTGTGTGAAAGTAGAGATTGAGAGAACACTTTTGATTCAGGCCATGAAATGAGCGCAAGAGGGTGAAGAGTAAAAATATTCACTTCACAGCTGATTAACAGAGCAATGGATGAGGACGGAGAGAGATGGACTGAGAAATGCGGGTAGCGGACCAGTGAACGACTAATTGAGCTTTGAACAAGTCAGAGAGGTGAGGGTTCAGTGTGTTGGGGTAGGCTTATACCGTACAGTTATTCCACTTCTTCGAAATTTGCCAAGAAAGAGCATGTTATACTAGAGTTGCAAGGTTATAATAGTTTTTAAATGTAGTTTTATTTGTGTTTTACTTTTAAATTGGTCTTTTCAGGGGGTTTTTTCGACTATCGTCATCATGTTACGTCATGTTTTTGTTGTTGTTGTTGTTGTTTTTTATATATATATACGGTATACTAAAACTAAGAACTATAAGTAGCTAAAAAAGTTAAAAATAGCAGTATCATTCAGGCAGGTGGGGTGTACATTTTTATGAAAAGGTTTGATGACATACCATATACAGTAATAATAATAATTAATTGATAATTTTTTTGGTTTAATTCATGGCAACTTTTTTTATTTGTTTATAATTTGATTAATAATAATTTTTATTTTATTTTATTTTATTGTTTTAACGAAAGCACCAAAACCAATATAAATATATTTATATCCTTTTTTTTAATAATAAATAATACATTTATATAGTAATAATAAACCCTTGATGAAAACTGGGTTGTATAATGTTTCAATTGCACATTAGACGGTTTTTTAATATCAACTTTTAAAGGTATTTTAAAGTTGGTAGCTTATACTGCTTTCTAAATTCAAAGTATTGGTGTCATTTCCCCTTGATACTCAATATTTGCTCAGGTTTCCAGATTGAGAACATGCAACAGGAATGAGCGCAATTGACGTTGGAAGGCATCGAGCCTTAAACTGTAAGTTGATTAGTTGATATGACCATGTTTTAATATGCCTTTGGTGATGAATGCTAAGGCTTTTTAGGTCATGTTGATCAGCAATCTCTGATCTATTTTATCTGATGGATTCCATGGATGTGTGTTTCACCACCTGGTAACTTCAGGTGTCAAAATCCTATTGGGTAAATGGGCAGTGGGTGGAATCACACAAATGAAAATAAAAACAGACATTCTGACAACGAATGCACATTTTAAAGTGGAATAACTGACTGTAGCAATGGTGCTTTTTTTGAAATATCTGCAAACATACTATGGTATTTCTACGATTAAGTACAGTCAAAAATGACATATAACACCTTTAAGGATGGAGTTAAACTCTACAGGAAGGTGGCCATCCTGGAGTCGGATTAGACACTTCTTTGTTACACCATCTAGTGCTAGTATGGATGTACTCCATGACCCTTTCGCCGCTGACTAGATCAAAGAGGTTCAACCGACGGCAGGCGTCCAAGCGTTGTTCTAAAAGAAGAGTAACTCTAGAGCTGAAGTTTCAGCCCTGTTGACCAGAAGGCCACTGATTTACCCCCTTCTGACATGTGTGGGCTAAAGACAGACTCTCTTATGCGAAAGAGAAGACTAGAACAATCTGCCCTCCTTTGAACAAGTATAAAAACAAACAGGGAAAATAAGATATTGTGAATTTCTCATGGGTTGTGCACTGCACTGTTTTGGTTTATTTGCATCAGAATGTTTTAGTTGCGGGCTGGAAAACGGTAAATTGTAAACGGCACTCACAGAAAAGCATGCAGAGATAATTTTAGTGATTATGGGCTGCTTTTATTCTACCCCAACTCTATGGACAGTTCATTGCTCCGCTGTTGATGGAAGCCGTGTTAGGCTGATTTAATCAAGATGGGTGGTCTGCTTCTAATGGTCGTGCTTTCTGTCCGGGTGGTAGCTTGGATAGGAACCACCCTGTGTGTACAAATTTCCAATAGATCCACAAAACGGTATTTGCATTGATTAATAAAACTGACATAGTCACATAAAAATAAAATAATGATAATACTCTTTCCTCTTTTAAAGCTATGCAAATGCAAAAGTCTAGTAAAGTCTAAACTAAAAAGGCACTACAGAGGTACAAAGTGGCTTACAGGTTTCCTAACACTTTTCAACTGAAGCTAAACATAGGCTTTGAGGCCCAAACAATGGCTAGATGAAAAATCCCAATGTTTCAGAGCTTTTTAAACAGTCTGCAACTTTCAGCTGGAAAATGATTGCGGAAAAAGCTTCTAAAGAGTCGTTAAAAAGTCATTAAAAATTTATATTAAAAATTATTAAAAATATATATTTTATAAATGCATGTTATTGGTCATATTGTAAACTTTTTTTCATGCATATGCTTAATTTTTATTTGACCTTATTGTTTTTGATGAAAATTATCCATTTTCCCAAAAATTGAATGTATGGTCATTAAATGTTTGAACAAGACTAACTTAGAGACACTTTTGTGTCTATGTTGTGTCATATTTGGTGCTGCATTATTAATCATTTTTGCAATTGATAAAACCTAGTCTTTAATTTTTTTGCTGGCCTCTTTTTCATGCTGACCTCAGACCGTCTTTATTTATATAGCTCTTTGTTCAAGCAGTAATGTGCCTTTTCTTGAAGATAACATTCTGTAACTCTTTAGGAAAGTTGGTGTCAGATGAAGAGATGAAGGGAGAGTTGAACAGAGAGAGAGAGAGAGAGTTTGTATCAAAGAGAAGCAGCCATCTGTGTGAGTGAGCAGCAAACAGCTGGTCGAGAGGATGCAAGATGTCTGTACCGAGACTGACAAGATGGGGGATGACAGGAAACAGATTTCCTCCTGCTTTTTCCCCACTCTCTGAGCTAGGCAAGCGGGCAGCCCGTGTGCTGTGATGCCTCCCCAGCTTCCAGATGCTGCTGTCCTCTTGTCTGTGTGTGTGTGTGTGTGTGTGTGTGATCTCAGAAAAATGACAAACTTTCACCCACCCATCCACAGAAACACACACTCATTTACATTATCATCACTTCATGTTTACATCTTCAGGATGTTTGCATGTTTTCTACATTGTGCCGTCATGCACATGCTTTTCATTTTCCACTTTCTTATAGCCTAAGATGCTTAGTTTCAGATTTCAAGATCTAAGAGTATCGCCCTAACCTACAAGCAGTTCTGAATCTGAATCATTTTAGGATTCTGTTCGTTTCCAGTGGTTCAGTTGAACTGAATCATTCAAAAGGGCTGGTTCAAATAAATTATTAATCTTTAAACTGGTGTTAACATCTTAGTTAGTTGTACTATAAAGAATCTAGTCATTTTGTCATGTGTCTCAAAAGCTAGTGTCCTGCCTTCCTAGTAAGCATTGTTGGACATAATAGGCCCCAAAAATGCTGTCCGTGTACTAGGAAGCTCGGCTTTTGAGTCCAGCACAGAAGTCTTTTCCCCTGTGGGAGCACTGATGTTTTTATTCTTCCCCTCTCTTTTTCGTTCTTCCCCTTCATCTCTTTTTCCCCCTCTTCTCTCACTCTCCATGTGATGAGAGAAAGATGCCTGGCAGCTGCTGTAGCAATGAAAGGTCACCCTGTCGTCGCAGCAACACGATAGCGAATGGGAGAAGCTGTCATCTCTCTGGCATTTTGATTGACAGGCTGCCTGGGTGACTTAAACTCTGTGGAGAAAAGACCTGACAAGGCAGAGCTGTCACTTTATTGGGCCCTCAGAACCTGTGCTGTGTGTGTGGATAAATGAGAAAAGAGGAAACAGTGTAAGAGGGGAATTTAATTTGAAAAAGGTTAGACTCCGAAATTGTTAGTACTGTAAATTACATATTTAATTTAATGGGAATTTTTATTTATCTTTTCGTTTGCTGAACTTTAAAAGCATTCACTAAATAATAAAATAATACAATAAAAAATGAATAAATAAAATAATATTTTATTATATTATATTAAATTAACCACTGCAATGCAATAATGGTGTCTGATCAGTTCTGTTTGCCATTTCTTAAACCTTTCCACAGTTAAAGATGTTGTTTCCTTTTCTGTTATTTTGTCAAAATAATGATTTGATAAATTTAGTGTGCTTTGTTTTAATTATAATGAGCAGGCATCATTTCTCCACCTCAACTTGTAGATCACTTTGGATCACAAGAACTGGACTACACTGACTTGCTCGTATGCGCATCCACTTAACAGGCGACAGCAAACTCTCCTTATGTGTGTGCACTTGGAAAAAACTAAAGGGTGTCAGTCTTCGTAGTCTACATGTTTTATTAATTATGGGAGCTGAAAGACCCTCAGTCTCCCTGTGATCATTAATGCATGCACCAGATAACGTATTTACATGTTCTCATGAATTATGCATGTCCAGAGAGGAAGAGGAAGAAGAGTCTGGTGTTTTGAGAAGGACCCTCTGCCCACAGGCTCTTGTTCAGTCTGTGTGTGTGTGTGTGTGTGAATACAATACCTGCTATAATGTTTTGCATGGCTTAGTCTTAAGAATAGCGGAGGCCGATTTCATGTTTAGTATAGGAGAAGGTTTTCTCTGAATATAATTATCTATATTGTTTTCACACCTAGCAGAGCATTTACAGGTAAATAAGAATAAATGTTCTCCTCGTGTTAGTCTCAAAGGATCTGCTTTAGTTTCAAACTAATACCTTTTCTGTTTCTCTCTGTTGCGCTTTCTGCTCTTCAATTCAGCCAGTATTTCAGGTTTTGAAATGAGACTGCTTAGGGATCTCATTTTAATTCCCTGATGATTTCAGGATTAGAGGAGCTGAATTGAGTTTGATTCACTGATAGATGATATCTTATGGGATTCAAAAATACAGTAAAAACAGTTTACGTCTGTGTAATAACATTACAATTTAAAATGGTTGTTTTCTATTTAAATATTTTTTAAAGTGTAATTTATTCCTATGATGCACAACTGCATTTTCAGCATCATTAATTGAAACCGGTATGATTTGAGTCCCTCTGACCTTTTTAAATGTATTTTATCTATTGGGTCACCAAATTCTATTTTGAAAAGCTTTTTGTATTAATTGAAATCCTTCAGAACGCTTTATTAGAAATGATCTTTTTTTTTCATGTCATGGCCTTCTATGAAATTGTACTTGGGATATGAATAGCAAAATTTGAAAAAAGACCATACATTTTGCTATTCTCATAAATATCTATCTGTGCTTTTTTGCTGGTAATGATTCTGATCTACAAAAAAAGCATGATTATTCATTAAAATCATATTATTTAGTTCCATACCACAGTAACCCTTCAACCCTGTTACACAAATTCTTCTCCTCCCATAAAACTTAAGAATCCTTATGTGACATCATTAACAGAAAGTGACATCATATAACTCTTCTGAACAACATTGTGAGCAGAAAAAGGCAACTTACCACCTTCTTTTATAACTAGAACTTACTAATATTATGATTGTCAAGCTTAACGACTTATTACTTATGGAAATTATCCTTTTATAACTTTACCAATATACACGATTTCTTAATATCAGACATGCGCTCTCCTGTTATTTACTAAATTTAGGGCAGAGGATATTTTGAGCAAAAAATCACAACCCTGTCACACTCAACCATATCAATATGGCAGTTAAATATGTCATTGAAATGAAGAATGTTTTAAAAAAATCCCTCTAATATGCTGATTTGCGGCTTATTATCATCACCAATCAAATTTTGCATCCATTCTCTGATGAATAAAAAGTTAAAACAAACAACATTTCATTAAAATAGAATCTTTTGTAATGTTTTTCTGTTAGTTTTTATCAATTCAATGTAAAATCTTGCTGACCCCAAACTTTCAAATGATACTGCAGATAAATCTGGTTACAGGCTTCAAGTTTGTATATGAGAAGTGAATATGTTGGTGTGTGGTCATGGAAATAAAGCTTACTGGAGAGCTGATCTGCATTACTGTGGAGCAGATGACCGAGCGTCTGTCTGTGATATAGCCAGCTTACAGTTGTCTGTGCATGTACATCGCATCCGTTCTGCATTTGTGTTTGTTTTGAAGAGTAACGGTGTGAGCTCCCCGTCTGTCTCTCTCTCTCTCTCTCTCTCTCTCACTTATAACACGCTCCAGCAATACAGAGCAAAACAAAGGAAATGCTTTGCGTGATGTCGGCCTTGATTGGCGCTCTCAGTGTAAGCGGACCCCTCCTCCTCCGGGGAATTATCTGCCAAAGCGCCCACGCTGCTCTGGTTTTAATAATAATTATCTAAAATCGCACCAATTAGCCTGCAGCTATACAAAGAGGAGGAAGGGAAGAGAGGGAGAAAAGGAAAGAATAAGGACTGTAAGGTTGAACCACGTATCTGTATGTTCATTTAATATCACTAATGAACCTTTGTGTAGTTTAAAAACCTTTGATTTGTAATATGTCTCTGAATTTTAAAGGGGTAGTTCACTCAAAAATGAAGATTCTGTCACCATTTACATCACTTTCGTTTCTTTTTCTGTTAAACACAAAAGAAGATATTTTGAAGAATGTAATAAAACAGTTGACGTAGCTATTGAATATATATATATATATATATATATATATATACTATGAAAATCAGTGGCTCCTCCTCCTTTTCTTTTTCCTTTTTTGTCCTGCAGTATGTCCTCTTATCCTTAGTTTAAATCAGCGGACAGGACTGCTTTTTCATTAAATTGTATGTGTCATTAATCACATAGTTTTATAAATTAAAAAATTTAAATGTTGCAAGGTTACATTAGTTTGCTAGATAAATGTATTTTATTTAAAATTAGTTTTTTTTTTATTATTTTTTTTTGGGGGGGGATATTCCCCTTTAGTATGGCTGTATGTTTATTATTTTGTTTGATAATATCATCTTAGGGTTTGTATTTATTATTTTTAGGCACATTGGTCATTTTTAATATTGCTATATAAATGCATTTGATTTGACACAGTTGTATTTGAAATTTCAAAAGTGACCTAATTTTGTTAAAATCGTATCATTTACTTAAAAAAATGTTATAAGTAGTATTAATATTTTTATTCTGATTCATATTAAATATTAAAAAAAAGAAATATATATATTTATGTTTAATATTTATAATAAATGCACAATGTAATAGTATATATTGGGTATACATTTGTATTTATTAATTTCAATGGATTGTAGTATTGAAAATGCTGACAGGGCAAGTATCTGAACTCTCACAGCATCACTTGAGCTTTAACCTTACATTTTTGACCCCGGTTTAAATGTTATTCTGTAGGACAACTATTTGTATGCAGTGAAACACCTTGAATTCACCTCTCTTCCTTCTTCTCTGTCTCTCCGCGTGACTCACAGGCATATTTGTATCTACCCATGTTCTAAGAGAATTGAAATAACCCATGAGACTGTCATGGCTGGCTTTTATTTTCTGCTTATTTTATACTTCCCTCTCTGCGTATTTCTGTTCATGTGTTCCACTCCATCCTGCCTCATCCTCCTCTGCCTCACCCTGATCTGATCAGTGATCATGTAGCACCACCTGCAGGTCAGCAGAGAGGTAACATCCTCTTTAGAGACACCTGATATCCACGTACACTGACTACAGGCACATGGTGTATGTTATAATGGCAATTTTCAACAGGATCAAAGCTCTAAGGCTCTGTGCGTTCATTGCATCTCAAGGACAAATGCTTGTGCTGTACAGCATTATTGTGTTCACTATTGTATGCACGCTAACTCAGTGTAACGCTGTTCAGAATTCTTTCTTTCTCTCTCATCAGAAAGTCACCCTTTTAAAAACTCACATGCACCTTAGAGCATGCACCTTATATTTCCTTCAATTGCTTTCTTTTTAAATCCCAATTTGTGGCTCTAGGCTTTAAAATAAATCCTGTGTGTCCTGCATTTGCATTTTGCATGCTTCTGCATTATTCATACAGCAGTTGGCTTTCATTTTCCTCTAGTGCAAGCCCAGGGCAGAGGCCATGCTGAGTACACCTCACATCTGAGTTGTATGTTTGTGCTGCATTTTTTTCCCTCATTGTAAATCTTGAGGAAATCAAGGCTTTATTTTACTCTTTATTCATCTCCGATGGTCTGTCAGATCTATGGCAATTTATTTATATGATATGATGATGTTTTTTTAAACGATACAGAATGTGAAATCCAGATTACCTTAAATATATCCCTTAATGTTATTGTGCATGGTCTTCATAATTAATAAGTTAAAAATAAGTCTTTCTATAATGATTTTTTTTCATCCCTAAAATAACCTTTATTCTAATACAAGGAAGGCTACATGGGAGAGAAATAAAATGTAACCTAATAAAGCCACCTTTTTAGTTGTATCATATTTTATATTTTGCATATTTATATTAGTGCTGTTGATCGCATATTGCATGTGTATATTACAGAAAATATGTTGTTTATATATTAAATATAATACATGTAAATACATATATTTATTAAATTATTTTTTTCTCCCCTTGGTTAAATTATATATATATATATATATATATTTATCTTAAAGGTGTATCTTCTTGCCATTTAATGTTGTAAACCAGTATTAATATTACCATAATGTGTTTGTGTTTCTTTTTTCCTTTCAATGGTTCTATTTGCACTTAAAGGGTTGCCAATCCTCGTTTAACTTTCTGAATAGTGTCATAATGCAGTAAATCCCAAATTGTCAGAGGCAGTAAAAGAGTTATCGTGAAGAGCTGTAAATCATGTTTTAGCACAGCCAACTGCAGTTTATCACAGACACCTCTCTAAGTGTGCGGAGATGATATGATAAGAGGTTCAGGACTCTGAATACAAGCACCAAACATCTTAAACACATAACTCTTAACCATCCACACACCCACACATGATATATCCTCTTCCCCGATGTTTGCTCAGCCTGGCAGGCTGATATCAGTCACTCGCAAGGCAGTCAATCTTATCATCCTCGGCCAAGGTCCAGAGACATGCATGATGTGTTTGTTTTCACCCCTCATTAGATGTAACAAAGCTTAATTAAGCCTCACTTATCTCTGTGCCATTGACAGAGGTGGAAAAACCTGTGTGTATTTTTACTACTCCGATAGGAGGATGTTTGTACAAGACTCATCCCGGAATCACATTCTTGAAAAGGTCAAACAAACTGACTGACAAAAGAAAAGTGCCATTTGAATTCTACGTCATGTATAACGAGAACAGATGCTCTTTTAGAAAGTCGAGTTATCAGGGCACCTCGAATGACAGCGAAACCTAATTTTCTCATGCAGAGTCACAAAACAGTTTTGATTGGTGCGTTTCCCATCTTTGTATTCCTTCACCAAATTGCCGCTCGCAGGGTTGCAAAACTCATTTGCTGTGTTTACTGAGAGGAAATGTGCTCGCGTCCTGCTCCGTCCCTCTGCAGGGCAGCCAACGCTTAGTGAACATACCGCAGAGACAAATGATTTGCCATTGGCCGTGATTTCCTAGATAGCGCAGTGGGGGGAGCCAGGAAGTGGGGCGGCAGGAGGGGAAGTTGTGCCCAGGCAGGGGAATAGACGGCCTGCTGGGAAGGAGATGGCTTTCTCTGGCACAATCCGGCGGGAAGCCGTGGGGTCCTGAAATTGGGGGGGGGGAGCATCTTCTGCTCTGAATTTGTTCTGTCTGTTTCGCCCTTTCTCACTTACATCCCTCCCGCCATCTCTTTACTTTCCGCAGCGAGGGGTGGTTCTGAATGACAAGGCAAAGCTTCCTCCCCTCAAGTAAAAAAAATGAATTATTTGTGTGTGTGAGAGAGTTTGGATATGCATATGAATTTGTGAATAGCTTATGGTAACGCAGTGTTAGTCTAGAGTATTGCTCACAGCCTTGAGTTTTTTGCTGGTAGGGTATGTTTGCTTGTGCGTGTGTGTGTGTGTGTGGGATGTGTACGAGCCTGTCTCGTATTGTTTTACAGGCAAGGTTATTGAGTCAGTGATAAGACTGAGTCTCAGAGGCCAGTTAGTCAGTCTGACCTTGCAGTGTGAGCTGAGGATATGCAGGCTGGCAGGCTAGGGGTCAACACATCCCACAATCCCTCGGTAGCCTGTCTTTGGATTCAGAAAAGCAAGAAGAGTTTATTCTGTTCTCATTCCTCCAGAGCTCAGTATGTAAAACATAACAAAAAAAATAATCCAGTTCCCATAAAATGTCTACAAAGGATGACAAATTGATAATGGTATTGTTTATTTGTATTTTTTTTGCAATTATGTTATTCAAAATTATTTTATTGTGCATAGTATTTGTATTGTGTATATTTATTTTATATGTATAAATACAGCATATATTTTGAAAATATACGTTTATATGTATATGTATGTAATTTATATCACATATGAATATATGTAATGTATAAACTCAAACACATTTTTTAAATGCATGTATATGTATATATACATGATAAATATACACAACACATACACATATAATGTAATCTAAATATTTTATTTTGGATGCAATTTATCTCGATTAATCATTTGACAACACTATTTTATATCTACACACACACTCATGGGCTTCTTTTTTGCATTTTTTTTTCAAAACATTTTAAACTGAATCATTATTATAATTATTAATATCTAAAATTATATATATTGTATGTTTCATCAGACATAAATATTTTTATTTTATAATAAATATATATTATTAAATATATTGTTATAAATATATATATATATATATATATATATATATATATATATATATAAACACACCAAACACACGAATATATATATATATATATATAGTCACAAACATAAATATAAAAAATGTATGAAGCAATATGTCTGATTTTATACATAAAATCTGTAAATAATCATCATGAGGCCAATTGCAAATCTAGACTACCTCGTAGTAGTGTAGTAATTTGTTATACTAATGTGGAAAGGGAAGAGTAAATGATGAGAAATGGGTGGAATACAATTGACATTCCCATTCATCCTGACCCCATGATCTACAATTAATGGTCAGCCCCAGATCTGACGTCCCTCTGTGCAGTAAATACAGAACACGCAGCCTCTAGACGGGCGGATCTCCGTGTTCAGACAAAGAAGGATTAACGTGGAGTGTGGGTGGAGCAGAATTTGCTGTAGGTGGAGCTCTTGTGTTGGAGTTCGATGTCAGAATGTTTTCCACCTGCTGGTAGAGGACAGGACAGCTGCCTTTGTGTGGGTGTGAGTGCGTGCGAGCGAGTGTGTTAAATTGTGCGCTTCTCAGAGACAGCAGGTGAGAAATGAGCATACAGGAGCTTTTTTTAGTCCACCGATGCGTTTAGATAGTGTAACCCCAATTAAACCACTAGTAGCACATCTTATAAGAAAATTTCCATTGCATTCAGGTGTAACTGATTTTATATTTAACGGCAGAGCAGTATAAACCGTGTTAATAGAGATGTATTAGAGGTTTGTTTCTATTGCGTGTTATGTAGAAATCTACCACAGACGGCTCGCGACGCGGTTCATGGTAAACGACAGTGCGTCAAGCACGAGAGCAACGTTTCTTCTCACAATATCTCTGGTTTGGCTTTCACTTGCTCTCTCCTTTCCACCGCTCCCTCCCTCCCTCTTGCAGTCTACCGCAGGCCCTCCATCTCTGTGGTCTGTCAGCATGCTTTTTCATTTGGCTTGTTGCTACAGGGGGCTCGGCGCTGGCAGATTACAACTCGCCAGCCAGTCATTTTCGATTTATCTGAGCTCTCCGCGTCCCCCACCTCCCTCCCCCAAGCTTCGCTCTCGCCCCGGTCGGCATCAATCCGCACGCACACACATACAGCCATTTGTCAGACCCTCCTTCCATTTCTCTCCTCCTCCACCTCCCTCCCTCCCATCCTCCCTTTTTCGATTGGCACGAAAATTTAGCTTGCGAGCTCGGAGACAAAAAAGAAATATTGTGTCAGGGGAAGCGTTTAAGTTGGAGGAGGCAGCCAGGGTTGTGTTATTACTTAGGGCTCTGTCACCACCGATGACCCCAGAGAGTGGAGAGTATCGATCGCTTGTCACTCAAAGCATTCAGCAGATTGCATTGACAAAGCTTGTCGAGGCCTTTAATAGCAAGGTTAGCAGCCTTGGCGGAGGCCCAGGAGAAAAGTCTAACTGAGCCCCATTACATGGTGGCTTTTAACCAGTCCCCCGGCCCACTGAGTGGATTGATAACAGTAAGGAAGTAATTTTAGTCTCATAATTGCCTTCCTCTGGTTGACATTTGTGGCCCTAAGAGCCTGTAAAGGAAAAAAAAGAGAAAAGCCTATCATGGCAGACAGAGACGATGAAGGTTGCCATTGTCTGGCGGCAAAGAAACAGAAACGTTTGGCGTTCTGAATATTTTACCTTTTAGACGGTTCAACAAAACAGTTAAGATCTCTGTAAAAGGAAGTTGAAATGGCACGGTTGAACCAACAAATGTGTTTTTATATATTTTGCATTTGTTAACGCTATCAGGCAGGTTTAAGGTTGTATTTGGTGTAGGGCATTTTTCAACATATATATACAACATATAATAGAGCATTAACTTTTAGCAGCAGTCCACGGATATTCTGAACTGCTGCAATACATGTCTATATCAACATAATTAAAAAAATGTGCCAGGGTTCGCGTATTTCAGTGGACATTTCGTGTAATAAGGCATGTGAAAACGGTGCTGCACAAAAAGTGCACAGAGGTACATATTTTATGAGATCAGGTTTGTTTATTTACATAAGCTGCCTTTATTTGATCTAAAATGAACTAAAAACTGTTATATTGTATACTGTTTTTTACTGTTAATATTCTGATTTGCTGATCAAGAATCGTATTTATAAATGTTGAAAACAGTTGTACAGCTTAATTCTTTGACAAATAGACAGTTAAAATGATTAAATACACATTATACATATCTTTACTGTCACTTTTGATCAAATGAATGCATCCTTGATCAATTAAAAAAAAAAAAAAAGTAGTAGAAATTTCCAGAAGATTACATCTTTTTTGCATCTGTTTGTTTCAGGTTTGTTTCAGGTTTCATATTGACAAATAAAAAAATAATACTTTAATAAACTTAAATGTAAACTAAAATTAAAACAGAAAAAAATAAAAAATAATGCAAAATATGAACAAAGACTATCCACCTTTTTCCTGATGTAAAAATGGGTGCCACCATTTGTGAATTTTATGGGTATAGCTTCCGGTCTCATCCACATCCAGCTTTTTTTATTGTTCTGCTTTATATTGAATATTGTAATCAGTCAGAAATACGGTCATAAATAACATATAACAAATACATTAATTATAAAATCTGTAATGTATGTAACTGTGGTAACACTTTAGAATCAAGAGTAATTCTCACTATTAACTATTCTACATCCTTTCCTAACATCTACACTCAACAACTACTTTATTAACTATCAGTAAGCAGCAAATTAGGAGTTTATTGAGTCAGAATTTGTAGTTAATGGTTTGTTAATGGCGAGGATTAGACCTTAAAATAAAGTGTGACTGTAAATGTATACAGAAGAATTATTGTGTATTTGTATTTGGAAAAAAAATGTACTACTCGACTACCTTGCCCATCTCTAGACTAGGCTAATGCATAGAGTGAACGGAAGAAATATGAGATTGAAAAAAAGCATATGACTGTGATTTATGCTCTGAAGGAAGTCCATTACTCGCCAAAGGAAGTGCAGACCAAAACACAAACAGAGAGGTGACAGGCATGGCTAAGGAGGTCAAGCAGTTGCCAAAGATGGACGATAACAGATTTGGTTAAGATAAGAGAGTGAACAAATAAACAGTTGTCTTTTGTCGTTATGGTTATCATTTCACACTTGAATATTAATTTGACACAAAATAGCGGCATCATTATTAAGCAAGAAGAAATGGGGCCAAGGCAAGAAGTGCTCTTGGGAAATTTTGTAATTTGTAGCTGACACAGGTGGGACGGTTTGTCCCCAGCCCTGGTTTTTTCTCCCTCTGTGATGTAGGTGGTGACAGGTCTATGAGAGCAGGAAGCTATTTTAAACACTGTGTAAATCGTATACTCTGAAACATACACTGATCACCTGTGTCCCGCATTCCCAGAATGGCCCACCCAGAGCCTTGGGTTATAATACACCTTATCTTTACAGGCAACTGTGAAAAATAAAGACCAGCGCCTGAAGAAATTAATGCTGTGTATGACGCTCGGAGAATTTTTCATCAAAACAGATCAGGGCCTCATGCATAACTCATATTAGGCATGTTTTTTTGTTTTTTTTCGCATAATAAAGTCTGCGCAAACAACAGATTTCATAAATATTATCACGATAAATATAATTATGACCTTATTTTTCATGTAATCTTTTGTTTAAACAATGGAACAGTGGTGAGAAAGAAAACCACAATGATATATATGATATTTATGTATGTTTTCATAATCTTTCATCAAAATGTATTCCACTGAGTCTGAGTTTCTTTGTTCTGGTGGTGTAACTGAAGTCACTTCATACTTTTAGAAACTTTGTTTGTGCTAATTCTCCATCATCTTACTGTTAACTAAAGTTGATAGTGATTTCTTGCTATTTTATGTTTGTAATGTTTTATGTGATCAATGTACAGCACTTTGATCCATTTTTATGGTTCTGAGTTAAGTACGTTTTTTTTTGTCTTTTAAAGCCATTTTTCTGTTTTTGACATTAATTTTAATATCTGTGCATCGCTATTTTTAATTATTGAATCAAATCTTTTTACATAAAGTCATTACTTCCTACAGTACTAAACATTGTTTTATTTGTAAAACTGTAATGATGTCAGAAGTTAAGTGTGTTGGGAAGCGGTTAACGTTGTCTTTACAATACATCTAAAATTATAGAATGGCTTTGTTTTTCCAGGTATCATAGCAGCTTGTCCGCTTGTGGTATGAATGTGTTCATATCAGTGGTTTATGCACTTAACCTGTGCCTTTACACATCACACACCCACATTTATTATATTTTATCTAGTTTTATTGCACTATGATTATATATGTGAATGTTATTGTGTCATTCAAACAGAACTGCAGGGGTTATACAAGTTTAGACCTAAACACAAAGTCTTTTTAAATAGTAAGGTTAACCATTTTATTTTTCTGTTGCCTTACTTTTTATATTATATTAGAGAGATATTATGAAATGATCGAGGGAAACAAGATCTGGATTCGAGCAAACTAAACCACGGCTCCAGCAGTAAGCAAGATGCAACATGACTTGTGTAATAATTCACTGTTTTGTTTCAAGCTGTGTCGTGTTCTGTTTGTTGTCAGTGTGATAATGGAGTGGAAACACTTAAACTCTCCATTAGCCATTTCCGTTAGCATGTTAATGCTCGGTTTGAGATTTCTGGACGTCTGTATGAGCTGTTAGGTGACACTCCGGTCCTGACCTGTTTACATCAACGGCCATAAGGAATGTGTAAATATAGAAAGCGCCTAATAAACAGCATTCCACAGCAGTGCCGCACATTCCCCCTGTCACTTTCATCATAGACAGATGGACAAAAAATAAAAGCGGCCTCAACCACACTAGATACCCCTGTTTATCATATTACTGCCACACATGAGCCGCGCGCATGGCTTGACCCGGTGTTAAGTGTCCGCGCTAAATTTCATTGCTTCCATCTACTGGAAGGCTTGCCAATATACTGGCAGTGAATTCCTAGAGGAAAATAAATGGCAATAAAAAAGAGGAATGAGAGCCCCTGCAAGTTGAGAAGAGAGGAGATTTTTTTTCCTTCTCTTTTATTGAGGCTGGCTGGTGTTGGGGGATGTGACTTGGCACCGCGAGCGAGGCTTAGTGAGATGGCGAGCCCTGAAAGCCGATAGCCGAGTAACAACTATGGCCGGATCGCAGAGGCCTCGGAATGTAATTAATTGCGCGCAAATTTCTTTGATGAAATGTTATGTAGTGATAATCACTTGGCCTGCTAGCTTAAATTCTCTGGCTTCTCTGCGACTGCCTGCCCTCTATGCATCTGCTGCATTCTCGGAAATTTCTATTTGGCTTCCAAGTCACTTGCTTCATATCAGCCAAGTTGTATTTATCATTTGAGTGTCTTTCCATAAAAAAAAAAAAAAAAAAAATTGTGTTAGTAATTTACCCACATGTTGTTCCAAACCTGTAAGACCTTTGTTCATCTTCCTGTAAGACCTTGTTCATCTTTGTTTCATTTCTGATGAAATCCAAAAGCTTTCTGACCCTGCATAGACAACAATGTAACTACCACTTTCAAAGCCCAGAAAGGTAGTAAGGACATCAGCCCATGTGACATCAGTCATTGCATGAAGCTACGAGAATACTTTTTAGTGATTTTATTACTACCTTTTTCGCTATATAACGTGTTAGTTGCACTGCAGTCTATGCACCAGGAACCTCTTAATGACAATTACCCCTTTAACCCTAATACACAACACAGTGAAGTGTAAAATTCAACGTACACCAAAAATGCAGAAAATTAATTTTAAGTAATACAGTGTCATATTTTTATGGTTATTTAGCATTTTACCAACGTATTTATTTTAATATTTTACTACTTTTCAAACTTTATTTATTTATAACTTTTCTTGATCTTAATTTTTTCTTTGTGTTTTGATGTTTATTTATATTATATTTATAATATTTATAATTTTTTGTTTCATATTTTCTTTTAATTTTCTGTAATTACTTATTTTATTTTCTCATTTAATTCATTTAAACTTTTTCCTACTTAATCTTTGTATTTTTTATTATTATTTATTCATTATACTTTTCTATTTTTATTTTTTATTGCTTTATACATTTTGCCATTTATTTATGTATTTATTTTATTTTTATGTTTTGTTATTTATGCTTGTGCTTTTGCATACTGACAGTTTTCTGTTTTAGTTGCTATTCAGTTTGCGTGGTAAAAACACACTTCCCCAAAAAAAGGGGGTCCAGTCAGGGTCAGTCAAACCGATTTCTCGACGCATCTGTCCAGTATATGTGTGGTGTTCACAGCCTGACGACCTCATCTTTTATTGTCATTCTGAGCACCATAACTAGCTGTTCAGATATGATCTAAGAGAATTGAAGTCTCCGGTCGCTCGTAATATCCCACTTCCCTCCTCTGCTCTTCAGTTCATTATTAAATCTGGGAATTGTCCCCATATATCAGTATGCAGGAGCATCACATTATAGAGCCATTTGTAGGAGTAGAACTGGAGTAGTGCTGAGGACAAGCAGAGGATGGATGTTAAAAGCATATTGATTTGTCTATAATGTCATTGTACATCACTAAGTTTTATATCCATATAAATGCGTCCTCAGGTTTGTCCTCGAGGCAACGGCTGAAGTGAGTAAACGCTGCTCTTTATGTGAGTTATGAGGTTTAAACTGCACTCTGCACTGTTTTTACTCCCTGTCCACCTCTACCTTTCTTTTTCCTCTCCATCTATCTCTCTTTTCTTTCTTCCTTCAAGGTTCATTTACCCTCAGCCCTCTGCTGAGAGACGCAGACTCTCTTTTGCTTCTTAAAAGCTCTGCATTCTCACACAGGTGGAATGAAAGGCAGGTTAAAGCTAATGGTAATAGTCAGTTAAGATCCCTTCTGCTGTCACGACAGCAGCGCCTGACAAGGTCACCGAAGGTCTTCGCGTGTCACTTGAGCTTACCAACCGCAAAGAGGGGGGCCCGGAGCGTTTCCAAGGCAATCGCACCTTGGGGAACGGGAGATGCTGATGAAAGCTGCAATATTCCTGCAAACTGTTTTGGCTGACATTTAGGATTTTATGTCACCTACAAAAGCCAGGCTTTGGGGGAATGTAGATGTCGATTGGAGCATTGATGTAGAAAAGCGGTAAATATAACCAAGAGTCTTTGCGAGGACAGGGTCGTCGTGACAATGTGTGAGTGGAAGCGCGCCGCGGTACGTACTCAGGCGTAATGTTAGCCTAAATAAACAGCCGCGCAGGCCTTTTAACTTGACCCGAGCCCTGATCCCTGTTGACAGGCTGCTACTTTAGATCGGATGCGATACAGGCAGCTTGTCTGCGGCGGTTAAGAGCCCCGGCCCTCAGAGCTGAGGAGGTCATAGCTAGGCTGTGTGGGTTGGAGGGGTGACACAGTTGCTGTCCAAGCAATAATGGAACATTTGCAGCCGTGCCGTACCAGCTATGATGGCCCCTGCATCCTTCTGTCAAGCGCTGTTGTCTTTAGGGTAAGCTTACTCAGGTTAACTGCACACAGTGGTATCCGACTACTGCCGGCTGCCAGAAAGCCAGAACGCTCAGATGGAGGTCCAGGAAGCTCATGCAGGGCCTTTTAATTCACTAATTGGGAACTGAGTCAAAAGCAGTGTGTTTTCTGACCTATATACAGGCTTGTGTTGCAGCAATAGGCAATGGGAGTTACGATTCTTCTTTCTGAATTATTAGCAATTGACCTTTTACAGGAAGTGTGATTGATAGGTTTGATTGAATGCCGAACTTGCCATTTTGCCTGGCAAACAAACCAGACAGAAGAGTGGATTTGGTCAAATTTGGGCATTTTGTAAGAAACTCAAACCATTTTGTGGCTCTTTAATGTCTCATGACAGATCACTGTAGTGCCTCAGTTCAAGTGTCATGTCTTCCTCTTTACTAGTTATAACATGAAATAAACACGAATGAACTTCAGATAGTTCAAGACCATCAAAGTATTAAAAAATAAAGTACCATTGTAATATTTCAGCATAATTATATTTATATAAATATTACATTTATGGTTGGCACATGTTATGTTTCCACATGCAGGTTATAAGCAATCAAAACTCAAAGTAGATGTAAACATGAATTTCTGTGGATCACAAGTTGCCACACTTCACACGCGGCACATATAGTTATTAAAACAATTTTCACGCTGCTCAATAATCCCACTCTTCTTACATGAAGATGTGAGTGTTACAGTTATTACTTCACAGCTGTAAACCAAACCAATTAGTGATGATTTCACACTATATTTTCATTTATCCAGTCAAACTGTTTGGATATCTTATTCATTATTAGATATTTAATTCTTTACTAACATTCTTTAGCATATCTTCTTTAGTTTTGCTCAGATGAACGCAGTCATACAGATTTGGAGGTAATTTTGGGGTATCTACCCCTTTCAGCCAATCACAGAGACCTGTGTGAAGACGCAGGCTAACATTGTCTCCTGAATGTAAGCCAACGCTGACTCACATAGACCAGACCCTCCTCACCCCCACAAGAAACAGGATAAATCTCCCTCTATGGGCCGCTGTCTGCTCCAGTATTAAAACAGGTGTTATATCGCGCTGAAAAGAAAGCAGAGAGGGAGATATTTAAAGTGTAGTCATTGGAAACTGAGGGATTTGAGACTGCAGCAGGAAATAGACAATTTATTATAAGCAGCCTAGCACACTAGTGGATTATCTATAAAACTTTCATGGCTGTCCCTCGGTGGCAGGCAGCCATAAAACTTCCCGAATGAGGGACTTGTTAATTTACTTGTTAAAGCAAATTAAAAATTTATAAGCGCTTTTAGGTAAATGAGATCCTCTTTCATTGGCGCTCTTGTGGGATTCTCACTCTCTCTTTCGGCTCCTTAGAGGACAGGTTAGCTGTGCTGAAACGCCACAGAAGAACAATAAAAGCTGGTAAATTGTTCCAGGTTTTATTACCGTCGAGCTCCACAGCTGCTGTAGTGCGTAACTAAGGAAGAACAGAAGCCGATAGCAACAGAATCCCATGGGCTTCCACTGGAAGCGAAGGGTCAGCCGAGCTGTTCAAAGCAGGGGTTCAGATGAAAAGGGTATTGGGGTTTGCGAACGGCGCCGTTTAAAAGGCCAATGCGGCGGAGTCATGCTTTGTGTTTGACTGCATCGGGTTGTGGGCCGAGCCTGTGGGAATAGTTCAATAGACTTGTAAAATTTTATCATAACACCGGCAAGCACTTTTCAGCAAGTGGGCAAGGGAAATAATTGACTACATGTGCTAACGATAATCCTATAAAAGCTTCAAAAGCCATTTTAAGAGTCTAGTAGAGGATTTCAAAGGATGCTTAGCCCATTACTCAAGCTTTGCAGTGATTTTCTACCAAAACTGTACTGTTTTGTTCTTCCAGTGCATGCTTAGCGAAAAACACCATCTCCTCGTAGCATCACACACTTTTAATGGGTGCTCATCTACGCTCTCGCCTTGAGCTGCGGCGTTTTCCTCTTTGCAAGTGCTTCCATCTCCGTATAAACTAATATGGCTTTTACAAGCTAGCTCTTAATGTATGTCAGTATTATTTCAGATTAAGGCACCATTCTCCGGGAGTGCCAATGAAATCCGCCGCTCCCACTTTCACTTTTAAAGAGCCATTAAAACTGTCTGTTATATGGAAACTCCTAGCTATTGCACTCTATGTCTTTGAGACAAACCCTATAAAATACATTTAGGCTTATGGACTGTTGTACCGGCGCTTGTAATGGATGCGCAGCTTCGGTGCGGGTGCTAGGGCGAAATCGCAGTAAATTCAAATAAAAAGTCTTGTTGTATAGCAGAAGTTGTTCACGAGGCGCTGGTGTGAATTAATGCGACTTTCTATCAGGGTAATGCAGTCAGAAGCTGTTACGCTTGGCCTCCTCTTGCAACATTGGAAACAAACTACCTTCGTTTTCCCGCTAAGTGCAATGTGATTACAGCGCTATAAAACAGTGCTATCTATAAAACAACCATTGACGACTGACTTTCTTTTTGTGGGCGGTCGCGAGAGCCAGGTTAACGCATACAGGTCTCTTTGACCTTTTTATGGCAAAGGCAAAACGAGAAGCTCTTTCCATTACTGCCTCACATCAAAGCCTTGGCAGCATAAATTAATCTTTAATAGCGCGGAGGCTTTTGTGCCAGGGAATCATGCTGACTGCTTATTGAAAACAGTTGTTAATTCTATACTTCAGTAAACTCAGACAGGGGGGAGGGAGAAATCAGCCCTAACAGGGAACAGATTGAGGCAAAACAAGAACTTACTGTGTTGAAATTAATGGCAGATGCACTTACTAGTTTAAATGTTTCATTAGATTCTAATGTCTTACTGTGTTTTTAATTGTTGAAGAATTAGCTGCTGGAATATGAAAACCATCTGTTTGTTATCTTCCTGGAGGGGGAATCTTTACTCAGGCTCTGCTCTCAGGGTTGTTAAAGGAGTTTATCCTTATGGTGCAACCTGGTGGAGCTGTCAGTCTTCATTAACGTCATTATGATTGCACAAGAAAGACTGTGAAAACCCACAGACGCCCGTCTGCACACATAGGCACTCATAAACAACGCTTTTATGTACACGCTGGCATACGCGTACATATGGGAGATGCTTGTATTCCAAAGAAAGATCATTTTTACAAGAAACTGCATTAAGTTTGTTATGACAGTTAATCTAGAAAGCAGCAGTAGGTAACGATCATATGCCAAAACCGAGCGGAGCAGTGCCAGAAAGAGCATGGGAGCAATAAAAATGAACACAATAGATATCGTACTTCATGCGTCTAGACTTCTGACTAATTTTAGAGTTAGCGAGATACCCTGTTAAACCTTAAAAGTGGAGTACTGGGCTATGTGTGGACATAGAGGTTTATAGACAGAACTGCTTGAGCTTTCTGATTTATTGACTGTGGGTGGAAACCCGATTTGCACTCAACTTTTTGATGATGGTAATTTATCGTGGCTACCCGCATTGCACTTTTTTCTTTAACGCCTCTATTAATCAAATCTCTTCAAAAATTACTCCGAGAACTCATAAGAAATGACCCGCATGCCTTCAGGAAAAAGTACTTGTTCATTTTTCAAAGGCTGTTTAAGAGGCGTTAAGTGGAATGGAATGGGGGAAACGAATAACAAATCCCTTCATTGCTTGGCAATTCTTGTAATCTTAGTAAAATTCATACACGCTTAACCGATTAAAGGTAGATGTACTATCTGAGCTTTATAGCTCTGTTAATATTTGATTTTGAACTCAACTGGGAGTAAATAAAGCTTTTTACATAGACATTTGCATTATATACATCGCACTTCCTGGTAGTCATTACTATTTAGTGTTGTTTCTCTTCAGAATCTCCAATGCTGGGTATGATGTAACTTGATGTAACATGTCCTGCATCATGCAAACAAATTTAATTATTTTAAAGTCTTCACCTAAATGTTGAACAGACTTTTAGTCTGCCATATAATGACTGACTTTCTTATAAATGCTTTTGCCAAGTTTGTAATGAAAAAAAATACTCAGTGTAAAATAAATGCTTTTAATAAGTCTATTGAAAACAAACAGGCTTACACAGTGTTATAATATTAGCTTACGAGACTAATGAGACATTAAAAGAGATATTAAATACAGAAATTTTACAGTTAAAAAAAAACACATTTACATTTATAATTGTTTATTTGATTAGATTATTATTAATTGTGCTTTTATTATTTTGTTTAATAATTTATTATTCAATTACTTTATTTAATTGTATGTTATCCTGCTATCCTTTATATGTTTCTCTTGAGCTTAAATGTGCAGAATGCTAATAGAAATTGAGGGAAAAAAGTGTGAAAAACATGAAAACCTGCGGTGCTGTTAATGCCATTAAATCGAGATATGAAATTTAAATTATGAACCACATTTTTACATGAGCTCTATCTCACCAAGTGATTCAAAGCAGGTTTCAGAGGATTATCAGCCAAATTTAATAAGTGCTGATCGACTGGTTTGTACCTGCACTTTCCCGCTGTCTGCTTTTCTCATTTGGTTATGTGTCTCTCATCTGAGATGCTTTATGAAGTCTAAATGAAGACAGAGCAGTATTTGACCTTGACTCGGTGACGCACTTCCCTTGAGGTAGAGGTTTAGATGAAGTTAATGAGAAAGCTTATTGCAAATGAGACACGGAGTGATTTAGTCACATAAAAATGCACCTATAGATGATACAGTATGTCTAACTTTTGACTTTACAGTTGCTTGTCCTCCTTTTTGTCATTGCCAACTCTCGCTCTCTCTCTCCGAGCAGTGCAGGCCTCTTATCACGGTGGCCTGCTGGTAGAAGCAAGCGTCTCTGCCTGGAGTCAGTGAGCTCTCCCTCTGAGAGAGATCCTTTCACATAGCTAATGGCTACAGAAAAGGAACAGTTTCATTTTAATTATGTGCTTTACTCAAGGGCCCTCTTCCCCGCAGTCCCTTATCCCGCCTGTGCGCCTTCTAACAACCCACAGCCTGCACCAGTGAAAAGAGATATTCTCCAACCCTCATCTTATTCCCTCCTCCCGTCCCGCCGCCTTTGTCAGGAACTATCGCAAAGAATCTGTTTTTATTCTCCTACGTGATGGGGAAGTATGAAAGAGCGAGTGAGACAGAGAAAGAGGGAATGTCTGGGAGGGAAAGATAGGAAAAAAAATGAGCGGGCCGACCTATCTCTCCATCTCGGTAAACAACCCCCCAGTGCGCCGTGGCCTACTCTGCTTTTTCCATTAAGTGACACTGCAGTCATTTACTGCTCATCTCGACTCATAAAACGGGCTTTTTATGTGCCGAGAGATGAAGGCGTTGGGTTTTGGCAGGGCGAGGGGTGCGGAAACAGCCGTCTGAATGGCGAACCTTTAGAAGACGTAAATCGTAGACCTTGACGACAGTTGCCGGGTCCCGGGAGTATGGCATTGTTCTCCAGACTTTACTGGGGCTCAGATGTTTTTGGATATCATGTCCTCCTCCCGTTTTCCCCCTCGTCCTTCTCCTCCTCGCTCTGCTCTTGTTCTTTATGATTTCTAGTCTGCTGAAGGACACCTGCTGTGAATCTCTGGTTCTTGCATGGGGAGAGTGGCTTACCGAACGGGAAACGGCTTTTGATGTGGTTCGGTTGGATTTTATTCCTCTTTCTCGCAAGTTTGATGTGAAGTCAGGCCTCTGTGGCTGAAATCATGTGGATGTCAGCGGCCAAAGACAGCCAGGATGATGATGTCACAGAAAAGGCATTTCTTTGTGATGAATTGCTTATTAAAGCCTCATTTAACTATTTATGTTATTATTTATAGTTATTTTATAGAACAATGGAGGAAATCACAGCAGTTTCTTATATGTCAGGAGCTGTGTATTACTCTCTGTGCCAAAGCTCTATCATATGAAACATATTTTATTGGCAAAAGGAAATGCATAAAATCAACGTTATCGTTACAACGTTGTCGTATTCTGTCGTATATTGTAAAAACTGTACGTATGTCTTTTACAGCTTCATATTCATCCGAGGTAAGTTCAGTACGGTGTGTAACTTGACTATTGTAAGTCTATTGTTGCTGAAAATTGAGTTTTGCTATGAATCAATTATGATAATGTTTCCACAATATTACTGTTTTTCTGCTTTTCGTTGAAATAAATGCAGCTTTGGTGATCATAACCCATTCCAAACTTTCGAACAGTAGTGTACATCCAACAGCTGCCTTTTAACTGAGCTTCCA
The DNA here is from genome assembly GCA_032357445.1 of Enteromius radiatus. Lineage (NCBI taxonomy): Eukaryota > Metazoa > Chordata > Actinopteri > Cypriniformes > Cyprinidae > Enteromius > Enteromius radiatus. The sequence continues at coordinate 9,062,080 of JAUCMS010000002.1, read as the reverse complement.
TCAGTTTTGTGGTCTGGGCTCTATCCAAATAAAATCTATTTAGTTACATAGCTCTAATAGATTTTGGTATTCTGATCCAGAGAGCTTCAGTATTGTTTCTCCTCTGGCCTACGCTTTAGTAACATCTTTTAGTGCCTTTTCTCTTCTTGTTGAATCTGACTGTTCTTTTTTTTTTTTTTGTCTTTGTGTTTTCCAGCTGAAGCCGGGCCAGAACAACTGTAAAGACAGCGATAGCGAGAGCGTAAGTGGAGAATCCAAACCCTCCATCCGGAGCAGCTCCAGAGATAGACTGACAGATGTGAGTCCAATCAAATCTGTCCGTCATTCGCCATACTAACAGAAAAATATTTAATGTTGGCCTGATCCTCTACAATAACTCTCTTGACACCTGATCATCATCAGTCCGTTGGTGGCTTTCCTTATCTACCTCATTTTTAACGAGGTTCAATATTTAAATAGTGCTTTATAGTTTCTCTTATCCACTACGTTGGTGTAAACTGACAAGGCTCTGTGCCAACAGGAACAATAGGAGTGTTTTAAGAGCCTAGTTCTTCTTGAGCTCTGTGTGTGTGTGTGTGTGTGTGTGTGTGTGTGTGCTTGTGTTGTCGGGGTGTGAGGTAGAGGAGCGCGGAGGCTGTCTGCACCCTCAGGCCTGCAGGCTCTGCTATGTGTTTGTGCTCGGGTGGTGATAAGAACATCCTATTTACTCAGCTGGCAGCTTCAGTGAAGACTCGGGCTGAAGCGCGACTGTGCTTATACACCATAGAAGTGGAGACGACAGGAAGTAACACAGTGAAAAATGTACCAGTGACCATGCTTGGACATCAGTGATGTACCGTAAAAACACAAAGCATGTATTTGAAGCACTGGAATTCCAAATCCACTATGTCGATATTGAAATATGAAAGTGAGATTATATTAGCTGCCATTTGTGTGTTAGCATTTGCATTCATCTGTCTGTATAAAAACATAGATTAGATTAAATGTTAAAGGTTACTGCAGCCCAAAATGAAAATTACGATACAAAACATATTCTCGTTGCTTTATAAAATACAGATTGAACCGCTGATGGCAGATGGACTATTTTTGATAATATCTTTAATAATTTTGACAGAGTTCATTTCTTGGCAGTCAATGGGACAGTCATTTTCAGCTGTTTTTCCATCCAAAGTATCTTAAATTGAGTTTAGATATATGTATATATCCATTTGTCAAACTTCGCACTATGACAGTGCTTATCAGCTTATTAAAATCTCACACCCTACAAACATACAGTCATATATAACCCTCTTGAAAGAGTATTTGACCATGTAAAGGTTTACACTTGTTTATGGATTGTATACACAGGCTCATATGGAAGCTCAGTCAGTCTGGCACAGGCCCTTTTCAAACCTCAAGCCTTGGCTCCCGCAGTGGAGATGTGAGTCTGTGAGTGTGTGCCGGCAATATCAGATATCGGGCATAATTAGAGCTGTCAGCTGGAGGGCGAGGCGAGTCGTCGGAACAGACACGGCAGAACGAGTTGAGCGCGACCGCTCCTGCGTGTAGCTATAGGATGCTTGGCCAGGCATGAAATGAAATAAGTAATTTGATGTTGACATCAGAAATTGAAATGATACCTGCAGCCCCTCGTCAGGGAAGAGAGAGAAGACCGAAGAGATAAAGCATTAGAGGGGGGCCAGAAGAAGGGAAGGGTAGATACTGTAGGAAGAGAAGAAATGTAAGTGGAATGGGGGAAACCGATAAAGTTAGAGATTAAATGCGAGATAGTGTTTGATTATCGGACAGGTAAAAACAACCCATAAAGATATGCAGAATGTGTTGTGTGTGGTGGGTTTTTACTTGAGACTTAAAGGGATAGTTCTGTCATCATCTACTTGCCTTATGCCATTCCAAAACCATGTTGTTATTCTTCTGTCTACAGGAAAGTAGAATTTGTTTTATTCTGGGTTTTTGGGTGAACTATCTTTGAAAAATTGAATTTCATTGAATTTCATTTAATTACATTTAATTTAATTTCATTTTATTTTAAAAAATTTTTTTTATTATTTTCCATGTGTATTTTATTATCTGAATTCTAACTTAGCAAAAGAATAAGGTGAACACCTGATAAAATTGTATTACATTTTTAAATTGACACAGGAAAAGTGATGTTGTTATGGATTATAGTGCATTCAAAACATTGGAAACTAGAAAAAACACAGGATGATGAAAATGACTTGATAACTTGAACCTTCCTGTTCTTCTCAGCCTCATCAAATTAATGTGGCAAGTGTTTTTTGGTAAGTACATTTCTCTGTTACAGAATATTTTGAAGCCCTTGAGTATTCTAAACAGGAATTGGTGAAACACGCTGGAGATGCTTTTATTTTTTATTTATTTATTTTTTTGTTTGAGTAGTTTCTCAGGGTCACACTCAAAGTAGAGCATCCCGGTCCTGAGGGGATGGTGGAAGCAGGTTATTCACAGTAACACCGTAAAAAAAAAAAAAACATGCCAGCATAGAGGTACTAGATAACAGATATGTAGAATTTTACTCATTTCCGCAAAATTATGCAGGACATTCCCACAAACATTTATTCACTGTTGCATGAAGTTTGGAAGAGTAAATAAATCCACACAGATGAACAGATCAAATCAGTAATTTGAAATCATTCTGTCAGTCTGTAATTTCAAAAACAGCATCAGTGATTAAGTGCTACTCTCTCTCTCTCTCTCTCTCTTTCTTAATATAACATGCAGATTACATTTCAGCAACACATCATGCCTGCGATACAAGACCCTCGCTCATATTACCAGCACACTGCTGGTGTGATATAAGTCGATGCACATTATATCCTGTACACAGGTTGATCTACCAGTGCAAAATTTATAAAGGGTAAAAAATGCAACATTATGAATGAAATTTATTTGATAACCATTACCTATAAATATATATAGGAAAAATCTCCCATTGCCTTTCTTAAAGTAAAGAGTCTTTCCTAAAATGAAAATTCAGGCCTTATAGAGATTTTTTGACATGTAAAAGTGTTTATTGTATATATTTATTCAGGACAACATACACACACCATTTTGATAAAAGTGAAGCAAAAACGAAGGAAAAGCTTGAGTTGGGGTTACAAGGAGTAATTCTAGGCCTCGTTATAGACTGTTTGGCACTGTGCTAATGATGTCTTCTCTCTCGTACTCCTTTCCACTGCACTGATGAAAAAAAACTGAGAGAGACTGAGCTTGGTGTTGATCTACGCTTGACAGAGAGGAAGCTGGGGTCAAAAGAGGTCACACAAGGACATCTTGTTCTCTTTCCCCCCTTCTTTTCCTCACCCTCTCTCCTCCCTCTCCCTCTCTCCCCCTGTCCCCATGCGCTGCCAGCTCATTAAGCTACAAATGGTGCATCAGCCTTGTTCTCGCCAGCGGTAACCCCAAACCTTGGATAAATTGGCAGGCTTGCTGTATTTGCTCCGAAGCCCCGGGTCCCCTTTCAGCCGCGTTTGAAGCCAGCATGGCGGCACGGTTTCCCCAGGCAGGGTGGCTGTAGGCCAGGGCAAAGGGAAGAGGAGAGAAGGGGATGTGTGGCGGAGACGGGGCGAATCAAACACACATGTGTTTAGTCTCTGCGGCAGGAGTGAAATGCCATCATTATCCGGCTGCCTATCAAATAAATTGGCAATTACAGGGCGCTGAATTCCAGTAAACAGCACATTAATGCTTTTCTTTTGGTGTGTGTGTGTGTTTGCCGAGAGGGATGGGGGACGGACGCATCGTGCCCCCTGAGCGTTTGCTGCTTTTGCCCACCCGTCACCAGCTTGCCGATGAGAGACAAAGCAGGAGACGATAATGAGGTCAGTCAGAGCCGGGAACGAAACCAAACTAAAAGGCTTAAATATGACAGTTAATTTAACATCATCGTCACTGCAGCGTCCCTCCTATGGAGGGACCGTCCTAAAGCGGCTCTTTAACTCTCATTACAGCCTGCTAATCTGACGCAGAGAGGCACAGACAGACAGTAAAAAGAGACTCAGAGACAGCGATGACATTACCTGCTCTTTGGTCGCCATAGTGACAGTACTCTGGGATTTCTGGGTAACACGTTTTATTGCTCATTCATCATTCAGTGCGGTCTTAACGGAGACAGAGCAATGAAATATTTACATTGAGGGTCAGGTGGCAGTTTGGCCTGTTTAGTGGTCTGTCATGTGCAGGGGTCGGGTGTGTAGCGCATCAAGACGTGCTTTCGACATACACACACACACACACATATACACGAAAATTCTGCAGATTTTAGATTTTCAGAATTTTCTTTGTTTTATTCAGATGTAAATTCAGAATGATCATCACAGCATTGCTATTCAGAACCTGATTTTGAGTGTGAATAGAGTTAGAAATTAGTATAAATGTAAATTTAAAAAAACTAATTTGGATATAAATTCAGAATTATCATCATAGCAGTGCTATTCGCAATAGAGCAGTTGAACCTGATTTTTCAGTGTGAATAGAATCCGAAATCAGTTTTTTAAATCAGAATTTAGTTAGCATACAGGGCTCAGATATAAATTTAGATTCATGTTCTTATCAGTGCTATTTATTATAGATATACTGTATAATAGAGAGACCTGATTTAGAGTGGGAAGGCACAGAATCTGAATTCAGCTTTAGAATTCAATTCAGATACAGAGTTCAGATCTCTATTCAGATTCATAATGTAAGCAGTCATATTTATTATTGATAGATAATAGACCGACCTGATTTAGAGTCAGAAGGCACAGAATCAGAATTCAGATGTAGAATTCCATTCAGATTCATAATCTCAGCATTGCTTTTCATAATATGTGAAGTAAACTGGATTGGTACAGTAAGTGTGAGTGCAATAGCACTGCTATTCAAATAGGTGAGACAGACCTAATTTTGAGGATGAAGGAACAAGATTTAGAAATCAGTCCGGATGCAGGAAAATTCAGATGCATAGTCTCAGCAGGCTATTAATAAATGATTAGACAGATCTAATTTTAAGGTTGAAGGAACAGAAGCAGAATTCATATTCAGAATAGTAAATTAAGTTTACATGAATCCTCAGTGCAAACACATTTTCATAAGTTAATTATTGACAGTTTTACATAAAATCATAGAAATTGTCACATTTTCTTTATTTTTTCTTAGACTCTCAGACCAGAAATTGCATTTGTCTGTCTACTACTCACTACAAACATTGCAGCTTGTTTATTTATGCTTATGTTTCCAGTACTTCATCTAAATGTTCTCTAAATGCAATGTTATAAAAAAATGTCTCTCGGGCATTCGCTTTGGAGCTCTCTGAGTGGTTTGGGAGAATTTGTAGCCCCCTTGCCGTTCTGCAGTGAACATATTTGAATCCAGCGTCGTGGTTAGTGGCTGTAGATTATTAGTTCTGCCTGTGCTGGGGGATTCTTTCGCTATGTGGTAAAACAATCTCCACCCTGTAATTACGGCCGCTGGAGCAGATTTATGTCATATAATATAGATGTTGTTCTTAATGATTACTATTATTATTTGATTTCGCCGGGACGTGGAAAGAGTCCATGGCGTTTTGCGGAGAGGTCATGTTTCTGCCGGAGCTTGTGACCTGCGGATATAGCTCTCTCGTGGCTGAAGTCAAAACTGATTACATTAGAGTCAAACTTTCCGCTCTGTGTTTGTCACGGATCCTCAAACCTCGCTGCTAATTTTGATTATTCTTCTACACAGTTGTTATAATGAGGTCAGGGGCCCTTACATGCTGAGAAATGCAGACCAATTTGCTCCGACATGGAAGTTGTAATTGCTCGCATCAATTATCTAGTAGTTCTTTTGCCGTCTCCATTCGTCACTCCCGTTCTCCCTCTCTCCTTCTCCCACTCGCTCTAATTTGAAATGTTCCTTATTAGAGACGAACATTTAGATATAGCAGTTGCACTGCACCTATAATTAACTGATTATCACGGCAGGAGTTAAAGTGTTTGAAAAAGTGTTTGGAATGTGCGTGTGTATGTGTTTGTGCTAGTGTGCCAGCATTTCAGGAGTTGTAGTGAGGTTGTTTTTGCCTGTCAGTGTGTTTATAACTGTCAGTGCATTGTCTGAGTGTGGAAAGGGATACGGAGTATGTCTGAAGAACAGGAGTGGTTATGATTGCTTTATAGCTTAACAGCACTGCTCTAAATCAGCTGTCAGTCACTCTGACCCGAAACACGGCTGGTGACAGCACCTCAATAAACCTGCCACTCGTCCTTCTCTGCTTTGCTGTTATGCCTAAAACTGGTCAACGCTACACACACACACACACACTTATTTGGAATGATAGCACTCTCGCTTTAGAGACCACAGCTGTTTTTCTTTACTCTCAATGCTCATACTTTTTGCACAGCCCAGAGCTAAATTTCTGAATTATTTCGCAGGATGCATCAGAAAAAAGAACATTCACATTAAAAATAGATATATTTTTGTAAACATTTTAAAGTCATTCATATTAGGTTGCTTGAGGACTATTTTAAGGACTCAAATACTTATACTAACTTTTCAGATTAACTTCTGTTGGTATAGGAAAAAACAACCTTACACGCAATTTCATTCACATACATTTAGGAAAGGGAAAGGAAAGGACGTGACATGTGGCCAGGTATGGTTGCCCATACTAGGAAATTGTGCTCTGCATTTAACCCAT
>JAUCMS010000002.1:9032566-9050254 GCA_032357445.1 Enteromius radiatus | reverse complement strand
CAGTCCGTCGTTGTCTGTAAGCTTGACGGGCTAGCAACAGTAACTAAGGGGGGTGTGGCTTTTGCGAAAGGTCAATTGCGTTAAATAGTAAAGATACAATACAGATCAATAGTAAAGTGCACTTTGTTAATTATAATAAGAGAACTTGAGTTTAAACGGCTGTTTTATTAATCCACCCCGTTTTATCAGATTCAGTATTTTAGCTAAATCATGGCAGGTTTAATTTATTGGTTTCTTCTTTTAGTTCAGTCTAAATAATGGGAGTGAAATACAGTGCCTGATGTTTTACTAAAATAAAGGAAAGAATTCATAAAACACGCAATAATTTTTTTAAGCAGTGTCTCTTTTCCCTGAGTATTTCTCTGTCCAAATAAAGGACAGGTAACGAATAACAAAGTTTGTGCGTGACAAAAATATATCATAGGAATTTTTAAATATTAATTAAATATGTACTTGTGACGAATATTAATAATGGGAGAATATTTTTATTTTGCACATTCTTATATGTTTCCTGGCCTACTAAAATAGGCTACCACTTTTAATGCTCTGATGCAAAGTAGCCTAAACCACATTTTTTTCATTCTAAGAAATGCCTACTAAATTGTGATTATGATTAACTAGAGTTTGTTTGTTTGTTTTATTTTTTCTTTAATTTTTAGCTGACTGTTTCCGTCAAATATACTGTAACACATCAGAAAGGCAGAGCTGACGGCTATTTGAAAAACGTGCTTTGAAGCGTTTGCTTAATAACTTATGGTTAAAGCGCTACTCGACGGTCAACAGCTGCAAGTGCAGTCTACAGACGCGGCGGTGGCGGTACCTGTGGTGCTAAAACCTTCATTCTGGTTGGCAACCTAATGTACTTGACAAAATAATATGGTATATGAGGGGCCTTCGAGGATCCAAAAATGTTGAAAATCACTGCCTTGTTGGCATTGTAGAGCAATGACTGAAAGTTATGGAGAGGAACAGAATTGAGGAATGTTTTGAGCCGGTCTGATCGCCACAGTGCAACGTGTCATGCTCACCGCTATAAAAATGCCTTTTATCTGGTGGTTTTGTGATGCTTACAATTGTGTCATTCTAGGCTTAACATTGCACAGGGTTGAGCTAATATTGCGCTTTGCATCATCTCATGAGTGGCGTGCGAAATACCTCTGACAGGCGCCGTCGTGCGCGGCTGTCTGTCTGCATCAGGGCTGTTTATATGTTTGGCAGAGGACATGTTCGTCCCCCGTCAAGGCCTCGCTGCGGCTAAGGGGATTACAGAGAGATCCTCCGTTTGTCACATCACTTCTGTATCACAAGCCACTGCAATTTCCTCCGAAACCACAAGGCAAAAAGCCAGAGAACGTAAAAAGTAAATAAATGCGAAGGTATATAAATATAGGAACACAACCCCCTGGAATTACAGTTGCAGAAAGATTATTCCAGAGACATTATTTCCCCCTAGTCATGGACTTAACTCAAATTTAGAGGGAGAATGAAATTGCTGGCAGTGAAGAAAGGCAGACAGAAAAGGTGGGAGTTCATGAGGAGAGAAATAACATTTTCATTTGTTTCGGGCCCTGTGGGAGAGATAGGCCGTGCCAGTAAATAGATGCCGTTATGAGAAATGATTTTCTTTTCCCTGATGGGGGATGTGGTTTTAAGGCACACTTATCCATCTGCAATCTAGATGTCAAACCCCAGGAATCCAGAATAGCAACACAGCGGTGTGATCGTAATGACACACGATTCGTTTCTCGTCCCTCTCTCAGCCTCCCGCCAGCACGCCGCTCTTTCTCCCAGACTTGAGGTTTGTTCTTTGATGTCCGTTTGTTCTTTCCAGCTCAATCATGACATGTTTAAATTGGCCGGTCGAATTACCTTCCAGCTCTGCTGGTACTGTTGAGTTGAGTGTTGCAGAGGGATGGAGAAAAAAATAGTTTTCTTTGCCAGTTATTGTCGCTGTGAGGCAGTCGGAGCAGCGAGAGGATAAAAATAAGTTTACAGTTTTATAGATATTTTTATCGCCGGAATATTCTCACCGCTGCGTTTTTGAAGAATTTCTTCACTTCCCAGAACCGGGTGCACTGCGGGTCTCCGCGATTTTGCTTATTATTGTCCATTATACTGCTGGAAATGAAAATACGCCACAAGAATGTTCACTCTAAGTGAGAGTTTATGTTTTTGGAAATGACACGGTACAGTAAGTGTCTTTTGGGCATAAAAGCTTTTTGCACAAGGCAACACAGGCTTAAGAGGGAATTTGTACTTTTTTCGAGAAAGATATTTCTTTGACGAGCAGCAGACTTTCTTCGACACTTTATCAAACCCATGACTGCATTCTGCAAAACTCCCTCCGTTCTAGTTAGTCTGATCAAAAACAGCACTATGCACCAAACTCTGAGTCATCAAAGGATTTGTGAAGCTTTCATCTTCGGGGCATAGCTTATTGCTTTTCACCTGATACACCGCTTCATCTCACTTCTCTCAAAACATGCCGCGCACTCAAAGTTATACCTCGCAGTATAGTTGTGTCTGTTGTTCTGTTGCTGTATGTTCCACAAAACTTGCTTTTCAGCACAGTGGTATGTGAGAATTGTTTTATGCTATATTTTACTCAAGTGCTTGAAATATTCGGTGCTCTGCAGAAGAAATAAGTGGTTTAGAATGAGTAGAGGATGAGTAAATCATCACTGAATTTTCATTTTTGGGTGACGTATACTTTGAAGTAATATAAATGAATTGAATTTTGGTGTAACATGTTAACGAAACAAACTTCTTTGATATTATATGGAGAATGTAACGTCTCCAGAACCTCCAGTGCTGCTGGGGGCAGAAGAGAGTCTAGTGTTGTCATATTGTCTACAAACATTGCACTACAAACCAGTGTGTTTATAATTAAGATAATACATTAAAATAAAACACATATTTTCAATATGAAGCAGCAAAACAGATTTGTAGATTTGTACAGATAAAAAATAGCCAGACGCACATAAGACTGGAATCTAGCCCCTCCCATTTTTATGCATTTTCTTACATTAATTTCTAGTTTAGGAAACATTATGTGCGAGAAATATAAATGCTTCATGTGTTATTTTTAATTTGAAAGTATGATCTACCATCACTGTCACAACCTATTTGTATGTATTTTACAAGGTGGCTAATTCGCACAACCTCACTCGTACGATTTTGTAAGATTTGTCTAAACCCCATTGACAGGTAGGTTCAGGGGTTAGGGTTAGATGGCATCATTGTATAAATTAATTGGCAACTCATGAAATACATACGATTTAGCAAAAATCATATACATTTGTACAAGTGAGGTCATAGGAATTAGCCACCTCGTAAAATATGTACAAATTGCCATGAGATCGGGCTGAATCTACCATCTTATTAATAAAAACCTTGATCTCTGAGAAATCGGCATAGGCCACTAAATAAATCCATATTGCACTAACATTTGTAATTTTGTTATAGGTGATAAATATTATGTGTAAATCAGTAAACTGTTACCAACCTGAGTTTATTTATGTCACCCTTGGCTCTTTTCTTCAAAAAAACTAACAAAATTACCACCGTGCCTCCAAGAATAGTCACCTGGGGAAGTGGACTGTGCAGACACTCAGACTTTGATGTTGTTTTGTAATGTCATGCGGCCTTAAATATTTATGTAGCACAGTATCCTGCAGACAGACGCTGTAGTCAGCACCACAGTTCAATAGATCATGCATTTGCAATTAAGGTCCTGGCTCAGGTTTTTGTCTGGAGCGGTTGGGTACCCTTGTTCCTTTGCTTCGATGGCTTGGAGGCTTGGCTCTAGCAGGAGGAAAAGGGGTGGACAGCAGCCCAGATGGTGATGAGCTGGCTTGAGGGTGGGATTGGACAGGATTAACCCCCTGTAGTTGTGGCCGTGGCCTAGCTACTTAGGCAGGTCAGGGATAGTGGAATTAGCCCTGGCCTAACCATGGAGGTCCATCTGATTTCAGGCCTCATCCAATTACAGCCTTATCTCCTCAACAAATGAGATCAATGCTGTAGACGCATGAAGACCGTCTGCCTGGGGGACAAGGTGTGATAATCGCCTATAATACAGCTCAGGTACAAGGGCAGACAGGTGCCTACAGAACAAGCCCAGCGTGTTTGAACCCTAGAGAGGGAGAGTCCGGGCAGACATTGACTACACCTTGTCATTAGAGAGGCAAAGGAATTAATATTGATTAGCGCTGAGATTATACTTCCCCTTATGCTCTTACTGCTGGTATGTGTGTAGAATTATTGAACTTTATGGTCTCAAGTGCATCCTTAAGAGCCACAGGATACTGGGCGTAATTGCGATTTTTGTCTCTACATATCTGCATTGAGTTTTACACCGCTTCTAAGTGATTTAAAAGGACGCCACAGCGGGGACCATAATTGCTTTTTATACTTTCTGTGCATTGAGGCACTCAAAGGCTCGTACGGCAGACTTGAGATTAACCCTCAGTGCAGTTCACAGTTAATTTTCTTGTCAATTAGGGAGAAAACAAATGTTTGACATTTTCTAGACGTAATTAGGGAAATAATTAACCTTTGCAACTGCCTGTTAAAAACGGACTGTTTTTCGAATCTCTTTTCTTCTCCCTAAGTGTGTGATGAGACTTGAATGGAGGGCGTATAATGAAGACATCACATCTCATCATTTGAAACGGCGTTCTTCCATGCTCATTTAATTACGTTGCTTTACACTCAACGTGATTTTGCCATATCTATAACTATCTCTGAACAATTCAGGGTCTTGAATGTCACATGCTTAATTGCAAGGGCTTTCTTCTACTGTTGATCTCCCATGTGGTGCACTGAGTAGCAATTTCATGACATGGAATTGTCCGCAAATCAATTTCATGAAAGAGTTAGTAGCAATTATACAGCCATTGTGAGTTGGATTCGTTTAAATGCTTAGCTTTTGCTTTGAATGGTATATATGAGACTTTAAATGCAGTAGGGCAGGGCAATATATCGGATATATCAGAGACTTTGTCTCTATCACAGTTAGAGGCTTACAGTATGTGATGTTGCTGTGCTATGGTCATGAACTCTTATCAGATGCACATGATTTAGTGGTTTAAAAACAAGATATTTTAAGACATTGAAACCCAATCACCAGCAAGAGAACTCATCTCACTATATGTGCGTGCTGTCTCAGAGACATGCACATGTGAATATGATCATAAGAGTTATTTTTTGTCTTGAACGGCTAAATATACACAGGTGAGGTGCATCTCAATAAATTAGATCGTCACGGAAAGTTGAGTGGAAGGAAAAAGCTGCACAACCAACCGAAAGAACAGCAGACTAATGAGGATTGTCAAATAAAATCGATTCAAGAATTTGGGTGAACTTCACAAAGAATGGACTGAGGCTGGGGTCAAAGCATGAAGAGCCACCACACACAGATGTGTTGAGGAATTTGGCTACAGTTGGTGTATTCCTCTTGTTAAGCCACTCCTGAACCTGGGCTAAGGAGAAGAAGAGTAGGACTGTTGCCCAGTGTCAAGTCCTCTTTTCAGATGAGAGCAAGTTTTGTATTTCGTTTGGATCCTAGAGTCTGGAGGAAGGGTGGAGAACATCATAGCCCAAGTTGTGTGAAGTCTAGTGTTAAGTTTCCACAGTCTGGGATGCTTCCTTCTGCTGACCAGTTTTTTAAAGATGCTGATTTAATTGTAAAGCCGCTACCAAGTATTGAGTACATATACCGTAAATGAACATACTTTCTAGAAGGCCAACAATTCACAATTTTTTTTAATTTTTTTTATGAAGTATTGTAATTTGTTGAGATGGTGAAATGGTGGGTTTTTAAAATGTAGGATGGCCAGCAAACAACTATAATATATTTTTAATTGAATTAAATGTAATAGTTTTAAATAATTGTTTTAATATGTATACTTTACATTTTAAATAAATAACAGTAATGTTTATATTTCATTAGGCCTGTCTAGTGCATAACTTTCATGACAGAAAATTTCTGTTTTTTTTTTTGTTTTGTTTCATTGAAAGAGTTAGTAGCAATTATACCGCCATTGTGAGACAGACTCGTTTAAATATTAGGCTTGTGCTTTGAAATGGACCATGGTTTATTTGAGACTGCAAAATTATGATGGTTTCTAATATGTAGTCAATGGCCAGTCCCAAACTCTGACTATAATGCCACCGGTCTGTCTCACAACCATCTGGAATGGGGCAAGCTGTCTGCTGTATGGTTGACCAGGGAGCCATCTTCCTGGATTTATGTCTGCCCATTTCTACCCACTGCAGCATCCAGGATGCTATTAGCCAGCTGAGAGCTATATAGGGGTTTTAAAGAGAGTCCTTCAACAACCGTGCATATCGCTTTCTGTCTCTCAAGCCTGGTTTAATAGAAACCCTCTTGGATAGCTCAAGGCAGCAAGGCGTCACAGGGTGTTGCGGCACTAAAGGGAACCTTTGCCCAAAACATCCTGAATTGCTGGGGGTAGCTGGGCACATTGTGCATGAACAATTCTCAGTCCTGTGTCTGCTCCACAGTCATGAGATTGAGGGCAGTAAAGACAAGATTTGGACGGCGAGGTAGGGCGAGCATGGCACAGCCCCGGACTCCAAAGCACAAGGCTGGATTAGCATCCAGGGGGCACAGCAGCAGTTAGTTTGGGAAAATATCACAGCCCATTAGCTGGAGCTGCGAAATGGAGTCAACTTCAGGGACTCTATTAGCCTTTCTTCGCTTACGCAGACGCCATCCCTCAGCTCTGCGCTGCTATTCTGGAAGGACCGAGCACACTGTTATAATTGGACTGGGGAAATCAAGCAAGTTTCAGTGGTCCTGGTGGGGCTTTCAGACAGAAAATGAGAACATGGTCTTTTGTATGTGATTTTATTTTTTTCCTGCCTGATTCCTAGTTTGCACCCACCCCTTGTTAGCATCACCTGTTTTTTTAACACTAAAGCATTCGCCTGTGTTTTTGAGGTTTTTCCTTTAGTTTTTTGTGCGCTTTGTTTTCTTTATTTCCACTCCTGCTTTGAATTAAATTCACATTATTAGCGAATCCTACAAGCACGCAGGAGTTTAAACACATGCAGCCTTTCTCAAGTATAAGTATTCTCCATGCACTGATTAAACCACGGCATGCTGCTCGTTAATAAACAAGCAATTGTCCCAGAGATGCTTGCATGCTCTTCAACGGGAGTTAAAGATGTCTCGCAGCCTATTCATTTTCATTGTAACAGAGCATGCTAACAAATCTCATCACGGCTGTTTGGTTTTTTTTTTGTTGTTGTTATAGAAAACGTTAACCTTACACACTCCCTCTGTTTTCTCGTTACTCGTCTCTCCTGTAAATGTCCTTGATGTAGAGCTTTGTGACTTCAGTATTGACATTTTCTGGTTTTATAAAATGGTGGCTGGGACATAAGACAGGCCTCACTGCTTCAGGTAATTGATGTGCAATTTTTAGCCCTTCTAAAGGACGTTTTCATCATTCCCACTGCAGAACAGGGACATTCAAGTCAGTATACCAAAACTGTTTAACACACTCCTCCTAAAATGAAGGTCATAAATACTGTGCCATTCACGTAAAGACAATTTTTTCGACTATATTTTCCTCCAAAATATATTCAGCTTCCCTCTTGAACAGTAAACAGTTTGTTTTGTTTTGTCTTTTCTTGAAGCCTGCCAAATGCATTTAATAGTTAGCTAATACTACAAAAAGAAAGTTGCTTGAAATAATACAATTAAATATTAACTGAAATAAAATATAATACATATATAATTTTATTTCTTCTAAACTAAAACTAAAACAAAAAAATATAAATATACATATTAAAACTAATAAATATAAAAACAAATGACATTACATTTTAGTCTTGAACCTTTTAAATTAAAATGAAAAGAGAAAATATAAACTCTTTTTTTCAATCATTCAAAATATTAATAAAAACATCAGTAATATCTTAGTACTACTAAATGAACACTGCACATGAATGTTTAAGTGTAAATTGTGGTTTGTGATTGAATGAAATAAACACTGCATGACTGCTATTCCTTTAAGGCTTGATTTGATTGACGTTTGACCAAGAGAGCGAAGTGGAAATGCTGTGTTTTCAAATTTTGGCTTTGAGGCAGGTCTATTGCATATCTCTCAGTCCCAGAGTCCCAGGTGTCTACGGGTATGACAGCCCATGGCCTCAGAGCTGTGACATTTCAAAGACCCCTGGGAGCCCATCACAGAGAATGTTATCAGGCCCTTAAAGAGACACCTCCCAGTCTTTTTCACTAACACCACTCAAACTCTGTCTTTCTGTCTACCCTCGCTTCAGCCCTCCGCCCCGGTGCTCTGACCTGACCGCAGGACCGGTGAAAGGCTTTTGTGAGCTCTTTCTGTAAGGCGCAGAGACTAGAGTGGGGGGTGGGGGGTGGAGGGGGGCGAGACCAGTCCTCAGATTAGACGCAAGGGTCGCCTGTAACGCCTCGGCTCTTCTCCCAAGGTGTCCTGTGTCAGTCCTGATGGTCGCTAACACGCACACACACACAAACATGTTGCCCTCTGGAACCCATCATCCTTCAGCCCAGCTCTAGATTTATCCTCTTTTTAAACCCGCTCTGACAGGTTTGTTATCTGTTCACCCGGTCGACAGACCCATGAGAGTCGGAACGCCGAGAGTTAGGAGGCAGAGAAAAGCAGGGCAAGTAAATGTCAAGTGAACCGCCAAGGATGGATATTATAGCTTCTGGGTTCCAGAGAGAGTATCGTCTGTTTCTCCCCCATCTCTTTTACAGTCAGCCCAACTCTCTCTCTCTTCCTCATACGCCGCGTCTCTCTATCTCCATCACTGCCTTGCCGGACTGTAGTCTATTGATTTTTAGGCAGAGTTATGTGGAGGTCTGAATTAGATAGTTCCCACAGAGCGATGTAATACAGCCCCCCCAACCCTGCACCCCCCCCCCCCCCCCATCGTGAATCGAATCGAAGCGAGCAGTGATTACCGAACTCCCTGTTTTGTAGAAGATCAGCACTCTTTAAACAGCAGGGGAGTGTGTGAGTGTATCTCTGTGTGAGTTCATGTCTGTATTAATGTTCATAAGCCCAGAGTCCATCAGCTCCTTATCATATTGAATGCATTCCAAAGACTGTGCAAGAAAAGAACAGTTTTTAACCATAATATAATGTAATGATGATTGATGAATCCATCTAAGCATATGGATCAACATTAAAGCACTTGTCCAAATGTTTATATTAGGTGACCTTAACTACTGTACTTACATTTTAAATGAATCATTTGGTACAGTGCACTTATTGTGTATGTACATTTTTACATTGTACTTATATTTAAATATTTATAAATACCTATATGTAATTACATCTGTAATTAATTTTTATACACATCTCTTACACCTCTCTCAACTCAAATCCCTTAAACCTACACACACCATCCTGTCACTTACCTTAACCATATCCCACCTCAATAGTAGCAAAAGTGTTGAATATGAGCACAATAAGTACATTGTACTTATTTCTTTTATGTAAATACATTGTAGTTAAGGCCCCATAATATAAAGTGTGACCCAAGCTTTTTTTCCCATGACTAAAATGAGACAATAGCATCAATAAACAGTAACTGTGATTGTGAAAATGTATATAAAAAATAAAAATGAAAGAAAAATCGCATTTTGTTTTTGTTGAATAAAAGGAGACCAAATAGTGTTTAATACGCTAGCTTTCATGTTTGTGGTAAAATAAACCATATGTATGAGTCCACATTCTGTTAGTTTGTTCTTTCTTGTGTTTAAAAAAAAAGTCTGATACCAAAAATGTTAATTTCTCAGATGTCAGAAATAATTGCAATTACTGTATAAAGTGAAGCTTTTTGTTTTGTTTTGTTTACCCATTATAGAGCATGACAATTAAAACTGCACTAAATTGCATTCATTTAGCCAAGTAAAACTTAACTAAAGGACAAGGTTAACTAAATACACTGTAAAAATAAATAAATAAATAAATAAATAAAAAGACCATGATTTTAACGGTAAAAAAAACCCTGGAAATTCTACAGTAAAAACCCATCAAATGGTTAATGGTGAATTCCTGTAAAAATATAAACTGACATTCCCAGAATTCCCTGCAATATTCCATTTGTTTGAATGTGGTTGTTTTTTCTTTGAAGTAACCGTTTCTTCTTAGTTTTTTCTTATCAGTTATGTTTATTAGGGTTGTACGTTACATGTGATGTTATTAAATTTATGTTTATTGCATATTTCAGTTTAATGAGTGTCACCATGATGATGTTTAGTGTTTGTGTGAATGACACCGAGCACCTTCTATATAAGTTCATATTTAAAAACTGCTTGTGATGGACTTTGGTTCATCATGTGACTTTCTCATCACCACCTGCATTTGATGTCATCAGTGTATTTCAAAGGTACAAAACAGATTTCACTACTACAGTATTTAACTGTAAATTTAACTTAAAACTATAAAATGATATTTTTTCTCCAATTGAATTTACTGCTGCCGGTTTTTCACTTTAAATTTAAATGTGAGACTGTTCTTCGGGTCTGAATTTCGCCTAAACCTGAGGTCAGTGCATAATCATTGCTTTTTCAGAATAAATTTGTGGCATGTAATAAGATATGTAACAATCTCTTTTTGACCCTTTCTGTGTTTCATGGAGTTAAAAGCCTGTGACAGCATTTTCGTGCAGCATGGGGCCAGGTAGTTTCTTCTGGATTTCTGCCAATGTTTTGCTCGAGCCTCAGGAGGTTTAATGCACTGTAGAGAAAGAAGCCGTGTGCATATTGTTGGTGTGACAGGGTGCTTGATTGGATTACAAGCAGTTAAGCAAATTGATTGGATTGGAAGCTGAGCCCATTTATCCCTCCGGATTGAATTGCAGGTTACGAAGCTCAATCCCAATTTACCGTGCACCAGGTGAGGTCTCCAGCGTCCCTCGCAAATATGCACCCAGTAGAAGCAATTAAAGGCTTTGCTCTGAGCCTGTAGATAAATCTGGTTCATTTACAGTGTCTATTGGAGAACAGCCTTCTGGCCGCCCCTATCTCATCATTCTGGCTTCCTCTCCTCCCCCTTCAATGTGTCAGCAAGGCCTTTTTGTGATTTACAGTCAAATCGCAGGCCCTTTTACCACCTGTCAGACATCCGTCGCCCTTAGATAATTCAGACACCCCATCTCTGCAATGTCAGCGGGTCATTGTGATGGAGAGCTTCACGCAGGCGCTCGTCACGCTATTATTTATGTTGCCAATTAGAGCGCGAGTGCAGGGCCTGTTCTCAGCCTGCCACGGATTATAGGCGGTTAGAGCCGTACAATTTAATTATTATTCACTGAAAAGGTCACTTTGTCCTGCCTGTTTGAAAGCGAGATGTTTTCAAAGACAAATGAATTCAAAAGTTCTGTTCACACAATTTGGTGTTTAGCACGTTTATGAAAGAGATGGTTGTGTTTTGTGTGCGAATGTGTTGCCAGTTTAACCATAAAAAAATTACAGTTTAGCCACAATTAAAAAAAAAATGTTTTGCTTACCTATGCAAGCCCATTACTACTACTAACACGATTCGGAGAAATAAGAGATAAATTTGCAATTCTGAGAATCTTTTTTTTTTTTTTTCTCAGAATTTTGAGTTTACGTCTTTGAAATTTATATGTATTTATTTATTTTTTTATTCTGTTTTTATTTATGAGCAGACTTTATAGCGTCATTAAAAGAAGTGGATTCAAAATATTTAGAATTCCATTGAATATTCCTATATAATTTTAACATTGTACATGATTTTGTAAATAACTCATGTTGTCTTAACTAACTGGTAACATTTAGAATTATGTGTTCTGTCTTATTTAGGCAAAATAGCATACAGTTACAGTATCATATTATATATGTGTATAAGCCATAACATGAAAATAATTAATTACTTGTTGTATTGGTTTAAAATGTGTGTCTGTAAAATGCTTCATATATGTCAGGGGTGCCCAACTCTAATCAAACACACCTGAAGCAACTAATTACGTTTTTTAGGATCGCTTGAAAATTAAAGGCATGTGTGTTTGATTAGTTTGAGCTAAACTTTGCAGGACAGTCGATCACCAGGAGCAGGGTTGAGCACCCCTGATATATATCATCATTCATATTCATCACGTTTGACCTAAAACTAAAATGCGTTCTTGTCTTAGTTCAACTTGAACCACTTTAAATGTTGACTACTGTGTGTTTAATGGTGGAGCTCCATGTTCACATAGAAAATGAAAGTCTTTTTTTATCTTATCATGACATACATAGCAATTTTATCTGCTCATGCGGAGACAGTCGTTATGTATGAAAGCATTAAAGAATATTTTCCTGCCGTTAAATTTATGAGATGGAAAATTCTGTCCTTCTCCCCTCTGTCCACACCAGGGCCCTCAGGGAGTCATTCTATGGTGATCTTCTCTCCATAGAGTCGCCCTATAATCCGTGAAATAGTGCCTCTACAAGCCCTCCGCTGAGGATGGAGAACATCCTCGCCCTTCGCAAATCATATACATTATTTTCACATTTAGGACCCCTTTTTCGCTTAGATATGTATTTCTGAAAAATGCCCTTTTTATCTCTGCCTATTTGAATTCTCCAGCCGCCACACATAAATCTGGAACCATTTTCTTTTGCACCTCATTTTCCCTCTGCCACCAAGCCGTCCCGTATCACAGCCATTCAGTAAAATATCTCTTTGTCAATGAAGGATTTTTCATGGATATGTACTAATATTTCCAGTCCTCGTTCCACTTGTGTAATCCTGTTTAGTGAGTATTTTCTCTCAAGATCTATCAATACAGGTTACTTGTAAACGTTGCCTGTTTATTTATTATTTGTGGCTTAAATCAAAGAGTTTTGCTGGTTAACAAAACCATACCGCCCTGCAAGTAGCCTTGCTTCCAAAACCTTCTCCTTTGGCAGCCATAATAAAAACATTGCAATTTATTTATTTATTTTTTTAGGGGGATTATTTTTGTAATCTATAATGCAGGAGTAGTCTGTGTATGTTAGCATAATTACCTGCGCAAATGACAGCACACCTAACATAAACTTTAATTATTGTAATTTTTTTTTTTTTTAGGGAAAATTTTATTTTAGGACACTCATCAGTGGGTAACAGTCACTCCCTTGCCTATACCCATCATGCTCCATCTGGAACCATAGAGTACTTCCAGTACAATGCCAAAGGGAATAATATGCTGTCTGGAAAATGCTAATCCTCCATCTCTGAGGAAGCCCTGAGAAGACAGCTCACATGAAGACAGACATCACCTATTTTGATTTATTAAATCCAGTAACGGTTACAGGACTCAAGAGAGTAGGAGGAGCTGTTTGGGGACAGTTTAGTTACTGTAGCAACTGCCAGCTGATAAGTGGTCCCGAAGATGTTTCAAAGCGCACTCTTACGTTTCATCATCTAGCATAGCTTAGTTCTATAATAAAGCCTTTGTTCTGTTGTTTCCTGTATTTTGACGTGCAATTTAGGGTAGTTATGTAAATGTGAATGCAATTTTGAACGTAATGGAAGTACAGAAGGCTTAAATTGTTGTAACTATGCTAAAAGGCAAATTTATCTGTTAACTAAACTGGCTAAAACCGGTTCCGAGATGGAAAAATTGTGTAATCTTTTCGCTGAAGCAGAGGTGAGTCAAGCTGTAAAATGTATTGGATGCTCAGAGCCTTTGAGCAAGCTGTCTTCCCATGTAGAAAGAACCCTGGAGACCTTTCAGAAACTTGGTGACTGAATCATCACGGTTAGTGGAAGGAGACGTTTGCTACTTGCATATGCTAACTCAATTTGTGGCTAGACGAGAATATTTCTCACTTGGATGATTCTAGGCAACAGGCCACTTTTTGGGTGCAGTGAGAGTTTCTTTTTCATATAAACAATGATACTGGCTCTGTTCCAAAGCTCAGTGAGCTGCCTGCAACTTTCAAAGACATAATCCTACCTCATAATTCACTCACATTCTGCAACTATTTGAGTGGGCTTGCAAAAATCGAAATACTGAGAAAATCATCTTTAAAGTTGTCCAAATGAAGTTCTTAGCAATGCATATTACTAATCAAAATTAAATGTTAATATATTTATGGTAGGAAATTTACAAAATACCTTTGTGGAATTTACGTAATATCAGAATTGGTCATTTTGACCCATTCAATGTATTTTTGGTTATTGCTACAAATATACCCCAGCGACTTTTTGTTTTGTGGTCCACAGTCACATATGATATCCTGCTTTTTATTTTAGCCAAAACCATGTCTTGTAAGGTGTCTATGGATTGATATGAATGCCTAAAATGCTATCTACGTAGGTAAATAGCTCACATAGGATTTAGGGGTCAGTGTTTATTTTTTCTGCCAGTGAAGCATATCAGTGGTCATTTGTAACAGCTTGTGTTTCAAGCGTACTTTTATATACTGTAATTGACTGAGGCAGAAAGAGAGAAGTGATAGGAAAAAATACCAAAAGGTATCATTTTGCAATCTTCCCTCTCGCTGACAGTGTCTAATTTGTTGCATGCTCCACTAGACAGCTGTGTGGAAAGATGATCGTCCCTGGAGACACTTTGATGAGAACTGTTACCAAAGGAAGTTGGTAGAGGGTGGGACAGAGATATGGAAGAATGTATGTTAAGCTATCTAAGTGTACTGGACTAGGTTTAGGGGTGAGCGGTGTCACCAAATCTAAGAATATTAATAATTAATTATGGTATATGGTCATTTTTGAATGGAGGAGACATCACTCCTAAAGATGATTTACAGTTAATTTATGCCGTTTTTGCTGCTTAATATTATTTGTGGAAACTGTAAAACTATTAAAAAGTGAATAATATTAATATGAGGTATTAATAGTAATGATATTAATTGACCAGTCGCTAGGGCTTACAGTATTTGTAGCAATAGTGAACAGTACATTGTATAGGTCAAAATGATCAATAACTTTAAAGGCGATTTACTTAATATTTAGATTTTTTTTTGCACCCTTAGATTCCAGATTTTCAAATAGTTGTATCTCAACCAAATATTGTCCTATCATAACAAACCCTACATCAATGGAAAACTTCAGCTTTCGGTTGACATATAAATCTTAATTTTAAAAAATTTATTGGTTTTGTGATCCAGGGTCACATATGATAAGACTTTAGAAAAGGGAACACCATATATTCACTAATAATCAACTAATTTAGCTAGGATTAATCTAAAATATGGTCATGCTTTGTAAGTATTAATAAAAAGACTAGTAATACGCATGCTAATAAGCAACTAGTTAATAGTTAGAATAAAGTGTTAACGTTAATATTTTACTCTGCAAAAATGTATTAAATTGATGAAAAGTGACTATAAAGAGAATTCTAAAATGTTACGATTTCTATTTCAAGTAAATACTGGTCTGTGTGTCTGTGGTTGAGAAACAGAGCAAAACAATAATATTAACCTGAATTCTGATTGGGTGCGCTGTAGTGTTTTTGTTTTGTTGGAAAAAGCCTTTGCAAAAGCAGCGCTCATCAGTGACTCCAAACGTACAAACCAGAGCCGAGAATTTGGGTGGTGATGTGCAAAGACATTTCACATAACATTCTGAAGTCTGACTTCACTATTTTGCACTCATGCTGCTGTTTTGGATTTAACAAATCGTGTTTTAATCCATGTGCAGTGACAATTCAATTTGTTGATCGCTCCCCCTCCTGTCTCTCTTTGCTATTTTGAAAAAAAAGTCATGTTGAATGTGTTAATTCGACAAGATGAATCCTGTATTCAGCCCAGTGGAGTGAATAATGAAAATTAGGTGATAAAACTTTCAGCAGAATTACTTTGCTGAAATTGCTGAACAGATGTGTCATTTTAATGAAAATCCACAGTTAGACTCCTCTCCCCTCCCCGCTGGCGGATGAAATTATTATCCCCGTGGTGGATCCTTCATTCGCTGGTAAATATCTATGCAGTCGTTCCCATTTAAAAGGGGAAGCCGGGGCGATGGAGGGTGGAGTGTAGGGGTGTAGTAGTCAACTTGTCACATTTAGTGAGTCGATCTCTCCCCTGCTTGCGCTAACAGCCTTCTGTAGCAATTCACCAAACGGCATTGTTGTCACAAATCCCAGAGAGGACTTATTAAAATGCAATAATCTCCTATTTAAACAGAAACAATAACCATTAGAATTCCCTTGGATCTAAAATGGGAGCGCAAGACTCCATCTGCCATGAATGATTAGAGCTTTGACAAGGGAATTTAATTTACAAAACTCAAAGAGTAAAAATCAGAGCCGATCTGTCCTCTGAGGTTTCCGCCATCTTTCTTATTTCCCATTCACCCTCCTTTATATAACAAGTCACTCATCTGCTTATTTTATTTGCTTGTTTATAGCATTAAAGCTCGACTTGCAGCCTATTTTCCAAAATAGCTGTTTCATATGCAGTTCTGCGTCGACTTCTATAAGATGTTTAGTGTTAAATCATATTTATTCATAAGAGGGTGGTGAAATGTGTCAAATCCGGGTTGTCAGTCAGACATTTCCATGCACTGCTTGCCATGTAGCTGCCATTCTCAATGACCGAGTCCATTCCTCAAATGAGTCCTGAATGAAGGCATTAGCATAGATTGCCATTCGTGAACATTACCTTTAGGCTCGCTAAACAGATCAATAGTGCTTAAACACTTTTTTTTAGCAGTGAACTAATGTATAGCTAATGTTGAATAAAATGTAATAAGAATAATAATTAGAATAAATAAATATTATGGACATGGCCATGTTATTTAAAAAAAAAAAAAAGTAGGCTAATTCTGACTTTTTTACTCACAAATGCAAAAAAAAAAAAATCTGGATTTGTTTTGTTTTGTTCAGTTTTATTTTTTGTTCCGTATAATACATTTTTTAAAGGGTTAAATTATTTGGAATGAAGAACTAGTATAGCCACATATCCCTGTCTCTTTTCCCTGTGTTTTTGTTGAGTGCATTTGTTTTTGTGTCTAAAAGACTTACAGCAAACATTTCTTCCATTAAAGCCCATTTGGTCTGGGTTTATTGTTTGGTTCTTATAAAAATAATAACAGCTTGCTGCTGTGCTTTTAGCCAAACATGCAGGTTTCTAATCAGGCCCCAGCAGAGAGAGAGAGAGAGAGAGGAAGCCTGGTGTCAGTGAAATATACTGCTGGTGAGATGTTGACCTGCACCTCATGGGAAAGTCTAACATAAAAATTTTATTTAAACACATAGTCCATGTTAAGAAAGTCTGTGAATGAAGTAGCGAAGGAAAAGAGCCAGAGAGTGAAGAAACAGGACACTGAATGAGGAAGATTTAATGATTTTTGCTGAGTTGAAGGAAACCTGAACTTGTTGTCTATGACCTCTCCAGGGTTAATAAGATCTGAGTTTAGTGTGAGTTTGCAGAATTCAGTGTGCTATTTCGTCATTTTGTAAAACTTCATTAAGGACTCATGGCTGGCAGCTTTTCCACAAAAAACTTACTTTTTTTTTATTTTTACTATTTAAAATAACTCTTTTGTACTTGAATATAATTTAAAATGTAATTTATTCCTGTGATTTCAAATCTCAATTTTTAGCATCATTACTCCAGTGACATGATGCTTCATTAATCATTCTAATATTCGGATTTGCTGCTCCAAAAAAAAAAAAAAAAAAAATATATATATATATATTAGTGCT
>JAUCMS010000002.1:9011206-9022006 GCA_032357445.1 Enteromius radiatus | reverse complement strand
TTCTAAAAACTCTTAAATGTCCTAAATTAGCAAAGGTCTAGTCCTGGCTTAATCTAATTCCTGTACGGGAAACCGGCACTATAACAGCATGCTCTTTATTACATTACAGAAGTATAAATGCATGATAGCTGTGAGAGTTACACTTTCTTTTATTCAAAGTTTTATCATTTCATCCTTTTGTGTTAGTCTAGCTAGCACAAGGCTAATGAAATTCAAGATGGCTGCCGCAGACTGTGTTAAATTTGTAGGAGTTGCAGCAATATTATTATTTTCTGTCTCTGTATTATTAATGTTCTTGTGTTGAAGAACATGTAGCATACATTACGCAAATTAATGTACATGGTGTTTATGAAAATATATTGAAAACATTCACTTACTATCAACAGACTTCAAAATACATGCAACTTCTTTGACAATGTTGCATATTGTGTAACGGTATTGCATTTTGGCCAGCATTGGGATAGCACAGGCTGCCTAAGGAAAGAAGATTTGTCATGCTAGACAAGGACGCTTGTACCAGGAGGAACAGGAAGGCAATGATTGGATGAAATGATGACATACTGTAATGTCTGCTCTCCGTGGGATGGCCCCATTCTTATGATGTCGACCATGGTACCTACGGCCTGTCACTCAGCTGTAACCGTGGAGACCGGATAATGAGGACAGGGATTTTTCCCAGGTGTCAAATATAGGGATATGTTACCAGGCAAGTGTGGGTGTATATGTGCTTAAGGGAACTTTGGGTGAATGTGTGTGTGTGTGTGTGTGTGTGTGTGTGTGTGAAGCCAGGATCCAGAGGCTAACTCGGACTTTGAAGTTCTTCAAAGTGCCATGATCACGCTGGGCAGACTTCATCCCCTGGGTGAAAAAGGCAACTTCATAGGCAACATCTAACAGACTTGTACATCTCTCCTATTTATTAGTTAATTATCACTTTGAGGGCTCTTTTTTTTTCTCCTTAAAGTTTTCCTTCAGATAAATAGATTATGTGAAGCTGGATGGCCAAAGTATACTTTATTAGTATATTGCAGTATTGAGAGGAGACAAATCAGCCCGATCTCACGGCAGTTCATACATACTGTATTTTATGGGGTGGCTAATTCAAATAAATTCGTACAAACTCACTCATACAAAATCCTATTATTTTTGCTAAATCGTACGTATTTTAACTTAAATAAATTATAACTTTTGTACTTCTTACTTTTAAATAATCTAATATTTTTATTCAGAATTGATGCATTCATTGATTAAAAGTGAGAGCACATTAAAGACACTTACAGTGTTAAATAATAATTAGATGTTCTAAATAAATGTTAGATAAATGATGAACATTATATTTTTCAAAGAATCCAAAAATATAATGTTTTCAGCTTCAATAATAATGCTTTTGTTTTTCTTGAACACCAAATGTATATTAAATAGAAATAGATATAAATAGATTTCTCTAGAATCATATAATGGCTGCTGAAAATTGACCTTTGCCACCACAGGAATAAATTACCGTTTTAAATATATTAAAATACGGTTACTTTTCAGTTAAAGGTTATTTTAGGTTAATAAACAAAGCCTTTTAAATTATAAAAATTATCTTTACACTATTTGAAATGGCAATCCATTACGCCATATATGAAGTTAAGGTGTTAAGTGTTCATGAAAGAGATTGCATCATAAAAACCTGCTCTTATAATCAGCAATCTGTTTCTGAAAGATTAGAGTTTAGAAAGATGCTGACCTCTTCATTATACCAAATACCAAATGCAAGGCAGTACAATCTGTGCGTGTAAATATATCACATGCAGCACATTATTTTGTAGATAGAATTTGATATAATATTGTATATCTTATGAAAGAAAGCATCAGTTGTATGTATTTTGCCATGTAACTCTGCAATGTACTGGACTTCATTTGAGATTTCATGCAATGTTTCCATCTCTGAAAAGGTTTAGGCTTCTGTCTGTATGAGGCACCGATGTAAGAAGTTCTGCCAAAGACAGAAACCCTCTTTAATTCCCCCCATCTGGCCAGATCTCAACACAGACTGTATTTCCCCAGGTCCAGCCCTGTGAAGAGCTGGGCAGCAGAGACTTTTGTGCATGCCAAGACTCGGTGGCATTGATCCCCTCACAGTCTCTGGGTCTCCTCAAGGGGGAGTTTTAAACGGCAGATTGGCAACACATTACCCATTTCAAATGGAAAGCCTTGGAGAGGTTGCCAAGTCTGGGCCTTGAATAGTTGCAAAGCAACGAAAGTTGGTTTCAGGGAAGAAATGTGAATGCTAGTTGGAACTGTTGCCACATGCAGTGTGCATTCAAAGCTCTGTTGTAGCTTAACTGGCTAATACAGATATTCATGCTCTTATATTTTCACATAAATACTACTTCAGGAGGATGAAAGCAAAATAAGTTTAATTGTAAAATGTTCTCGTTACTTGTTTTACATCATGAATCGATTGTAAAAAAGTGCTGAGGTTAATGCTGATTATCTGTAGTTCGTTCTGCCTACCTGCTCTCCATCTTTTCTAGGGAAGATAGAGAGACTGTCAGGCTTTCAGCTTGCTGGGGGCTCTGTTTATGAGTTTCAGCTGAGCTATAAAACGTCTACCCCACTCTCCTGAGACATGACAGAATCTTTCCACTCGGAGCTCACGCCAAGCTGAGCTCCGCGCCGCCGGCAGCCGCCACGGCATCTGTGCAGAGAGAGCGAGCGGCTAAACTTGTCAACAGGGGGTTGACGCTGCATAATGATCTCTGCTGGAGAGACAGGGCGGCCGAGAGAGATTGTCTTAAATGTCTGAATTGTCAGCACACATATTGAGCAACAAGGAGGGATGTGACACAAGTAGCAAGCGAGTCGTTGCTTAATTCCCATTAATTTCCTTTCACTCACTTCACCCTTAGTCTTCTCCTGTGAAGTCTTAAATCAGCGTTCACACCACAAAATAGTAAATTTGACTTCAATTAGACAGAATGCAGACTTCACAGTTCGGTGAAAGCAGACTGTGTTTACTCTCTCAGGGATCTCAGATCTCATTTCCGGTGGTTTGGAGGTTGAAGCAAATTGTATCGCCCTAATATGTTTTTCTCAGTATCCCACGTAATTGGAGACTTGGTGTATAAAGAAACTTGATAAAACTTCCAAGAGCCATTAAAAAAAAATGGAGGGAGATAGAGAGGGAAAAAATCATGGACGTCAAGCTAGAGGGGATCTCCCCATAGAGGAAGTGCAGATTGCATTGCATGGTGTGAACAACTGCTTCTCGACTTACCCTCGGATCAAAGAAAGACGAGAACACCATTGAAACATTTATGAGTTGTGACCGATCTGGTCGGAGGAAAACATTCTGCGTCTGTAACACACAAACAGGACTGGAGGGCTTGTCTCATGGGTGGTGGGAGAGCCGTCCAAGGACAGGCGCTCGGCAAATGCACTTGTACAGCTGACCGGGACACGCTTTTTCCAAATTTTTCAGCTGTATTTTTCTTTGAAACCGATGTTTGAGTTATGTGAAAAACAGAAGAGAGGGAAAATCCCCACGGGGTGACAAATAGCACCTGCTTTCCATTTGGTCTGAGGCAGCCAATGGCTCTCTTTCCTCTTTTATTCTCCTCTTATGAGACTTCCTCTCTAGGCCATGACCTGAAAGATTGCCGTCTCCCCTACCCTTGAGCCCTTAAACACCCCGCCTCTTCATTGCACGGCTGGTTGTGTAACCCCCTGAGGGTCGTAATGGACACAGTGTTAATTGCCTGTTGAAGGACAGAAGAAGCTCTTCAAAGCCTGATTGGGCTGTCCCACGAGAGTACAGCAGCCCATTCTGTGACTTTCTTCTGTGTAACACAAAAGAAGATATTTTAAGAAATATTAGTTGTTTATGCGCATAAAATGAAAGTCAGTTGGATCTAAAACAGCATTGTACCCCATTCAGTTTCAATATATTGGCCAAAAATGCTCAGAATTTCCACAAAGTGTTTGGCCTGAGGTAATTTTTGGATAAATTTGGATCTCTTTAATGCACTGGGTCTTACTCATGCGGCAGATGTAGAGTCTCTTTTCCATTCTCTCTTCCAGTGTGTATCCAGCAGATCTCTTCATGCAATGTGTTTCATCTTGAGCGATCCCAGTTCAGTGCTTAAAGGATCAGAGCCCCCTTGTTAGGGTTCAGATAAACACAATTTCTCCCCATAGCCCTGATGTCAAGCTAATCTAGACAGATCTCCCACCAAGGGCAGAGGGAGCAGGGAGAGATTTATCCATGGCCGCGTTATGGATTGTTGCTAGATGTTTTATTCAGGGGGATTGAGTAGTGGCCAGCTCCTCCATGCCACCCCGGTCTCTCTTAAGGGCCGTTGAGTAACACTCGTCTGGGCTCTACCTTTTCCACGGATGCCCCCAGAGTGCTATTTTCCTCACACGCTCTGCTAGCTGAAGGCGTGGTAAAGACATCATGGCAGAGAGTGTGTTATTTTTGTGTGGAACAAGGGACTGTTTTGGTGCCAGAATTTTACTGCAGATTCTTAGTTTCCTACTTGTTTTAAAATCTTTCAGGTTCATTTATAATTATTTGCATTTGTTTTGTTGGAGTTTCTTTTGCCATTTTTTTACAGATGGTAGAAAGAAGGTGTATGGAATGGAATCAGAATAGCTAGATTTAAACCTCTATTTCTTATTTAAGCATCATTAACTTCTAAGTATTAGGTCAGCCTTGTTATGGCTGGAATACACTACACAATTCTTTAAATTTGAAGAGTTTTTAAAACACTAGGAATCATATACTGGACGACATTGTAAATAGTAATAGTTTAGTATCATTTAGAAATTACTTGTGGAGCCAGTATAATTATACCTCAATTTAAGGCAGTAAATGAACTTCAGTATTTAAGTAGAAGTTGATGGAATACTACTGTATATTGCGATTAAGAGAGAATCTGTGGATAATAAAGCCTTGTGCTATTGTGAATTAAAAAAAAACTGTGATTCAGTTAAGTACATATTTGCACTGCGGGTTTAATATGCACTTTATTTGTGTGCGGGCAGGTTAAGTGCATCTCAGAGCTGCTCCTTTCACAGTAAATGCTGCTCCACACAAACAGTTGGTTAGTGTTTCGATACGCCCTGAAATGGCGAAAGACTTACTGTAACTCAGGGGAGAAGAATGGTTACGTAAATTACGTTTGTTTTCTTTGCGCAAAAAAAGTATTCTCGTAGACTTGCCAAACTGAAGTCGAGCCACCGATGTCACATGGACATGGTTTTGATCTGGGATCATTTCAGTTGTGTTGCTGTCTATAGAGGGTCAGATAGCTCTCTGATTTCATCAAAAACATCTTAATTTGTGTTCTGAAGATCGATTGTTCCGAAGGGTGATTAATGACTTAATTATCATTTTGGGGTGAACTAACCCTTTAAGCAAGTCATTTATTATGACTAATATTGTTGCGAAATAGGATAACATTACAAGCATTATCCAATAAAGTTAGCAGATCCATTGTCAGTCAGCATTTGTAGTTCTCCCGCACCTCTATTTAGCTTTAATTACGAGTCTTGTTCCAGCGTTTCATAGCGCTTGCGTCTAATGAGTAGAGATGACTGAGCATTTCCCTCATGTCAATTACCTGAGTTAAGCTCCGTCTCGCTGGCTTTAGTCTGTCATCTCTCTTTTCCTGTCTTTTTCTCTCTCATCATGTACACGGGCAGCAAAACAGCCGACTAATGATGTGCTGAAGCCAATCAGTGCCTCTTAATGTTTTTCAAATCCATTTTGCTTAACTGGACATGATAAATTGTCTCCCTTACACACACCACTAATTCAGCAAGATTGAACTTTCGATTCAATTAGTTGCAGTCTGCAGGGAGCGATGAGGACTGGGGGGTGTTGAAAGCCAGGCGTCTCTCAGCTGCACACTGCTCAAACGCTGGGTCATAATTGCATTAAAAAGCCACTAAAAATTTCCTCTTTAATGTGTCCTTTTAAACGGGACTGAATTTTAAACTGGGAAACGATATCATTAAAAATGAAACTCCATGGGAATGAAGTCTTAGATGTTATAAGCACAGGCCATGTGCTTTGAATCCGTGGTGCGGTTTGATTAATGACTGGTTATCATATTAATATATTCCCTGGCCGAATCTGGAGTGAATTGAAGTCTTATGAATATAAAAGACTCCTAGATAGTGTTGGCGGTTTGTGAGATCACTAGAGGAGCTGGGTCCCCTGTTAAATTTGAATACAGACGCATTATTTTAGAGGCCTTACGGTAAGGTGCTTGAGGTTAGAACAATACTCTCGGTAAATCAGGAAGGCAGAAGAAGCAATCCGCAGATCTCATGGCCAGACGCCGAAGAGAGGAACTTGGCTGCTTACAGCATTACAGATGAGGTCAAAGACTTTTCATACAGCTTCTCTAAGGAACTGTTAAGTTTGATGTAGATTTACAGACATTATTGGGCTCTTGGTTTGAGGCCTGAATCAGCACAGTTCAATGAGGCAGTCCCTCAATCTCTTTCCCATTAACTTTAATGCACAATTCCTCAGTGTGAGATGTGATACTGTATATGCTAAATTAAAGGGACCATTTACCTTCTTTTCTGCGGTTTTCTTTTCCTAAGGCTTTGGATCCAAAAAAGGCCTAGTAGAGCAGTAGTAGAGTGGCTATGGGACAGATCTAGCCAAGGCTGTGTTTCCAATGAAAAACTGCACCACATCATCTCTGAATTCACATGTGTGGAAAATTCAGGGGTCACAGGCTCTAGCTTTTCTTTGGAAATGAGGCATTTTACAGCCTGAAACAAGGCTTTATTAGCTCCCCACGCCTTCTTTTCAGAGAATATCCAAAAACAATAACTGACTTTTATTACAGATGCAGTAAATATGGCACTAGTCTTCGACTTAAACTTGCCATGAAACATTTTGTGTCATACAGGTATCTAATAAGCTTTAAATGCATTTTAATGAAGCGTTCACCAGTATTCTTTTCAACATTAATATAACAATTATAATAATAATTAGATTTTAATTTATATTTTCTGTTTTCATTTTAATTTTTTTTTCTAGTTTTCTGTTTGGTCATATTTATTAGTTTTTGCTCATTTTGCTCACAACACTGTAAAATACAATACATTTATAATGTTGTGATGCCTACCATTTAAAATGATACTACTGGTGGTTTTTATGTTTATATATTTTAGCTTATCAGCCATAAGCACATCAGCCAGAATTTATCATCAGGGCATTCCTGTTTTAAATTGATGTTAACACTTTTGATGTCAATTGCCATTTTACATTTGTTTACAGATAGAGCCCATCTGTTGAGAATTGATGCATCCAGTATGATGCTTCAGCATCTGAATTCGTCCTTTAGCAATGGCTTCCCTCATAACCGTGTAAATAATGAGACACCGATCAAGACACAGAGCAGAGAGAGAGACAAGAGTTGTCATTTATTGTTCACCAGCTGCATCCCTCATAGCTTTTCTTCCTCCCTCTGTGTCTCTGTTCCATTTGAGGCAAATTGCTTCCCTGACTGACGCCCGGTTGACAGTGCATGTGGGGGGTTGGGAGGTGAAGGGCTGAATTTTCGAATTGCTCTTACATACCCCTCTAACTTCCCGTCTGTTTTTTTTTTTCTTCCACAAGTGTCAAGGCCCTCCATCTCGACAGCTGTAATGGCAGTAAGAAAGCTAATAGCAGGTGGTATTGGATGTGCAGCTTTACAGACCTACGCACTGCATTACCTTTCCTTTCACGCCCCCTCCTGAAGGGCCTTCTTTTGTACTTACCCGCACATTCTGCCGTGGGGGGTGGGGGGTGTGGGTCTGAAAAGGGCCCCATTTTCCTCAATTTGTCTAAAAGCCACTGGCTTACGTGACAATTTAAAGACTTTAAGCTATTAGTTTCTCTAACCCACTGATGACTGAAGGAGACCTGTGATCTGCCCATCATTTCCACACAATAGACCAAGAAGGAATGAACAAAGTATAGAGGAAAGTATAGAGGAAAAGGGGGAAGAAAGGCAAAAGTGAAGAGTGAGTAAAGCTCTCACAGCAGGTGAACTCACACTCAGAAGGCAGAAAGATGAAGATAAATTATAGTTAAGGTAAATGTTCTGGTTACCATTTTTTACTGCCCCTTTGTCCAAAGTTTCGCAGCTGTGCATTACTCACGTAAATTTGAATAACTTGCTTCAATGTTGACCTTAAAGGTTACTACCTGGTTACGCCAGGTAAAGCTTGGGAAAAATTACAGTAAATCGTAATCTTTTTCAAACGTTTGACAGTATTCAATATATATCAATGTTTTGTTAATATTTGTTATTAAGTTAATATTTAATTTAATGTATTTGATAAAAAGTTTTACATTTACAAACTGTACATACACCGTCTTTTAAGGGTTTAGGGTCTGTAAGATGTGCTTTTTAAAAGAAATGAATACACTTACTCATCAAGGACACATTACATTGTATTTCAGTTATGTTTCAACTGAATGGTGTTCTTTTGAACTTTCTATCAAAAAGTCCTGGAAAAAAAGTCATGATATTCATTAAAATGAAAATAAATTTAAAATAAAATTCAGCTTTTGCCATCACAAGAATAACTTATATTTTAATATATTTCAAAAGAAAAAAGTTGTTTTTAATTGTAATCATATTTCACACTATTGCTGTTTTTGTGTATTTTTGATGATCTCTGTGAGCCTAAGAGACTTCTTTTAAAAAACATAAGTTGGTGCCCGACCTCAAATGTTTGAACTTAAATGTATTGAATCATTGAATTATCATTTAGAATGGATTCATTGAAGTTAACAGAATTGAACGACGATGATGTCATGTTTAAATATACTTATAGATTCAGTTTAGTTACTTAAGGCTGGAATTCACTACACGACTTTTCAAATCTGAACAGATTTTTGAAACAGTAGGCATCATACACTTACAAACTCTGAAAACTGAGCATCATACACTACACGACCGAGGATCATACGCTACTGGACTTAAAAAGTTGTTTTTCCGATCACAACAAACTGACGCAGAAATGTGCGCCTTGTTGTATGAAATGGGTTCTAAAATTGGCTGAAATATCAAACAAGGTTAATTTCCTCCGAGTGGATAGAATCATTGTCTGAAGCTAAAAAAACATAATACACTACCCAATTTTCTGTGGAATCTGTCAGCTTCAATCTGTAGCCTGGTAAAAACAAGTAAATCTTTGTAACTGGCACATGACAGAAAGCAACAGGAAAATGTCATACTTGCTCTAAATCTAGAGACCAGAGTATTCAGTAGGCAACCACCTAGAACACCCTAGTAACCACATATCAAAGTGCTGCAAACCACTCAGAGCACCCTAGCATTGAGGCGGCAGATTTTGGCAAACACTTTAAATCGTAGAAGAAAATCTACTTATCTATCATGACTGATTTATCTTGAAGACTGTCTTGATTAAACTATCATGAAGCTATGTCTGTCTTTTGTGGCTGCTCTTTTTCTGGCAGGACACCCTGATTGATGTCAAGTGTGGGAATGTAGTGTCTGTGGTGAATTCGGGAAAGCTCAGCTCTATTATTTGCAACTCACAGCACGCTAAACTTCAAAACCGCTAATCTCAACCATCTGCTAACTCTCAAACATAAACATGCTTTTTAGAACAGATCCCAATTACTCACTATTTCATGCCCTATTGGATCTTAATGTTATCATCCTGCTAAGTTTTGTTTGTTTCTATTTATTTCTTATTTCTGGCACTGTTTATCAGATGTTGTACTCGGAGCGTTTCAGATACACAGTCCAGAAAGGATATGACATCATGTGACATGTGGACATGTGATCCTAATCTCCTATGGAAGAACACAACCTTTTGTTTATTGTCTTCTACGGCAATGCATCTTATTACTCGAGACCTATTGCATGGTTAATGAGTATCTATATTCATTGAGAATCTCCTACCTTCTACAGAGACAATGATGAAGTCAGCCGTTGTCAGGGGAGATTATGTGTGTCAGTTAACCCTATATTGTAAACCCAAACAAGCTTTTGAGAACAATCCCCCGATTAATCTCTGTGGGTCTGGAAGTGCTGAGTTCTTGCTCCTCACGTTGCTTTAATTATCTCACAGAAACAACCACCCTCTCTGATGCACGACGGCAACAAGATGCACACAATGCTGGTGCACTGATCCGTGAGAGCCCATTATGTCTGCATTAAAATGAACACGAGATGGAGAGCGCTGAGAAACACGCTGAGGTGATGTCTGTAAACGCTGATCTGTGTCGTGAGTTAGTCCCATGGTAAAGAAAAAACAAGTTAACACATTAGTGCTTTTCTTTGTTTAATTTTTTTTTATCTTTTTGTCACTTTTCATCATAAATATGTGTGACTGGGTAAATGGAGGAAAACTGATAAAGTGTAAAATAGTCTAAAATATTTATTATTTCAAAAAGGTAAACAAAAGGGGAAAAAAATATATTATTAGATTTTTTTTTTTTTATTAATTTTCTCATTACATATTTTTTATTGATAGATTTTTTTTTTTAAATTAAAGCCTTAAAAGGGGCTGTTCGCTAATAAATACCTTAATCGTTGGTTTCTGTTGGACCAGTGAAAGTCTAGGTAGCCAAAATTTACAAGATAAAGTCATTAAGGCACCTTGAAATGAGTCTCTATTAATGGACTGGTTTAATCCAAGACTTATATATTATAATTCACATTCTATATAAACATATACATAAAGTGCCGGTTTCCCGGATAGGAATTAGATTAAGCCAGGACTAGACCTTTGGTAATTTAGGACATTTAAGAATTTTTAGAA
>JAUCMS010000002.1:8974855-8989751 GCA_032357445.1 Enteromius radiatus | reverse complement strand
AAATATACACAGTATATATCTTTATCTATATCTTTATTATGTAAAGAAAAACTTTTATTTTGGATGCGATTAATCGTTTGACAGCACTAAAATAAATATAACTTTTTATTATATTTTGTTGTATCGTATCGTTTCATATTATAATATATTATTGCCAATTATAATATAAAATGTAGATTTTATTGCATTATAATTATATTGTGTTTATTTGAGTATTATATTCTGTATATAACTTTAATATACATATATATATATATATATATATTTTTTTTTTTTTAGTAGATGAAATAGAACAGGAAAGCTAGGGATAGAATAGGCATATTAAGCACAACATATGCACTGAGCTTTACGCTGCGACTCTGACGTTCTAATATGCTTTGAATCACACCATGTAAAAGATCTTGCCTTTTTTGTTTATTTGTGAAAACAGCAGCTTCTCCTGTTAAGGACAAACAAGCTGGCTGCCCTTGCCTGTCAAGTATCATCTTACCTTTTCCGTTACTTTTACCTTCCTATTATAAAGGTATTTCCGTCTGGACCCACCCCTCCTTTCTCAATTTCTTCTCTCAGCACCAGTACAGAAATTTGCATACCTCTATTCTTGGAAAGAAGGAGCAGGAGAGAGAGAAAGAA
Source organism: Enteromius radiatus (assembly GCA_032357445.1). Classification (NCBI taxonomy): domain Eukaryota; kingdom Metazoa; phylum Chordata; class Actinopteri; order Cypriniformes; family Cyprinidae; genus Enteromius; species Enteromius radiatus. The sequence goes on along the minus strand of JAUCMS010000002.1, from coordinate 8,989,118 downwards.
TAATGACAGCAATTTTCTCCCCTTTCTCCACTTGCTGGCTTGTGAGAGAGTGTCGTTTATCGGCACCTGTGTTAGCGACAGGCGCACAGATGAGAAGCGAAAGAGAGCAGTTGATTAAATCATCAAGTTGCAGCACAGAAAGTCAATTCTGCTCACCGTCTACAATGATATTCTTTTATCCTGACGTAATGAGCTATGGCACTTTTGCATTGGGTAATGCGATGAGTTCTATTAGCGCGTTCCATTTGCTTCACAAGCAAGGGCGAGTCATTTCGTTCCTCTCATATCTCCACAATCAAAGCGCTAGGCTGGGCGCGGGGAGCACTGACACGCCAATGGAGATGCCGACGGTGTTTTTATGGATCACAACACACTGGAAAAATACATTTTGCTCATTATTTTAACTCTTCACGAACCTTGGCTAGGCCAAATGAGGGGGAGCCCCAGGCCTTTAGGAAAGCTCCATGCAGTCGCGCATGTTAAATCGACCATTATTACCCAGGATGGAAACAGAGTTAAATTCAGTTATACTGCCGATTTTGTTTCATAGCATTTTTACTGTAATGCTAACAGTATTAGCATGCTGGCACACACCAGAGCAGTAGGTTATTAACATCTGGTATGTGTGTGTTTATTGGTTATGTATAATACATGAGCCCCGTATGTCTCGAATCCCGTTGGACTGGGGCTGTAAATTGGATGCTGCTCACCAGGCCCTGTATCAGGTCAGACAGGAGAGACTTGTGCCAGAATATACCCCCTCTCCCCCTCTTGCTGTGTCCCGTTCTCTCACTTTCTGTCCCTAGCACTCAGTCCTTGCAGGAATACAGCTCCCAGAACTGTCAATCATTCAGGGCTGCCACAGGGTTAAGCTCCGCTTGGTGTAATTGGCCCCGAAGACCTTAGGCCCCACCCCCTTGCAGGCCTTCATTAGGGAGTCCAAACTCAAACCCTGAACGCATCTCCCTCGGCCAAGTCATCTGTGTGCTCCTTGCTAATTAGCAGATAAAGAATTAAGTGGACCTTGAAATTGAAATTGGTCAGAAAGGCTTAAATTCAGCATTTTAATATGCTATGCTATGTTTATTAATTTATTTGCCAATTATTCATTGACTTATTTTGCATGGAGACACCAATGCCCTCTGTTGTTTTGTCTTAAAACTGTTAGTTTTATTCCTTCAAAATAATGTCTGTAGTTTTACATGTGCTTCTTTTAAGTGAATCTAAAACATATAGTGCGATCTGTGTGGCCGACTTCGGAAAACAAATGACTCATATGAATTGTTTCCTTTTAATGAATCAAAAACATACAGTGTGATCAGTGTAGCCCAGTTCTGAGAATAAATGTCTCTTTTGAACTTGAACTGGTTGTCTTTAATCAATCCAATTGATCTTCTAGAATACCTTTAGTGGGTCAAAAACATATAGTGTGACCAATATAGAGCAATTCTAACAATAAATGACTCGTACGAACTGATTCTTTTTAATGGATCAAAAACATACAGTGTGAGCAGTGTAGCCCCATTCTGATAACAAATGGGCTGGTCCTTTTTAGTGAATCCAACAGTGCTACCAGACTGGCTCTTTTTAGTAAATCCATTTATATTCTAGAGCACCTTCAGTGTAGCCTGATTCACGAACAAATGACTCTTATAAGTCGATTCCTTCAAGTGGATTGAGCATACAACATGACCAATGTAGCCTGATTCTGAAAACAAATGATTCACTCTTATGAACCGATTCTTTATATTGAAACACAATACAGTTTGACCAGTGTAACCCAATTTTAAAAACAAACAACTTTTATAAACTGATTCTTTTTGCTGAATAAAAAAGCATACAATGTGAAGAGAGTAATCCCCTGATTCATCAACACATGACTCTTATTAGCTCTTTTAGATCTAAACATGACGGGGGAAGTGAATAGTTAAAAATATGCTTTGCATCAATCTGAAACCGTTCTCCATAATTTACAGCAAAATGTTTGAAATATGCTCATATGAATCTGAATCAGAAAATCAGCATACCAAATTCTAACAAAAATTAAATCCATTTAGTGCTATTTTTGGCCAAAGTAATCAGTTCACTGGATTTCAGGATTGTGTTCATGAGCAAAATTCAATGTTATTTCTGTAAACAAGCATACTCTGTGTACAGAAGATGATTAAGCAGCAGACTGACAGTGTGTCTGTGGCTTATGAGACGTGAAGATAGTTGGACTCGTTCTCTAGTTGCTGTCGGGGAGAAAAACCCTGCTGGTGGTAATAGGCAGATGTAATGAGGCCTGGCCACTGAGTGAGATAAGAACAGTCTTTTCCTGCTTAGACTTTTATTACTCTGCTGATGAGCTGTGCAGTGCGAGACTGCCGAAATCAGATTTCCACTTCATAATAGCTTTATATTTAAAAGCAAAAAAAAAAGGTGTTTCAGCTCATCACATCTAGCAGACTCGGCACTGTTCTAATGTCTCATTTTTCTTTGTCTTACAGTGTGACAGTGAGAGTGACCAAGAAGACAAGGTAAGACTGGGCTTTATTATTTTTTTACTAGACCAGCACTGTGTTGAAATCTGTTTTTGTATTTTTTAGCTTTACATGTAGGAACGTTCTCTTATCCCAATATAATATGCAGACACAACTAAAAAAAGCTTTTTTAATAGTGATTGTATCACCAGAGGTCAAGCACTCACTGTGTAGTTTGTTTCTTTTAGTTGTTGATGTTTTCAGGTGGCAGATCACTGTCTGCTCTCTTGTCAGCATCGTATCAATGCTACAGTAACTGGCATAAATCATTTGTTGTATTGCCTTTGGTTTCTTGTGATGGAACTATATATGTATATTAATGATTGAAAAAAATGTAAATAAATAATAATAATAATAATAATTATATATATATATATATATATATATATATAATTTTTATTATTGTTGTTGTTATTGTTATTATTAATGTATTTATTTATATACTTTTTTATTCATTAATTTAAATTATTATTATTATTTATTTATATACTAATTATTCATTCATTTAAATCTCCAGCTGACTAATATTATTTATTTATTACAATTTAAAAATAAGTATACTTTAAAGATACCTGACTATATTTAATAAAATATAAAATTAAATATTAATCAGTTTAATTATTGTACTGAAACTATGTTATTTTTATTTAATTATTATATTAACAATATTCTTTCTTATAATTTATTAGTAGTAGTAGTAGTAGTGGTAGTAATGCATTTATTTATATACTTATTCATTAATTTAAATATCCAACAGACTGATAATTTATTTAATGTTAAATAAATTATTAATCATTTAATTTTTTTAACAATATTATAATATTATTATTTACCTTTTAACATTATTATTATTATTATTATTAATGTATTTCTTTATATACTTATTTACTGATTCATTTAAATCTCCAACTGAGTAAAAATACTTTTTCATAAAATATTTTTAAATTATTAATTATTTAAAATGTTTTTAATTATTATTAATATTATGAATTAATTTCTTTATATACTTATTATTAATTAATTCAAATCTCCAACTGACTAATATTATTTATTTCTTACCATTTAAAATAAATAATTCATTATTTATATTATTTTTAAAAGTATACAATTTATCATTTATTATTATTATTATTATATAGAATTTGTTTTTTATTAACCAAAAAATAAACTAATTGTAATTAATGTACTGAATTGTGCTTTCCACAAATTCCAAGAGCTGTTAAAAAATGCAAAGCTAGTTAGTAGTAGCAGCTGTAGTCTTAGTGTTATTAATACCGTGTTACATCATATAGCACTTCTAAAATGATCTTTATTCTTTTTTAATCAAACTTGAATCAATGAGAATCCAATATTAGACTCTACTTAAAAGTGTGTTTCTATTTAATTAGAATTACCATCTTGTTAATGACTGTGAGAAGGCCTTAATTAACTCCGCATTAATTATGAACGACTAAATGGTGTGCGAAATTTGAAAAGAACCATTATGAGCTTCACAAGTTACATTTTACACATATTACCGTGTAACAATTCCTACAGATTTATTTAAGGTACAACCCACAGAACATAGGGTATGAAGATTTACATTAAGTGGAGCTGAATGATTATATCTGTCATATTTATAGTGTAATTATAACGAAATGAGGCTATTATTTAAATGCATGAATTTAATTGAACACTAGGCTCTAGGCTAACTTTGATGCGAGCTACGAAAAACTTGACAAGACACATCGCACCACTTATGTACTGTCTACCAAACATTGTGATGATTACACCAAAAATGTTGTTTCGTTCGCTCTTTTTGAATGTTCCTCATTTGTTGTTTTAAAGCAGTGGTTGTTTGATGATGCCGAGTCAAATTAGCCATGTCAGTCATAGCCCTTTTGTTGTTTCATGGCAGAGATGTGCGGCGTAAGACATTAATCGCTGTTTTGCTCGCTGCGTTCCTGCTTCTCATTATTCCTCTAATGATTTTCACAATGTCATGTCATTCTCTCTGCCTTTGATTAATTATGTGTCAAAACAATGGAAGAGTTTAGTAGGTAAACAAAGAAACAAGAGCGCTCTCCTTCAAACACACACACATTTGCAAACACTTCAGAGGGATCTCTTTCTGTCAATAGCTCTTAAAATGTGTTTACAAAACTGTGAGCATGTTGAGCCATGTTAGCAATAAGTGATATTTTCACATGCTTTTTCTCTCTGGGAATGAATTCAGTAGCTCTTTCTCCTGCAATAGCAGTTACGGTACAGTATATATTCAGCAACCGTAGGGGAGGACGACTTGTCACATTAATGGGTCAGTTCTATTCATCCACAGACAAACTGTCTCTTTTGATTCTCCTCCGGCCCAAATCAGGAAATGAAAAAAGACACTCTGGAGAAATCACTTTCTGACTTCAAGAATGATAAGAACGGGGCTTTTTTTCCCTCCCTTTTGCCCTTAAATTACAGCGCATGTTCATATTTCGTAACTCGGTTAAAAAAAATGCCTCACAGGAAGTGATGTCATAAATGTATTTCCTGTGACACAGCTATTGTCAACATCCCATCGCCAGTTCAATTGACAGACCTATATATTTACTGTAATATTTTATGAAAATGTAACACTTTTCAATAATTGTTTTCGAATTTAATTAAAAAAATTACTTTATAGATGTATGGATATATTTTCTATGTATTTTATAATAGACATTTTTATATTCTGTATTATAACAAAATTATTTAATTAATAAAAATTTAAAAAAATTAATAATATGTAACTTGCTTTACATGGAGGCTTAACTCCATGTTTATTAACATAAACATTATTTTCATTTATATTATTGTATTATTATTTATTAAATAGCAAAACAATTGTTTATATATAGTAATGAAATAATTAAGGAATTTAATTTTAATGGAGGCTTACTGTAAATAATTATGTCAGCAATTATCCTTTCTTTTTCTTAAGTAGTTTACTCTGTAATAATGATGCATTACATGCAGGTTTGATTAATTAGTATAATTGATGGAATGGTGTTTTAAGAATTTTTAAACATTAAATGCTAATGAAGCTGTTTTTCTTAAAAAGGTTTTTTTTTTATGGGAAGCAGTGTGTGTGTGTGTGTGTGTGTGGACGTGTTGCATGAAGTGTGAGAGTGTTTAATGGCCTTTTGACATCTCGTTTGTGTTAGCTGGAGTAGAGCGAGAGATTTATTAAATGGTACAGTCTGTACACTGTTCATCACGCGGCCCTGGTCTATTCCAACTGGAACACGGCCCTAGTCCTGCTGTCTGCCCTCTCTGGCTCCCGGTCCTCTCGCTCGCTCTCTCCTGCTGCTGGATGAATTGGCAGCATGCAGGCCGAACAGCGTCCAGGATGCTCTGAAAGCGTTTGGCTGGACCTGGCAAGTGTGACTGGCCTCCACCTTCCAGGCTTTTGGCTCCACTTTGGTCCCTGGATGCCCCTGCTACTTTGGTTCTCTCTCTCTCTCTCTCTCTCTCTCTGTGTGCCAGGGATCTTGTTCTCGCTTCTCCCCACAACCTGCTCGCCCCCCAAACCCCAGGCCCCCGCCCCCTGCTCTGATTTGTGTGCAGAAGAAGTGTCTGTTATTAGAGAGAGCAGGTAGGACCCTGTCTTCTCATTACCAGCCGCTCAAGGGGGATTATTATGTCTGCTGTGGCTGGCAGAGAGCGAGCGAGAGATGGGCTGTTTGATGTTCCGCAGCTGCCCGGATCCAATAACGTCCCCTTTTCATGGCGCAGTTAACACTAACAGGTCTGCGCCATCTGAGAGCGTTTAAAGACCGTTGAGGCTCAAGTGAATCTGTGCCGACTTTAGCCAGCAACAAATCAGCACATGTGCTCAGGCTTAGTGCCTCTCTACTCTCAGAATCCCTCTTTATGTCTGAGCCTTTTATATCAATAATTAGAATAAGATTATTTGAATGTTTGTTTGTTTTAATTTTCATTAAATGTTTTTTTCTTTTTTTTTCACTTAAATAGATATGTACTAGAAATACTATTTATAATTTTCATTAAATGTTTTTTTTTTAATGCATGGATAGATGGCTAAATAGATATTTACTAAAAATAATATTTATAATTTTCTAGAGCTTTTTATTCATGGTGGATAGATTGAGAAATAATTAATGGACGAGTTGATGGATACATAGATATTTTACTAGAATAATATTTACAAGTTTACAAGTACATTTTTTCCACTTCCTGGATGACTGAATGGATTAATTTTAATTCTCTATTTATTTTTTTCATTTACACATGACATAGATACAGTGGGTACGGAAAGTATTCAGACCCCCTTCAATTTTTCATTCTTTGTTATATTGCAGCCATCCATCTATCGATCTCTTTTTTTAATCCTTTTCACAGTTCCACAGCACCATCATATGTATTGCATTATGTGATTATGAACATTTATTAATAAATATAGTGCTTTTCACTGCGAATAATGCTTTTAAACCACTTTATAATCCCAGCATAAGCATTACACACCAGAAGCGACATGTTTAATGCTAACACCCATTAGACACACCACTGAAACCTTTGAGAGCACAAAGCGTGCTGAAAAATGGTTTTATGTGTACTAATCAATTATCAGCCCATTACCTTTAAGAGGTAGATGGAGATGACAAATCGCACAAACATGGATAGATTAATCTTAAGTACCTTTAAAGCGTCCCACCTTTGGCTCCAAATTAACGTCCTCTTGCGTTTTAATGCACTTGATGAGGCCTTAAAAGGGAAAATAAGAGGACCTTTATTGCTGAACTCTTTTAACACCCCTCGGCCCCTCGCTCTTCTCATGGGCCTGTGTATCTTCCCCCCATCTATATGTGGCCAAGGGCAGAGGACGCCATTTGAAAGCATTTGCAGATTTATCAGCAGCAAAGTGCTGTTATTTCACTCGCTCGCCTCTCATGTGAGACCTGCGCTTCTAAGAAACTGTGTATGTCCTTGACAAAAAACCATGAACGTATGTATGGGCCATTCTACAGAGCTGATCCAAAGTGAGGGTTGCAAATGTCCAAAAAAAAATTGTATGTAGGCAAATTGTATTATGTCTTCTGTCTACTTATGTGATTTTGTTCAGGTGTGTCTTTATAAGTTCTCTTGTGTTCAGTGTTCGATCGTCCGGTATTAATGTTAGTTTCTATGTGGATTACCCTGCCTGTCTGTTTACCCGATTGGATTAAAAGACTGATTATTCAGGAATTCAAGAACTCTGCTCGTGCTTTCCTGCACCCACACCATCACAAAAGTACACATTTCTAGTAATTGTGCAGTTAATTCTCATATTATATTTTCTGAAATTTGTCACTACCGAAACACAGTAATAATAATTTAATTAAACGAGTTATATTGACCAATTAAGATTTTGTTTACATTTAGATTGTAAATTTTTTTGGGGCTATTTTATACACTTTTTTTAGATTTAAATGCATAACAGTTACATTTTTAACAATATTTTATGAGATTTCTTGCATTTAGAATTTTTTGAAAAGGCTCAATACTGCTTTGCAGAATTTTAACTCACATGCTAAAACACTACTAAAACATTCTAAAATATAAAAGAAATTGCATAACTGTGCTAAAATGTTGTTTATGTCCCCAGATATAAGGATTATGCATTTCCTTTTGTCACTACTGAAACAATGATGACGTTGTGGTAGTGACTGTTTCGGTAATGACAATTCTATGGATTAACATCCAAAGATATCACTACCAAAACTCCACCAATTCTGTAGAATTGCCCATATACGTAAACTCGCCCCTCATCCGCCTCTTTTCTTTTGGTCTTCTGACGATGTTTGCCCTGAGGCGGTTGGAGGAGGAAGAGGAGAGGCACATTAGTTTCTCCATCACTCAGCCAGAGCACTGGCACATAAAACGTTTTTTTTTTTTGTCTCCTCGCCAGACTTCCGTGCGGTGAAACGGGGCAGGTAATAAAGCTCTGCGAGCGAGTTGTCAGCGGTAAAAGATTATGTGTTTTGCCCTCCCTGCATCTGAAATAAGCGAGCAGAGGGGTGTTTACAGGCTTGAGTGGGCGCTCGTGAGGCCGGGACAGAGGCTGATTGCTGTAGAGTGGCCTGTCAGCCCGTGATTTGTCACATACTTCATCATCTCCGTCACTCTGCCGAGCGTTGTCATAGCTAACGTATCGCCCCGCGTTTGTACCGGCCCATGTAGGAAATTTGTATTTACTTTGGGGTTGGGAGGAAGCGGCGGGGGGAGTGGTGTAATTTGTTCCTCGTGGATAATGTGACCCTGAGTGGAGCCGGATCATGGGTTAGTTGAAGTGATATTTTCCGGTAATGGTAGTCGTACATCACGGCTGTCAGACAGAGTTAGGAGGCATGCACGTAACAGCTCCATTTCAGCCACTGCAAGCATCTGGGATTATTTTCCATAACCAAGTATGACATGACCGCTCTGCGCAGTGCATTAAATTTTTACTGGCTTTTCTTCCTTTGCTCCGTCTTTCCCTCCCTCTCTTTGCTCCCCAGCCGTTTCCCCTGAGCCGACCAGGGGGCTCCGGGCTGGCAGGGTGATTGATGCTCGGGAGACCCAAGAGACTCGGCGGGCCCCGCTGCAGCGCTGACACATCTCCGTCATTTTATTTTTAATGACGTGTTTATTTCTTTAATTTCTTTCTTATGGTCGCCAGCTATTTTGATCCTTGTTATTTCCAGGCAAGGTCAGCGCTGTAAATGCCAGAGCTGTGGGAGACGGATCACGTGTGTGTGTTGAAGGCTAATCGCCGGGATCCTGGGGGCGGGTGGGCAGGCAGCGCTCATTATAGGGGCCTACCGCCAAAATTATGTGACGACCTTACAGGCCCTCTGACTTGCCAGACAGCAGAAGGATTTAGAGGGAGAGAGAGGGGTGATGCATGCTGCTTGATGGATGGGCAGGTCAGCAGGCTGTGCAGTTACACACCACCCCCTCACCCCTGGCCGTCCCTCTCATTCCAGGTTGCCGCAGTAGTGCATTATGGGAAAAAGAGTGTAGCCCACTTATTGCGCTAGTGGAGTGCTGCTATTTGATTGACACCAATTAAATACACCTCCTTTGTGTTTGAGAACAGTATTATATGGGGACTGAAGGCTAGTAATACAATTTATTGCAGCATATATATATATATAGGGGTGTTTTTTTGTATTAAAAAGGCACTTTTTCTTCTTTCTCCTGATTAGAGGCAAGTTATAAATAGTCATAATAATATTATAATATTAATAGTATTAATTAAAAATGATGACTTGAAATGATTTCTATTTTTCACTTACAATAGTTTGACATTTGAATTGAAAATATGTAGCTTATTTTAATTGAGATTATTTTAATTAATTTCAAATTTTCTCATTTAACTACTAAAATAGACATAAAAAACTATATAGAGCTAAAAATATGAAAATAACATAAAAATGACAAAAACAACCAAATATTACTGCTAAAATCACAAATAAAAAGGAAAAAAAACATAAAGAAACAGTAACTATCTCAGTGATCCAGTGAAAACACTACTGTATGCTATCTACACTGAAATTCTTTTTACATTGTAAATGTTTAATTTGATCACCATGTCTGTATAATATTAATATGACTATTTAAAAAACTGTGCCTTATAAAATATTTAATATATACACATAATTATTATCATTTTTGATATAAAAATCAACAGTTTATATGTATGTGTGTGCGTGTGTGTGTGTGTGTGTGTGTGGAAATGGTGACTTGCAGCTATTGTTTGTGCTGAGCATAAGCAGAGAGGCATCAGAGTGCCTCAAGGCAGTCAGTAATGACCCCCACCGACCCTTACTTGCTAACACAATCACACTCACACACACACACATTTACACACTCTCTCTCCTCCGTCTCCCCCAGCAGGCAGAGCCTCATTCTGTCATGCTGTATATCTGGGCGCTAACACTCGCCTCTAACATGTGGACAACGATCAACTTGTTAGTGTGGATTCAGCATCTTCCTTTTCCCTTAGGCCATGATGAGCCTTGCTGATGCCTCCAGATTCCTTACACACACTCGCATGAGAGCCCCTGACGGCTCTCTAGTCCCTGAGGAGAGCTCAGTGTTCTGGGAGGTTGAGTGGTTGGGGTTTGTATCCAGGGTCGAGACTAACACTGTGTGCTCTTGCCATTAGGGACACAACCTTGAAGAAGGGGCCCTACGAAAGCAATACTTCTTCTTTTTTTTTTTTAACCCTGCACACTCCTGTCTGACCTTTTATGGATCGGGATGGACACAACATTGCATGTGGATGGGTGCTTCCTTTATTCGTGTCTCATAAACTGATTTTATACATCGAGTCAGGCACTTGGAGATGGAAAAAGGGTCAAGATCATTCTTGATTAGCTGTGTAGCAACCCACTCAGTGAAAAGGCATGAATTGCTTTTTTTTCCCTTTGAGCAAACACTATTATTTCCAGCATAGCATAGAGAGGCAGTGTGGAATAAAAGCACACACACAAAAAGGTTAACCTGGAGAAATAGTTCAGTGACTTCTTTGATTTTAAGTTTTTATGTTGACTTCCAACCCAAGGCATGAGATATTTTATACTTTCCATTAACAGACGTCCCCGAGAGCCCTCAACCTCAGCATTCATTTGCACAAGCCAATAAAAGGTAATAATGCACCTGTGTGAATCAGACAAGGTTGCCAGGTCCTTGAAATGGAATTGAAGGGAAACATCCCTTGTGAATTATGATAAAGTGGCAAAGCTTTAGGTGAAAATGATTCGGTCAGTGTTGCAAACTGCAAAACAACAAAGTAGTAAGGTATAATACAAGTAAACACAGGCAAATTAATTATCAGGATGTTTAATATAATATTTTTTATAATATAATATAATAGAGTTAATAACTTTATGAAATTTTTGTATTATGCCCTACTTGTTGAAGGGCACAGGTAATATTATTACAATGGGTTTGTATGAAGATTGTATTTACTTCCCTTGAATTAGAATATGTTTATTAAATCTGAGAAATGTTAAAATTGATAGCTCTCAATTACTGTAATGTTACTTTTTCAATGTTTAAATATTAGGAAAGAAAGAACACTTTCCTAAAGACATCATTATTATTGGTAAAAAGATGCCATTAAACAAATATTAAAAATATACATTATTAAAAATACAAATATTAACTTTTTTTCTAAATTAATTTAAAGGCTTAATATGAAATTATTGCAATATAACAGTATATTTAAAAACTTAAATGTTTTTAAATATCACTTAAATGTGATTAATCCTGATTCATTTAAGAAAAAAGTATTTTTGTATTAAATGAACAGCATGAATAGAATAGAACAGAACAGAATAGAACTACCTGAATAGAATAGAATGGAATAGAACAGAACTACCTGTACCTGTGAAGTGCTCTAGAATATTCCATTCTATGTGAGACAGGTAGTTGTGTGATGGTCTGAGATGTGTCTTGCTATCTGTGCTCATGAATATAAATGAGAACTGGTTGACTGTTATCTGGTTTAAATAATGTATGCAGTCAGACCTTGGCTTCAGATCAACGTCTCCTAACAGACCTTTTCCTCACACATGGAATAGTAGAACATGTTATTTCACGTCCATCTCTTTGTTCTTCACCCTTCACTCTGTCTTTGGCTTGGCATCCTCCGCAGGCTGATTGCTGTTCCCAGACAGTCCAAGGTTAAACTGAGGTCGTATGTATGGTGTCTGTCAAGGTCTTCACACCTACACACACAGACCATTAGCTGCTGGACTGTGACTGTCTGTAAACTTTGTTTTGAAGAGCAATTGTTGACTTCTGAAAAGACAAGTTATGGATTTTGTTTTCTGTCCTTGGCAAATCTCATAGCAAATTTGTTTTTATATACATTTATTTTTTTATCTTTTATATTGCGTCATCATGTTTTTATTTTATATATTTTTTATTTTAATTAATTATATTATTATTTTATATTATACTTCATGTATTGCTATCATTATCATGTTTTTATATATTAAATATAGAATATTATATATATATACTTTTTTATTGTATTTTCTTTTATTTCTTCAAATTTTTTAATTATGTATATTTTTTACATTTGCATTTTTTATTCATTTGAACTTTATTTTTATTTTAGTTTTACTAGTTAATTTTTTCCATTTATGTATATATATGAATATAAGCTTTGAGTTTGTTAACGACTCAGAAGTCATTAAAATTTAAACAACAATTGAAAACAAGGAATATTTTAATATAATAATAATACAGTTATAAACATGACCTTTATTATTTTATGTTTGTGGGCCATTATTTTTGTTTTTAATTAATTTTTGAAATAATAATAATATATTTTTTTTATAATATTTTGTCACTTTATAAGTCTTTTTATTTTTGTCATTTTTTTTATTGTTGTCAATTTATTTTACTTTTTATTTCGTCATTGTATATTTATTTATTTATTTACTGTATGTGTGTGTGCATGTATATAAATATACATATATATATATATTTTTTAATCATAGGCTTTGAGTTAGTTAAGATTTAAGAACACAGCATATGCTTTAAAAAAAACAACAACAACAACAACAATTCAACAGTTTAAAATAAAAATATTATAGCATAGTAATACCTGTTTTTAGTATTAATATAGAGACTCTCAGTTAATTATTTCGGCATTGTGCTTGCTGTAATGTTTCCCCAGAGTGTTTTCTGCGTCTATGGATTTCAACAAAATGACCCTAATGACAAGTGTGCCGGCATATACTCTGAGCGCACTGGACACGCAGACACATGTGTAGACACGTCCTTAGTCTCCCGTCCCAAGTGTTCACCAACACGCTTGTTACAGCAGAATAATTGGAGGGTGTTCAGTTTTGCAAAAACAGGTCAGGTCAGGAAAATCGTGTCCGTCTATGTCCTGATTAACCCCAAGAGGATGATCGACAAAAGAGCTCGGCCTGTTGTGCGTGAGGCTCCAATTATGTGTACAAGACATCACCGGCCTGAGGGAAATTAAATGGAATCCCCCAGCTGGATGTGCAACCGAGGCCTCATGGGAGACATTTCAGCTCTTATTAAAACAGCCCCATTGTCTAGGCTTAAGGGTCCAGTGTGTCAAACTGCAAATATGTAAATATAATGCCCATAAGGACTTCGCTTTACATCTGTGTGTGTGCGCATGTGTGTTCATCCACACCCTGCGTCTTTTGTGACAGCCAGTATTGACTGGGAATAATGAGGCTGCCCTGTTGATGTCCTGCATTGTGACTGAAGCTCATTTCTGTGTGGACGTCTTGACAGCAGCGTGATGCAATGGTTGTGGTATTCTCTCCACTGTCTCTCTGCTGTTATCAGGGCCTATTTAAACACCTCAGCAATGGTCCCTCGGGCTCAGAGAGCAGGAGAGCCATTGATTGTGTCCAGTCTGTGTAAGTGAGGGTGTAAGCGGCTCCGACTCAGGACAGATCACCGACACTAAGTGGCCCTCTAGAGAGAAATGAAGATTAATGAACCTCAGCGGATGGTTAGTTTGTTGTTTTTTTTAGTTAGAATCTAATGATTCACTCTAGGTTATTTAAACCCAATGTCACATTAGCGTACAGACACTTAATTTAAAAGGCTAATGTAAATGTAATGTATAACAAATAGGACTGATATGAGGTAGTTTAAGATTCCGGGGCTTACAATTGACCTTTCGCAAAACCCCGCCCCAAAACGGCCATTGTCCAATCACACATCCTAGCAACGGTTACTAAGTA
>JAUCMS010000002.1:8950184-8965566 GCA_032357445.1 Enteromius radiatus | reverse complement strand
ACTTTTATTTTGGATGCGATTAATCGCGATTAATCATTGCCCAGCACTAATATATATATATATATATATATATATATTTATTATGTATATATAAACTCACACACATCCAGTATATATTTAGAAAATAGTTACATTAGTTATAAGAGTTAGCAGTTGTTTATACATTTATATATTAATATATTTATATTTTATATATATATTTTTATAAATATATTTATTTAGTAAATATATATTTAGTTTGTATTTATATAATACATAATAAATATACACAGTATACACACATTATGTGAACAAATACTTTTATTTTGGAATGCAATTAATCACAATTAATCATTTGACAGCACTATTGTGAATATCAAATTTTGTGATTAAACAACTTATATAATTACTGATAATTATTTTAAAAAATCACCTATAGTCTAAAAAATTGACAACTAGTAGAAGTTGGTTAAAAAGTACGCTTATTAAACGTAAGAACGTGTCTTATGTAAATGTCCCTCAAAAATGTGTCCAATCTGGGTCAGATGAGGCCGGAATGATTACGACAGACCATTCATCGGCAACCCACCAACTGGTCAATTTGGAAAATATGTAGTTTTACTCTCACGTTCGTTTAATCTTTCTTTCCATCATGGTTTCTTTTCTCTCTCTATGTCTTTCTCTTGCATTCTTCACCTCTTCCACTTAAATGCAGTGGCATAGTCAGCCAAAGATGGATGGGTATGATACGCCTATGCCAAATAGTGAGGAAGGTATGTGTGTGTGTGATGAGGTGCTTTTGCAGGGCTGAGCTGCCGGCGCAGGAGGGGAAGATGTATGAGCCTCAGGGTTCTGGGCAGTGGAAAACAGTGCTCTAAACTAATGATCCACAGCCTGATCGTTAGAGCCCTTACAGCAGCTCGCAGCAGCACGAGGTGCTGTCCCTGGGAAATCAATTCTGGAGACGAGTCCTGGAGGAGACCCAGAAAGAGGGGGGAGAGAGGGGAGGATGGGTGGGCAGTGGTGAAGAAGAAGAATGCTCTTTTGATCATAAGAGCCTGCAGGCGGAATGAATCTAGGTCCCCTAGAAAGCGGTTCCAATGATAGGCTTGTTCCGGCTCCGTGCCCTCACGTCTCTCACAGCCAGCCCCAGCCGAGCGCAGAACGCTTTGGAGGGTGCTCTGGGCTTGATTAATCTCCCCTAGCTGCAGTGCCATCAATCCTAATACCGCAGTGATGAAATGGTCGGGCGTCGGGGGGGAGGGGAGTTTCATAAGTCACTTTCGTAACATATCATAATAAAAAAGGCATCGATCAGGGCGTGCGGAATGATGACGGATGCCGTCGCTCTGGAGAAGACGGAGAGGGCAAGAGATGACGTTGTGTTTGAGGGCTTTTAAAGCTGAGCGAGTTTGAAATGAGATCTGGATACAAATCCGTCATATGCCAGAGATGAATATTTTATTTTGTGGTTGACAGTGAGTTTAGGTTTTAAGCTATTGCTCTTTATTAAACCGCACACTCAAGCACAGGAACACACACAGCAGCGGTTGTACAACAAAACACACCATTTCCTAAACTAATGGTTCTCAGCTGGTTTTTATTCACTGTTACCAGATTTTACATTGGAATTTAATTTTGGTGCCATAAATTGTTTAACATATAAAAAAGTCATTAAAATCATTCAATTAATCAAACTCTATAGGCCTAGCAATATGCAGAAAAATTTTCTATCAAAACACAAAAACACTGGGGAAAACATTAAGTTAGTTTGTAAGTATTTATTTTATATTTATTTATTTAATATATACACTCCTGTTTGTGTAGTTTAAGATTCTTATTTATTTATTTATTATAATAATTTCATTTACCAAGGATGCATTAAATTAATCGAAAACAACTATTCAGAAAATCATTATTTTTGTTACAAAAATATTAAGAGATGATATGTAGAAAAATAGGAAAAATTTCTTAAACAGCAAATCAGCATATTTATTTCTGAAGATTTATGTGACACTGAAGACTGAATGATGCTGAAAATTCAGCTTTACCATCACAGGACTAAATTATATAAATATTTAATTTAAATATATTCAATTAATCTTAAACTGTAACAGTATTTCACAACATTACTGTTTTTGTTGTATTTTTGTTCAAGAGACTTCTTTTCAAAACATTAATCATACAGACAAACCTAAACCTGCTTGTTTGTTTTACATCTAAAGGTCATTGCACACTGAGGTCTCTGAAACTTTCATCCGTCATAAAAAAAATTTTCTCTTCCGTAGCATGCATTTTGATGAAAAGGATGACAAACACGAAAAAATGGAAAAACACATGCAGAAATTTCGGAATCAGTGTGCAATGGCCTTAAATCTTCCTTTTTTTATTACTATTATTTCATTTTTATTGTTTTTTTTTTGTTTGTTTCTTCTTCAAAACAGATCTCCAACACATTTTTTGGTACACCATCTTTTCTCTTTCAGCATCCCTGAAGCACTGATCCTTAATCAGATTTTTATACCCAAATCCTGATCTCAACCATCACACAACTGATTTGAAACCAATAGTTACAGACACCTCCCCCTTCCTTGCTCATTCCTCATTATACAGGCAGTCAGGCAGGCCGAGGCTATCACACTGAAAGCTGCTATCTCTGTGGCCCAGCTGTGGGCTCTATCTCACTATCGCTTTGGGCTGAGCCCAGCCATAGACAACCAGAAGATTCACATAGCACTCAGGAAATTAGTCCACTATCAAGATAGGCAGCCATATTGTCTTGCCAGGATTGTGTGTGTGTGTGTGTGTGTCAGAACATTACCCATCTAGCATAACTGATTACAGAAAACAAGGTGTAGCTTCTTTGAAAATAATATGAATTAATTAAAAACAAAAATTATATAATTGAGTCAAAAAACATGGTGAAAGACTGTATTTAAATAAAAATGTTGTTGTTTTAATTATGAATAACTGAATAAGTTGTGTAATAATTTAGCCAAAACTACTATGTATCTACTGTAATCAAATTTACAAAAACTCTTTTCTGTGCCATGGCCTGCATAGCAGTTGATTATATCATGCAAAGAACCTTGTTGGAGGAAAAGAACCATTATCATTGTCCTGTTAATAAGCTTGTGACTATGTTCAGATCTGCTCTCCATCTCTCCGGAGACCCACAGCAAGCCTTAAATTAGCACAATAACACCGAAACACGCAAACAAACAAAAGGCTTGCAGCACAGAGCTTTCAAAAAAATAAAAATAAATAAAAAAAGAAAGTAAGGCTTGAAGTTCTGGAGCATGTTGTGTGTTGCATGGATAATTTGTAGGTTAATTTGATAGGAAGCTTATTTATCTGGGTTAATCTGTGGCGTGGTTTATTGTAGAACAGCAAAGATGAGAATACCAACAAAGAACAGGCTGTTTTCTGGCAGCGAGAGATTTGTGTGTTTAGTTTCTCTCAGCACTTCGGGGAATTGTTAAAAGCTTTAGCTCACAAACACACACGAGCGGAAGTTATTTTTAGTAGAAATGAAATCTAAATGGAAAACTACCTTGTTTCGGACTGCAGTGGTGAAAACATGCAGGCACTGGGACATTTTCTTATTTCCAAAAACATGTTAGTTCTTCCTCAGTATATCTACTAATATGTCTCTTACGTGATTGTTTTCCATTAGCTTCTTTAATCTAATAAATAGATGGATTTTCTTCCAAATAGAGGTCTGACATAAAAGGTTCAAACTGAGTTTAATGTCACATCATGTCCATGACATCACATTTTGTCTGCACTGTCATTTCCTTTGTGTGTAAATGCCCATTTACCACAAGATCGATTATAAAAATAACTTTATTAGCGCCTACACCAAATAAAAGGGGTAGTTCACTCAAAAATGAAAATTCTGTCACTCACCCTCAAGTCATTCCAAACCCGTAAGACCTTCACTCATAGTCGGAACAAAAATAAAGATATTTTTGATGAAATTTAGTCATGGGAGGGTCAGGGTCTCTTGTATTTAATTAAAAATATCTTAATTTGTGTTCCAAAGATGAACGAAGATCTTACAAATTCAGAACGACATGAGGGGGAGTAATTAACGAAGGAATTTTCATTTTTGGGTGACCTATCCCTTTAAGACGTAACCTATCATTATCTGTGCTAATACTGTAGCATCTATGTTTTAAACCTGTTTAATTGTCTTCGATGACAGTGCTTTTCTCCCATCAGGTCTCGTTTCCTATGTTCGTCTGTTTCCATCGCCCCCAGAGGTGCTTTTGCTAAAAGCCGTCTGTTGTTAGCGACAATCAGAAGCCGCCTGACTTTCTCTCTCTCCCTTTTTGTCTGTCTCCGAACAGCCGGTTTGATTTCATCTACATCCCGTCGTTTATTATTCCGTCCCAGCGCTGGGTCGAACTCCTCAGAGAGACCGCGGCCTGATCAAACGCTCTCTCCCAGGAGCTCCTTTTCCCTCTCTCCCCATCGCTCTCTCCCGTTATGTCTAAATCCTCCATACAAATCGCTGTATTTCTGCTCTCCCAGTGGGGCCTATTACTGCCTGTGGGGCATTAAAGATCATTAATAGTTCTGTCAGAATGAAAGGGGGAGAACGAGAGGAGAGAGAGATAGAGGGAGAGGTGGAGGAGAGTTGCTTAGCTGCTCATAAATGGGAAATTAATACATCTGCCTCATTAATGCTGCCTGGTTTTTGATGTTTGTTAGCTGGCAACTTTAATGATGTAGGTCTGAGCCAACAGGGTGCTTGACTAAATTTGATTCCTCCAATTAAGTAGTCAGAGTTCTTTTCTTTCGGGAGGAAAAAAGAGAGCGAGGCGCAGAGGGTGAAGAAAGAAAATTGGACTCCCCCAACCTTCGGTCTTTATTTCTCTCGTACTCTTTTTAGCACCTCCGAGCTGTTTTTTTTTTTTTTTTCTTCCTGTCGCAGCTTGATTGCAGTGCCACGTTCATCAACCTTGGTCTTCAGGAAGTTGTTTACCATTGGCAAATCAAGGGGAAATATTTTAATCAGCGTCTGACTCTGTCTTAATCACTAACATTAGCAAGCCATGTATGTTAATTGCCGTGTAGAGGAAGGTGATCGTTGTTGGTCTCGAGTGCAAATGATGGAATCTAACACCCTGACATGAGCGAACAAGCTGAAGGTGGAAGAATGAGGCATGTAAAGGACATGGGGCTTTGTCTCCAATGTCATTTTTAGTGTAATGTGTGTTGTCTAGAGAAAAAAGCTTGAAGAATCTAATTAAGTGTGTTTCATGTAGCATGTAGTCGAAGCCGAAGTACAGCTAATGCAAAATCTCTATTTGTAATCCTGCAATAGCGATAGCCCTCCTGTTGTGTTCAGGTCAGTTTGTCACGCATTAACTTCAGAAAATTTATAGTCTGTTTTGGTTGTTCTTGGGAGGTCATGTTGCCGTTTGCTCTGGCAGTTATCGTACATAACGACTAAACATTGTTGGTTTCGCCCCGCAGACGGCCAATCTTCAGGGCCTTCACTTTAACTTCCAGTACGTGTGGAGCTGCAGACAGGCATTATGGGAGAAGGCTGAAACAGAATTCTAAATCAGCTTAGCCTGCTAGCCCTCAAAAGGATTATTCATCTTCAAAAGAGTGTGATTCATGCCTGCAAGGCCCACCGCTTCATCTTTCACCTCCACTTTCCATTCTCTCTCCCTTTCTTTCTGTCTCTCTCTTATTTAAAACGGCCCCTTGACAAGCTGAATGAAGGAGAATGAATGAGCAGATGCATTGTTAATGTACTGGTCGTGTTGAGATTTGAGGCAGTGCCGCTTTACGTTTACAAGTTTTACCTCCGACATGGAAGGAACTGTGTTGGACACAGGAGGTGTGTAGCTGAACTCAGTAATGCTGCATTTATTTGATCAAAAATATAGTAAAAGCGGTAGTATTATTAATATGTTTTCTATTTGAAAATATTTTCATTATTATATGTAATATATTCATGAATATATATATATATATATAGTGTCACATGAGGTAGTCATACTACAAATAATTGCCTTTATAGTTGTTGTCAATAAAACAGGCTCATCTCCACATTCAGTTCTGGGTGTCAGCTGTGCATGTCATTGCATTACTTGTGTCTCAGCTGGTAGAATAAAGAAAGAGATTGAGAGAGACGAAACGGAGGTGACAGACAGGAGGACAGGAAGCTGTACTAGTGGAGGCCTTTCTGAGCGTCAGTCCTCGCTGGGCATTAATAATGCATCTCTGCAATTGTCACTGGTGTTAGGCTATATAAAGTGGCTTGTTGGAAAGAAAGCACAGTTGCATGAATGGGACTTTTGGTTTTGGTGCGGGCCTGACATAATCCTGATGCTAACATATCATAGGGATACCCAATCTCATGAATGTACAGTACATATAAATAGTACACAAAAAAAACTTGTGGTGTACTGTAGATACACAAGAATGGACTTTGCCGTGTTTATGCTACATGATGGGTAGGGTTAGGGTTTTGGGGTAAATGCATATATACACTATATTGCCAAAAGTACATCAGTTTTCCTGTTTTTTATATTACCTTTCAAAAGTTGTAGTAAGACATTTTATATGTACAGTATACATATTATTGCTGTTAAATGACTAATCTCATCCAAAATGTATGTTTTTGTTCACACAATATATGTTTGTATGTGTTGTGTATATTTATTATGTACATATAAATACAATTTTTTATTTAAGAAAAATGTGTAATGTTTATATATTAAATATATTTATACATAATATAAATTATATGAATATAAAGATTTATATGTAAATAATTTCCAAATATATACTGTATGTGTTAGTCCTTTATATATACATAATAAATAGTACACCCACATAAATTGAGTAAGCAACAACAAAATAGAAAGCATATATTTCAGATTTTAATAGAGTTTCACATTATTGAGGGTTTTTAACTATATTTTGATCAAATAAATGCAGCCTTGGTAAGCAGAAGATTTTTCTTTCAACATCATTTAAGAAGTCTTACTGACCTACTGATTTGCAAAATTTGCATATTTTCTTGCAAATGATACAGCATTTATGTAATGTTTATACCAAAGCTGAATCTCTGAGGCTGCACTTTGTGTTATGAAAGAGGTTCTAGCACACAATATATGGTTTTTGCTATTAGAAAGCTGTCGCGCCGTGCTGCATTTCTGCCTCCTTCTGCCACAGAGTAATCTACAGCACCATTACAGGCAAATGATTGGCCACAAACACCCAATTAGGGTGTAAATGTTTTAAAGGGGTGACAGGTTGATCAGTGATAATGTTGGCCGTGTGGCTGAACTAGCAGGAATAAATCACAGTGCACTTACTGGGGCAGCCCATGTGAAATGTTTTAGTTATGCTAATGAGCATTACCATAATTCAAAGCGGGCTTGCATTTCATTTAGACACACACACACACACACACAGGAGGAGAAACATCAAATGGGTTGCCTGGTATTCTGTGTTATTTTTGTTTTTCAGTAGTATTACAGGCCTCAAGCAATGTTCTCATTTGCCCCAAACCATGTTTTGTACATTTTTCTTATTTCTCTTTTTTTGCTTGCCTGAATGTGTGAAGTAGGATCAACGTGTATAAAAAGCTCAGCAGAACTCCGTTTTTATTTGTTTACCAGTTCAGCAGCCGATGGCGACCGTCGACTACTCTTCATCCTTCCTAAAGCTCCTGTCACCTTTGTCTGCTTCCTCCTCTTCTCTTTGTTGTTCTCTGTTCTCTTGCTCGCTCTCTCCCGAACAGCACTCGCCGCCATCTGGCAGGACCTGTTGGCTTGTTTGTTTTTCAGAGCAAACAGCAAATCACTCCCTTCCTTTTTCTGCCTTTTACCATATGCCGCAGCCTGTGTATTAGAGGATGTCATGTTTATTAATGAAGCTTAAGACACTCACACACACTCCAACCTGCTGGATGGGCTTCAGCGGAGAAGAAAGTTGCCTGAACTGTTCTCTCAATATAATTTTACTTTAATCTTAGTTTGTCATTTTGGCCACTTTTAAAGACTCACATGTAAGTGCAGTTTATTGGAGTATTTCCTATTAAACAGAAGGTTTGAGCTAGTACCATTTAGTTTAAAGAGCCTACAGTATAAGCTTTTATACTAGAATTTCCAATGGCTTCCAAAAAAAAAAAAAAGCCAAAATACTGAATCACCTGAATACACATGACATAAAAAATTTAAGCAAGCTTTTTGAGGCCATTTAAGATGCAAGAAATGAAGGGAGGAGGAAGTGAGTGCAAGAAAGATCAGCTGAGTGAGAGAAACCTCAGGGTGTGCTGGGAGGTAGGTAGACCTGGAGGAGCCCGGAGGGCCATTACCATAGCGCTAATGCTAATCAGTGGCTGAGCAAGCTAAATAATGCATCAGCCACAGATGGCAGGCAGCGGGCAGGACTGTGCTCCAGCAAACTACCGCCACTGCTCTCAGGACTCAAGGGCCTTAGGAGAAAATTAAGCTGGAATTATTGTTGTCAGATCTGCTTAGCGTGAAATGATCCTTGATCAGCATTTTAATTTTTCTGCAAAGTCTGGTCACTTTGGAGGTACGAACCAGGGTGCTACTGAGCAGTGGACATTGGCTGGGAGGTTTGACACATCCATAGTGGATGGTCCACATTTGCTAGCACATGTATGAAGTATATAAACTTGGGAGAATGAACATTTGCTAGCATTAAGTAAATAAACATTAGAGAGCGCTAACATGGAGATATGTGTGTGTGTGTGTACTTCCAGGAATCGTCTCTTTGTAAAGCAGCTTTGTACATGTTGACACATCTGAAATATAAGAAGATATTACTTGTTTACATTTGCAAAGCTCAGCTAAGCTTTAGATGCTCGTCAGTAGTATCATTATGAAGCAAATGGGATTTCTGCAGCAAAATGTTGCAGCTCGATGCTGCTTTCATCTCACTTTTGTTTCTGAGACGTCACAGGCTAATCCTAATCTATGAGATTAACACATTTTGTGCTCTTAAAATTGACAGAAGAGTATATCTGTGCGCGTGTTCGTGTGTATGTATCAACTACTGATTTTCTGCATGAATTAAGCGCTCTATCGGGATTAATGGACTATAATGCCGTTAGCTGAGGAAGTGTATCATTGCCGTGGTGTATGTGTCAACAATATTTTAATGACAGTTAAATCCTGTTGAGCGCTGCTTCTCTTACAGTTGTGTATTCTTAATATGTCATGTTCAACTACTGATCAAAGTGAATGTGTTTATTGCTTTCAGCTCGTAATTTTTTTTTACAAAATGAGGTCATCTCATTACATGAATGATTGTAAAACAGCATTTGCAAAGGATTGTGGTCACTCTGAGCTGACATAATCAACTTTAATCAGAGCGTATGTCCTGTTTAAAGATACATTATTGGATTTTTCCATGGATGGTTCATGTCTTTAGTGTTAGTGTAAACACAAATACTGAATGAGAAGATAGTCTTTTCCTTCTAAGAAAACTATGGAAGCCCATTTATGTGATGGAATAGAAAAAAAGTTCATTTAAGTAATTATGTAATTTTATTTTACAAGTCTGGCTTTTTTTTTTTATCAGAATTATGAATATATTTCACATTTTGGACTGTTTTTCTGTGATATACTTCCATATATTTTGAGTACGCTTCCATCATTCACACTGATGTTCTTGAGGATAAGATTAAATTTGGCATCTATTTTTTACTAGGGTTTTTTTTTATACACAAGGCTTTGTATGCACAGCAGTACCTGACAAAAATAAAATACAGTAGTTGAGCTGGAGGTTAGCCTGGCCTTCCTTCCTCCATGTCAGTGTTTGAGTGGTAGACACTGCGGTTCACTTTCAGCCTGGCAGGATGGGTCCAGTCTGTTTGTAGGCCCCGACACCTGCATGCATGATTTAACATGCTCTGTAGTTGCCAGCAGCGGTGCCTGTCAGGAGCTTCACCCCATCCACCCTCACGGCTCAGTTTAAAACTCTCCGTGCCTGTGTTCGGCTTTCTCAAGGCCACCTCCAAGGCTCAGCATGATGATTCACTACGAGGCGGAAGGTGTAGCCAGGAGCAAAGTTTACCCACAACATAAAAAACATGATCTGCTACTGTAGAGGAAACCCAGGAGGGGAAAGTTGGAGGAGCGGTGTAGCTGAAGGGCTTTTTCTGATCACATTTCACCAGGGCAGAGAGTTTGCTGGCAGGATTTCTGCGAGAAACACCTCCACAAGCTTTTTTTAGCTAGCTAGTTATCCGTCTTGGTACCTTGCAAAGGATGCCAGATTTGTTTGCCGCTGATGAGTTTGATTTTACAAGCTCTTTTAATGATGAGCCGAGAACATGCAGTGTTAGTGGTTTGTTTGATTTTTTTACGGAAAGCTGTAAAATAGTCGAAAGCAAATGTGGTAATTCTAGACCACAAAATATTTATATGTAGCACCATGCGCACACAAACCTAAAACTACTTGTTTCAAATCCTATAATGAGTTTAGACATCACATTTTATTGTACAGCATTAAAATTATTTGCTAAAGACTACATCTAGATTAGTCTAGATGCATTATTATATTAGCATTATTATATTAATTTTAAATGAGTGTTAGATGATGGCAAAAGTGATCTAAATGTAAGAACAGAGAAAATGACTGTGCAATTGGGAGTGCACATTTGTTCGTTTTACATACTTAGAGTGTATTTATATCTCCTGTCTGCCTCTCTTTGTCACCATAGTTCACTGCTAGTCAGAGATAATGGTGATCTTAATGAATCTGGTGTTGACCCCTCTTTCTCTTTTTCTTTCTGACCTTATCTGTTCTGCCTTTATCTGGCCTTGTCTCTCATATGCCACCACATGACTGATCACCTCACAGCCAACAGAAGACATGGCCACCACTTAAACACACAAACACACTAAATACACATCTAAGTCATGCTACCCTGGGGTCAACTGGTCTGACACGCACCAAACAACTCTGGGATGGTGAAGAGCATTTTAATGAAGAGACACCATATCGGCCATGTTTAAAAAATATTACTATTTTTTAAAAAGATAATTGCTGATTGGTTGAGTTTCATTTGAAGCCATTGTACTCTAGCAACATACCGTATACCCTTTACATCAGTGCCGTTGCGTCAGTGTGTTGCTTTTGTGTCTAAAGCGTAAAACTGTCTGCTGTACACAGTCTTCGGTTTTTCTAACATCTTATGCATATTTGAACCCAAGGACAGTTTTGGGACTCCTATACAGCTGTGACAAAAAGGTAAAAACATTAAGCGTTTTCATTTACAATATGTTGTTGAATAAACACAAAATCCAGCCAAACCATAACTTGCAACAACAATGCCCCACAGTAAAAAGCTTCATAAAAAACACTTCATAAAGCTTGTCGTAATATAACAGCGGGGTGCAGCGAATGGCCGGTATCTCGGTTGGATTTCCTGCCGGTGCCAGTGGCAAGACGTGTTTCCTTGTAGCACCATTAACATTGTCATCATCATCATCGTTTTCATAAATGAACTTGAGCTCTGACCGCCTCACTGAAGCCCATTAGATGGCACAGATGGCCCTCTCTAGAGGCACGGCTATAATAATGTGCAGTTTAGTTATGATCTGACTTTAGGGCTTCAGGGTGCTAAGCCTCCGTCTTTGTCCCCAGCAACGCCCCTCCCCCTGTGGACTGAATCCAGCAATAACCGCACTCCAGCTGAGGCTTGATCCATGAGATTGACCTCTGACCTCCTGCCATCGTTAGTGCCTGTTTACACTGAGCAGATTGAAGCTGTTTGAGTGCTTGATTTGTCTGGCAGTCTCACACACTCACACACACTACATGAGTGTCTCTGATAAAGAAAGGTGAAGGTGGTTAGGGAGGAGCATGTTGGTATGCTGTGTCTGTCTACACACATTAGGGAGGGTATCAAAGTGCAAATATGAATCTGGCAGTTCTCATAATGAGAGAGGGGGGAACGTATTATAAAATAACTAGAAGTGACCGACAGCAAGAGACAAGACACATTCTCCTTTGAATACCAATTACAGGCCAGAGAGAAAAATGGAGAGAGGAGGGGGAAAGTATAACTAAACTAGAATAGAGAGAAATATATAACCTTTTGTAGCTTTTATGATGTTTTTTATCTGCTATAATAATGATGTTTCTGAACTAGTGGCCTAAAGCCAGAGGGTGTTTTTTTTTTGGTTGTTCTGTTTTGTAAAACTTGTACAGTTGTTTCAGATGGAAAGCATTTATATACATAGATCAACAGCATAATGTTCATTTATTGAGCCTTGAGGTGGTTTGTAGAGTTTAATTATAATGATGAATATGAATTAATTATACAATAAGAACAGTTATATTTAGAAATATTACAATTAAAATGTTATATATATATTTGAAAAAGTAATGTATTCTTGATGAATTTTCCGCAGCCCCTGCTCCAGTATTCAGTGTTACATGAACCTTATACATTTGTGTGCTGATTTAAAAAAAAATAATAAAACACATAAATTTTTTATCAATTTAATGAATCCCTGCTGAATAAAAGTATTCATTTTTCATATTTTTAATGTCAAATTTATTTTTAATGTCAAAATCCTTTTTTTAATTCAACAGTTTTAAAATCAAGTGTTTAACTTGTATCCCATTGTGTGTTAAAATTGAACATTGAGTAGATTGATGATTAGGGTCGAAAGCCTGGAATAATCATTTAAAGACCATTTTTAGATCTGTATACACAGGAAAAGTGTGCTTCGATTCTATCTTGCTCGGCCAGAGGAATTGCTTCTAGTCAATGCATTCAAGCAAATAAGCTGATCTATGCTGCAGCTATGGCTGGTCTAAGATCAGGTCCCTCAGGTCGTGAAACTGAATCCTAGATGACAGCTCTGGTGCACATCACAAGCCCTTAAGACTCAGGTGAAGGACAGCGAGCCACCACCACCGCGGTCCGGCATGACGCATCATCCACGGAGAGGAAATCAATTAGAGAGAGGGAGGAGATGCTCTGCCCGCTTTGCCATTGAACCCACAGCACTATTGAGTTTTCATGACGGGCTTTGACTGGGCTGAGAGATCAGAGGTAATACTGATAGTCCTGCCGCACTTGGAACACATTATCTGCTGTATACAATGGAAAACACTTCATCAAACCAGAGAGGCGCTGTAGGTCTATTGATAGACAGGCTTTGTGCGCACAGGGAGGCCGAGCGAGGTGAAGGGAGGGGCAAGAGAGAGAGAGTTTGTCACAGATGTCCAGCCCTTTGAAAGAAAATTAAACAAGTACCTCATTAGCAAGCGTTGGGCTGCTCCCGTGAAGAGAGCACTGAGCCAGGCCTTTTAATAAGCTGGGAACTTAATCGCTGCCAAAGTCTCCCTCCACCCTGCAGTTTCTGCTCCAACTTTAACACCCCTGCCCTCCCCTTTTCAGACCTCCCCTTCCCGTTGAAGTCCTCCCCTCTGACCCCCCGAGAGGCCGACCCTGTCTCCAAGCTTCTTCTATTGACTGCGGCTGATGCAGAGGCCCGGGGAGAGATACCACGCTGGTTCTCTTCTTTTCAGCTCCGGAGAGAGGGGATAATGCCTTTTTTGTGCCACGCATCTAGCTGAATTATGTGCGCTAATTTGATTAGGCAGAGATTTGATTAACTGGAAAATGAGGGCTTTGCGTAGACTTTCACACGCTTAATTTCTTCCTTGCAAAGCAGACGCAACATTGTGTCATGAAACTCTGAGGGCATATGGGAACCCCTTTCACAGGCTAGAAGGGCCTTTCAGGCCTTACAATATCCAGGACTGCCACGGTTTATACTGGGATAATCAGTTTAGGGCTCTTTGCCGGGCCGCAGAATACAAATTGCATTTGGCATCAGCGGTGAAAAGGTTCAAAGGATAATGAGATTAATGTAGTAGAGAACTGAGCTAAGCAAAAAAAAAAAAAAAGGAAACCGAAAAGGAAACCGAAAAGGTTAGAAAGTGGAAAAGCATTGCATGGACATTTCTAAGTATTCATTTATGATCAGTTCTGACAGTCGTTCCTGCACTTTTTTTATTTACATTTACCACGCAGTAGGTGTTTAAGAACATAACATATTTCACTTTAGAAATAATTTACCTCATTAAATATCACTGTGCAATGAAAAGCTGCCTTTTTTATTTAAATGTTTTTACATTTCTTAATGAGGCTTCGACTCTGCATGCGTAGTTGAGTTCATTACATTGCAATGACATCAAAAATCATATTTTATCCCCGTGATTCTTCATTTCAATTAAACTTTCTAAATAGGTACTTTAGTAAACGGATCAGGTGGACACAGCGGGAGTATAAATGGATTGCTGTAATCAACATTTTCCTGAATTATTTAATTGCAGCAATCATAATCTTGAATTTGTTCAATCAATTACAAGAGCTGAAGGATGTGTTGAATTGTATGAATGAGAAGTACTGCATTCTGCAGATTTCTATACAGGCTTGTGTTTAGCTCTCTGTCTTTCATTACCCTGACCTCATCATTTTTCTGTGGTTTGCTCATTGTAAATTTCAGCAACGAGGTTGTTACTTCAAATCCAATAAAAGGTAATTAAATGTGAAAGTAAAACAAAACTCTAGTAAATAAATGCAAACAAACATCCTGTAATTCTTCGCTACTGAAAAGAGCCAACAGCACTCAGCACTCACTCTCTGTGTTGTCCTTTTCTTTTAAAATAGTTGAAGCCTAAATGGATAATTCACCCAGAAATGACACTGAAGACATAATTTTTTTTTTCAATGGCAGGTATGCAAAGTTCAGACTTGTATCCTTGATAGTTTGAAGTTACCAAGTCTGACTTCAAGTTTGAACTTCAAAACAGTACTGTTTATATATTAACAATAAGATGAAATATGGTCCCAAACACTGCTGCCTCTTTTTATTTTCATTTTCACACTTCACCTTTAAGATTCAAAGGAAAAACACACAAACACAGTCCAGACCCCTGTTTTTATCAAACACTGCTGCCTCTTTTCATGTTCATTTAAACACATTAATAATCAAAAAATGTAGTCCAGGCCATGTTTTAATTACCTTCACTGTATCTGTACTGAACAATGACCTTTTTTTTCATTTTTGCATGAACTCTCCCTTTAAATACAACCCTGGCTTCTCCAATGGTTTTTTATTCTCAGTTTCTGTCCCCTCATAGTTTGGGTTCCTTGCACTGTTTTTTATCAATTTTTTATTCAGCGATATCAGCGATTTCACAGCAGTGAAACTGTTGCATAAGAACAAAACCTGAACTGAATTGAGCTGAATTATGACACTGTTGTCACTGTTGTCCTTATAGCTTTATGAGTCATATACAGTATCTCACAAAAGTGAGTACACCCCTCACATTTTTGTCAATATTGTATTATATCTTTTCAAGGGACAACGCT
>JAUCMS010000002.1:8895409-8950084 GCA_032357445.1 Enteromius radiatus | reverse complement strand
GATAGAATGTAAAGTAATCAGTGTACAGCTTGTATAATGGTGTAAAGTTGATGTCCCCTCAAAATAAGTCAACACACCGCCATTAATGTCTGAACTGCTAGCAACAAAAGCGAGGGGTGTACTCACTTTTGTGAGATACTGTATACAGCAAGTAAGCTATTCATATTAGACATTAAATCTGGACTGTAAACTGAATTTCAAACTTAACATGCCTGAGCAAACTTGGATATACAGTACTTCCATACACTAATTACCTACCATAGTCAGATACACACACACATTCTTGCTGATCTGGACTGGCCGTCTGTCATCCGTCCAGAGTGGAAGCTTTAAATTGGGAGGTTATAGAAAGCCAAGGATTCATTAAAAAAGGAGAGAGAGAAACGAGATAGGGAACTGAGAGAGAAGGAGAAACGGGGGGGAAACGAGTGTGGCTCAGACAGATGAGCTGTCTCCTGTTGGACTTCCTTCCATCTCCCCCCATCTGCTCACCCCAGTTTTAATTAAATCTACTGAGATGAGGACTATCTCTCCCTCTCTTCTCTATCTTTATCACTTCCTCCGTTTCCATCCACTTCTTTGTGTGTGAGCGTATGACAGCGAGTAAGCGGGTAATGCCATTCCTTGCCAGTGTCCACTCATCTCTCATGTGGTGTTGCCAGCTGCTAATGAGAGCCAAGCAGAGAGAGAGACAGGCAGGGCTCGAGCAGTCATTTGCCAACCCGCATGAGCTGTTAATGAGGGGGATTGTGGGAAGCCCTGCACACATCCACACACACACACACACTCGTGCGTGCCCACACAATCAGATTCCCTCCACCGTGCCAAAGTTTGCACACACTTTCGTACACATACAGAAGAACCGTGGTTGCATGCAGACAAACAGATGGATAAACAACAAAATATCCACATTTCAACATTTTGAAAAAAGTTTTGGACTTGGTCATAAAACATAAGGGTATTCTTTAATCATAATTAAGCAGCTGTATTCAAGAATTTCCTGATTTATTAAGTATTGTTCCTACATTATTTATGTAGTAATCATCTACAACTTTATACCACTGTCTGTAAGATTTTTGAAAGTCTTTAAGACCAAGACTCACCAAGGCTACATTTATTTGAGATAAAATACAAGTTGTATTTTTGAGGATAAATTTTGTTATTGTACTACTACAGTGCTCTTGGTCAATCCAAAATGTTAGCAAACCCTCAAACCTGAACATTTAAGTGGTAAAAGTGAGGTTTTGGCTTTCTTAAGAGAATATCTACATGTACACCAGTTTTACGCAACTATTAGTGTGCAGAATTATTATGCAACTAAATGACAAACAAAGATTTTCCCATCTCACTTGTTTATTTTTACCTATTAAAGTGAGAATTATAACTCAAAATTTACAAATAAACATTTCTGAAATTTCAAAAAGAAAACCTCTGTGACCAATATAGCCACCCTTCTTTTCACAAGCCTTCCATTCACAGAGTCAGTCAGTTTCTTGATCTGCTCAGAATCATCTTTTTGTGCAGCCGCAACCACATCCTCCCAGACACTGTTCAGAGAGGTGTACTGTTTACCTTCACTGTCAATTTCCTGCTTAAGAGGGGCCCGAAAGCTCTCAATAGGGAGTACTTTGATGCATGTGATGGAACGTTGTCTTGCATAAAAATCAAAGTCTTCTTGAAAGATACAGACTTTTTCCTGTACCACTGCTTGAAGAAAGTGTTTTCTAAAAATTGGCAGGAGTCCATTTTCAACCCGAGAAGGTCCAACTAGCTCATCTTTAATAATTCCTGTCCATACCAGTGCCCCACCTCCACCTTTCTGGCGTCTGAGTCGAAGCGAAGCTCTGTGTCCCTTACTGATCCAACCACGGGCCCATCCATCTGGTCCATCAAGAGTCACTCTCATCTCATCAGCCCACAAAACCTTCTTCAATCCGTCTTCAGATATTTCTTGGCTCATTCTTGACATTTCAGCTTATGTGTCTTGTTGAGAGGTGGTCGGGTTTCAGCCTTTCTTATCTTGGCCATGTCTCTGAGAACTGAACACCTCGTACTTCTTGACGCTCCAGGTAGGTTGCAGTTGTGGAATATGGCAGCACTGGAGGATAATGGGTTCCTTGTAGCTTCATATTTGATTCTTCTCAAATCTTTGGCGGTTAATTTGTGTCTTTTCTTCTCGATACGTTTCTTGCGACCATGTTAACTATTTGCCATAAAACGTTTCATGGATCTGTGATCACACCCCAATATCTTAGATATTTCAAGTGTAAGACTTTTTACAATTTTTGACTTTTCAGAGTCAATTAAATCTCTTTTTTGGCCCATTTTTCCTGAGGAGAAGAATCTGCCTAATAATTATGCACACCCTTAGGCCACACCCTCCATCATTACACAAATACACATCACCTGATAAGCTTTAAATCCAATAAACATTCAAGTTTATACAGCTTGGAGTTAGAAATTATGAATAAAATGATGATATGGTCAAAATACTTACTTGCCTAATAATTGTGCACACAGTGTATGTGTATATATAGTGTGTATGTGTATATATTAACCCATTTGAAGTGGATCAAAACCTTTCATCAAACTAAAACCCATTCTTGTTTTAGGACAACTTTGGAGTGTTTTTTTTTTTTAAGTTGTTTGAAATATAATTTGGTAGATGACACACCTTTACCATTCAAAGGAAACACAGACACTGTCCAGACCGCTGTTTTTAAACATCTCTGTGTAATCTAATGGGTTTATGGGAAGCTTATTCGGTACTTGGTTGTTAGAAATAATACTTCATTGCACACAGCTTTCTCCATGTAAAGCTCATCGGCACTAGCATTAAGTGTTGCCTCTCATCTGGAACACTGGTTTTATCACTTCATTTATAGGATAAGAGCTAGAGACCTTGCTCTTAACACTAAATCCACGTGCCGTCAGTCTGTGTGTCATTTTGGATGTGTTTATGTATCTGTGTCCCATTCACTCATCTCTACATTTTAATTTTAATTGATCTGTGCAGTCTTCCTGTGTCTGAGCTGTTATGTGGCTTGGCAGCATGCAGGTTTGATAGGTAATTATTACTCTCTTCAACTCTGATGGATATTTGAGCTGTCAGAGTGGAATGAGGTACCTGTCGCCCAGCACCGAGATCAAACACATGTTTTCATATTTTTCTAGACAGAAACCCTCAGGCACGAAAACAGTCCATTACAGATGATCACACTAGTGGAGATTCACACAAGAACGTATGACAGCAGCTCATTTGAATAATGTTGTGCATATTAGTCTATCATAATGAATACTCACAAGATGTGTTTTTAGTCAGATTTTGACAGGAATGGATTAAGAGCTGTGAATGCAGATCACCCATTCAGACAGCATTTGTGTGATTTTATGCAAACGTTGCGGTTTAGAAATTGCATCTCCAGAGTCACTTGGGAAATAATGAAGATTTTTTTTTTCCCAGTGGAGGTCATTGTCGTCTATGAAGTACTTAAGATTTCTGTTTATGATAGCTTTTGCCACTGTTCAGATCTGTTAGCACAGCATGGATAAGTGTTTCAAACATGCTTGGCTCCTGAAATCAATCATTATGCATGTCTGATTCTAAGAGCCTGAAAGTAGGCTAAAGTTGTGCTAAAGGCGACATGTAAACTGTGAAAAGCAATACTTGACCCTCTGCAGTTGTTATTTATAACCTCTTGGTAGGCACTTTGTTTGAAGCCGAGTTTCATGCCGACTGAAAAGTGCATTTAGGTTATTCTCCATGAAATCAGCATAATGAAGTTTGAGCCCCTAACATGCAGTTTCAGTATTACCTCATACACACTGGTTCTCTACCAATGTAGTATCAGGAGTTTTTAGGCAGGAATGTAGTAATTTATACTTTAAACGTCTCGTTAATCTATTTTTTGCTCCAGAGCAAATAACTTGGGTTGAGGGCAAAGTACATAACTTTATATTTTTAACTTTGATTCTCTACCTTTGTATTTTTGACTGAATTGCTTAGCAACATTTATAATGGCTATTGTTGTTTATGAAACATTATTGATCTGATAGTAATATTATATTTAAATGAAAGTAGTTTTTAATAATAGTAATAATAGTATTTGGTATTTTTGAGAAATTATGTTTGTGATTTTGGCTACTTGTGTGATATTGAAAGAAAGCTTAAAAGATTATCTCAAAAATTAATTGTTTGACAGCACTAATTTTAACATTTTGATAAGCGTGAGAGACTTGGATCAGTTTAATATTAACACACCTCATGAATGGCAGTATTGGGGTAAGCACTACTCACATTTTCTTCATAAAAATCTAATTAGCTGGTAATATTTATAAAGCTCAGATACAGTTTGTGTAGATTTTTACATTCTATTCCTGGGTGGCTATTTAGTCAAGCACAGCAACAGATTTGATTTATTAAGCATTGTTGCTACATTATTAATACATTGAAAACAACATGCAGCTGTTTAAAATAAATTTTAAATGTAAACAGTTGTGAATGAATTATTAATAAGATCAGTTTAACCAGTATTAATGTTATTTAATCATCATTAACACTTTCAACTACTTTCAGTGTAAAACCTGCTCTATAAGAAGAGATTAATGTAATAATGTAAATTCCAACATGTTTTTAAATATTGCAGCTTTTTGCAGTGAGAAATTTCAGACCTTCTCTTCTTGCGTTCTTTGTTTGGCTCTTTTCAGCTCTGAGCTCTTTTTTCCCTTCAAAGTGAGTAACTGACAACAACAGGGTCTGATGCGCAGAGGCCTTGAGTCTTTGGCCTATTATCATGATAGAGCTTCAAAGAGTCTCTGAGCTCTAAAGCAGCTGAGACCCAGAGCTCTGGTGTCATGTTTGGCCTGCTCAAATTCCCCTCACTCCCATTGAAAATCAATGATTCTTTGGTCGATTGTTCCAGCCTGGTCTTTGGGAAAAGCTTAGCGCGCCTGCCAGAGCCGTGCGAGAGTGTGTTTGTGTAAAAAAAAAAAATATTGGCGATAATGTGTACGTGTACAGGTGTGTGTTGGAGCACTGGCTCTCTTTGTGCCAGGGTAAATTAGGCTCAGGCAGATTTTCTCAAGCAGTTTTCGGTGCCTGAGTCGAGCCTGAGCCCTGGGCATCGCCAGAACAGGTTGGGTTTCAAAAGGCTTATGGGAGAATTAGTCAAATCCATGGAGTTAAAACGTGGCCTAATTCCGACTGACCTCTCTCTGGCTCCACTTTGACTTTCTGCAGTGATCAGCAACGCTGTAACAAGCTTTTCCGTCTGTGTGGCAGGGGATTACTGAAGCAAAACCCTCTCCCTCCTCAGCCATCTGCAGGGAGAGGGAGGGAAAGGGCTGGGAAGGGAGAAAGAAAGGAGAAGAAAGCAAGAGGGAGGGTGGAGAGAAGGGCTCTGAGGAAAACCAAGGAGAGAAAGGAGGCATTTGCCTGAAGGGCTATTGTCTTGTCTGTGTGCGTTGCTTAGGATTCTTCTTTCGCCAGTGTTCCCTTTGTTGAGATTTGGGCTGTTTTGTCCTGTCTGCAGTTTGAAGTCTTTCCAGCTTAATGTCTTTGAACAGCCAAGGTCACTCTAATCTAGCCCAGGATTCTGCATTCTGCCGAGTATAGCTTTGACAGACGTTCGGGATGTTTTCATGACACTTTTGGATGTCTCGTCTGCTGGATATAGATCGCTTGGAGTTTAATCAAGAGCTTGTGTTTGGATAAGCATCTTCTCATTATTCTTAAGAATCATTGCAGGACTGACACATTCATTTTGTACATGTGTTTCAAAGTTATAGAGTACGTTTAAATGAGCTGCACTGTGTATGATGAAGGTGTTTCAATTCAAGCTGTTTACACGTCATGCAACCTGAATGATGTACATTTGTTGATTGCTATCTTTAATTATTGTAATGTCTTATTTTTTCTTGATTTTTTTTTTTCGACTGCAATTCTGCATTTAAACTGAACTGGAGAGTTTACAGTAAATACTTTTGATCGACAGTGAATTAGAACTATAAAGGTCTATTTAGCATTAGCATTCAGGTTTTGAAAAGATGGTCTGTATAAAATGGTGTACAAAAGTCCACTAATACTTTTTTTTTCTTTCATTCTGCATGAATTGCCAGTGATCCAAAGAACTCACAAAATGCACACATTTATATTAAGTTTGTTTCTTTTGTTTCAGACACTTTTATCCAAAGCAATACTGCCATTGCTTTGAAAGCAAATGGTTTTTCATCCATTCATCCATCCCTGGGAATCGAACCTTGACCTTTGTGTGTCTCTGTGTATTTATTTTCCATTTAAGATGAGAGTTGGAAGGACACACTTTGGGTTGGTTATTCTTACAACCCAGTGTTTATGTTCTCAATCTTGAATACTTTTGATTCTTTGCACCTGTGGCTTACCGTATGTGTGTCTTTGTGTTTGTGTTCAGAAGCACAATGAAGACATGTTGAAGGACACAGGGCCTCAGTCTATCACCATGCATGCCATCTGTGTGTGTGTGTGTGTGTGTGTGTGTGTGTGTGTGTGTGTGTGTCTTCTCCCTTCGCTCCACTGCATTATCATAAAGAGTGATTTGGAAATGATAGATGCAAATGGCTCTCTTCTCTTCTATCATTAACAGCCTTCTATTCTCTCTCTCTCTCTCTCTCAACGGCCACAGGCAGTGATTAAAGCTGTCATCTACAGCTACTCATTAAAAGAGAACAGCTATAGAGGATGGAGAGAGAGGAGGCCAGAGGGAGAGAAGATGATGCTGGAGAAAGAGAAAAGCTCTGATTTCTCAGAGAAAAAAAAAGTGAGAGAGCAAAACTACTCCTGCTTAGGACAGTACTGGCCTTTCTGATACCACAGTATGGAATCATATTCACTTTTGGAGGACATTTACAATTTGTGATGAAGTGACCAAGTGTTAATTCGCTCAGAGTCCAGGAAATGTCTGATTCATGGTAAATGACACATTCACAAGGACATATTTCTTTCCTATTCTCTTTGCATATCTCTTTTAAGACTCATCAGCTGGTTTCTTTGGAGCAGTGATCCCTCTCTGAGCTGCATCTCTTGTGTGATACATTAGGAGCAATTAGCCACCAGATGAAAGCACTTTAATTACTAGCCGCAGGCAAACATGCACAAATATTTGATGGGAAATTACTGGTGATTTAAAAGCTCTTTTCTCTCTCCCTCGCTTTCTGTCTCTCTCTATCTGTTGGCAGCTGAGCTGAACTCACTGTGATAGAAGAGCTCACAGCTGTGAGTTTGAGTTCAGAGATCAGGGTTTTTCTCGCTCGTCTGCTTTAACTCTACATGATGAGAGGTGCTAGTGACTGAAAGAACTCGTTGCGATTTAATTCATGGCACAAATCCCAAATGTGAAATCATCTCTGAATATGAACCCTTGGGTACTGTTACCTAAACTGGATTTTTAAAAGACTGATGTAATAAATGCAATAGTCTTACTAATGAACTCCAGCTCTCTTTGTTTCATCATCTCTACTAAACTGAGCTTTCAAGAATTTCAGGGACTAGTCAGCATCACTTAGCAACTGTTTAGATTTTCTTTCTTTTTTTCCTCAGTGGATCAAAACAACTTTTTCATTCAGTGGGTGGAAATTGAGAAGTTTGTCTCAAATGTCTGAAGTCCAAAACTCCATATGGCGACACATATGTGGAATATGCCACTCATTAAGCAACTAAACTAATATATTAGGGAAAAAAATTTGGATTTGTCGACTGCAGTTTTTGAGACAGGTGTGGTTTTGCAAGAGATGGAGTGAAACAATGACATGCACGCTTTGTCAGCAGGTTTCTTTTACAAATTAAATGTGTAATAGTATAATAATGTATAATAGTTTTTATAGTTTATCTAATTATGTGAATTGTATTTTGATATAAATATGAATAAAAAGAAAGTATAAAATATGTGAGGAAATGCCAAATGTGGCAAAAAAAAAAAGACCTAAGAGAGAACAAGCCACTAAATGCCACACTCACTGTGTTCGTGGCTCCTTTGAGGTTCATTTCAATGTAAATCTCTATCCTGAGTTTATTGTCGGTTAAAGAAACCTTTATTTTATAGCAAGTGTTGCAGTAATTGGCTTTTTCTCCAAAGTATTTTGTATCACACATGCATATTTTGAAGAGGAGGCAGCTCTGGTATTTTCTGTTGGGGCCTAATGGTGCAATTAATTTCCCTCCATCTGTTCCAGAGACTTTTAAAGAAAATGGGCTCTAATGAAGGAGATAGTGCATATCCTTGCTCATCTCAGGGGCTCGATGTGGGAAGTTAGTTTGGAGGCGCAGAGGACTGCCGATCTGGGCCTGTCTGCGATCCCTGCTGTGAATGTATGTGTGTGTGTGTGTGTGTGTGTGTGTGTGTGTTTGAAGGTCAGTCCACACACACATCTGTCCACAGACACCACATTTAGAGGGATTAGCCCTGTTTATTAATGGCAGTGTAATTGGTGCCCGGCACGGGGTGTGTGTTGGTGCCCAGAGAGCAGTGGCATCATTACTCTCTCCTTGCTCCCATCTCTCTGTCTTGCTGTTCCTGCCTACCTCATTACTCCAAAAGAACGATGGATAGCTTGGGGGCACACTCATCTCCCTAGGAGAGAAGGAAAGGTTGATCAGGTCATTACAGCTCCGGCTCCCATCATGCCTTGCAGTCCGCCTCAGAGATAAATGAGCAGATTAGCATTAGCTTTTTAGCTCTGAACAACAGAGTATTAGCATAGCCGCAGAGCTCGTTGTTGATGTGATTGGACGGGGGCATGTAAATTAGCATGTTCAGAGCGACCGTGAAAACATGATTGGCTGGGAGGATGAGTTGAGCCTCCTAATTAACACTTCGTTGGTGTTATCAGGCCCTAGCATTAGTGCAGGGGTTTAGCCTTGAGTTAGTAACGCTCTTTCTTTTTGTTCTCGTCAGTTTATATTCCCAAGACAATCCCAGTCTTATGAAATCAGCTTCTGCAATCTCTCCACTTTGGTCAACGCTGTGCATTTGATCCCTGCTTCAGTCCGAATAAAAGATGGCTGATCTTGGATCAGGCTCTGCACGCTTTCTGCTGATCAAAATCCCTGCGCTTTATTTAAACAAACTGAATCAGAAGCAGTTAGTAAGTTAAAGAACATGATTAGTGAATACTGTCCTCAGGCCTTAGCTTGCTTGTGTGTGTTTAATGCCTTTAGTGCAGAATCTCAGACTGGCTTAGTGCAAAAACAGTGTAAATCCCTGTTAAAAAACTCACTGCCGGAGGAGGCGAATCCTAACCTCACTCTGCTCGCTATGATAAGAGCTTTTCATACAGTTTGACACAGAATAGGGTTTATTGCATAGAAAGAGCGCTATATTAAACCTCGGAAGCTTACAAATATTTAGTTCCAGTTTAATATACATAAGTCTTAAGCATACCGTTTCTTAGTAGCTTATGTTTTATGTCTTATGTCATTTCAAACTGGCCGTAAATAAAGCTTTTTATCTTATAAAAACCACTCAGGGCATCTCATCATCAATGGCATACTGTAGTAACACCTAGGAAACCAATCAAATTTTGTTTAGAAAATGTAATATATATTAGGTTTTGAGAGTGTAACACCAATAGACAGGAAAAGTGTTTACCTGTAACCTCAAACCCCTAAGCATTTGATCTTTTTTCCTCTCGCATCATTTTCAGTAAAGTATATTCTTTACTGAGAATCCAGCTGTTAGCGATTAGAGCTCCACATCATGTTTGGAGGTTCTGTCGACTGTTTGCATATGATTAGCAATTACCCTCGTTCCCCAATGCTGAAAAAAAAAAAAAGAGCCGTGATAGGGTCGGACAGAGAAAGAGCATGTTCCTTGGCTGGGCTCTGCCAGGGCATCCAAGGTTTCTCCGGTTCACCACCAGCCGGTCATGAGTTTGCATGTAATTGGACCCAGTCAGGCCAGCTGGTTCTGTTTTGGTCCGCGGGGAAAATAAATGTTTTGTTTCTCTGTTTTGGGGCTTTCTCATTAGGTGCTTATAAAACAGGACTTTGAAGATTAAAAAGCAGTGCTCGCCGAGCCAGCCAAACAAAAAAGAGCCCTGCCGTGTTAGCGAGACATCCTGAGTTCGCCAAGCACATCTTTTTTTAAATAAGTTTTGTCTTTAAATTACATCGCACAGTTTTACTGTGGCATAGGGGAGGATTAGTTCAAGAGTTCAGCATCTTTCATTGATTAAGCCAGCCCCTCGGGGGGATATCATCTCACGTCACACTCCTGTTCGTGGTTAGGGCGGGAACCGCAGCTTGCACAAACTAGTTCCACTGTGTGCAATCTTTGTTGCTGTCATGGTTGTTTTAGATCGACTAGCCTTGTACAGCCAACTTGAAGTTTGTGCTTCGTGTTGTGGTTTCACGTCCCAATGCCAGCAAAAGCCACTGAAGGTATTCAGTTCAGCAATCACAATTCGAAGCACTCATAACCCTGATGAAAACACAGCTTAAACCTCCCTGTGATGGTTCATGGTCAACCAGCCTCGCCGAGCCGTTTAAGTTGGTCTGTTTTGGTGGTTTTAGGGGAGTTTTGGACACTTTTCTACTGGCCAGACTCCCAATTCAAATAGTAGTATACCTTTAAAAGTATATTTTAAGACCCCTGTAATCAATTGCAATCTGTTATGCTTGTTCTTTACATTTTAGATACAGTATTGTGAATTGCTTAAATTAATTAAAAAGTTGAATTAATGCTCCATTCGTGCATTAACTGATTCAGCTATTTATTCATCAAGATTGAATGTTTCTGAATGAATCAATGTTTCTGAACACCTGGATTCAACAGGAAGAATGGTTCAATGATTTATTTCCTTCCATTCCTTCCTTCTTTATACAGTAGTAGACAAAAAAAGAGTAATATGTCTGAATTCATGAAGCAGAAGCGAATAAATGTTACTGGATGACACACATTCATGATGTATTGCATGCATTTTTTTCCTAACGGTCACAGGTTAAGGATATAATCCATTGAATCGAAAGAAATTCACTTCTTTGTTCCCAAATGAATCAATGTTTTTGGATGAAAGTTGGTGTGAATGATTTCCTAAATCATTTATAAAGACGGTCACTTGCTTTGTTCCTGAGAAAATCATTTGTGATTTGGTTAATTCAAATCATTCTGTTGTTGACTCATTTTTAATGTTATATATATGAATTAGTGCTGTCAAATGATTAATAGCGATTAATCGCATCCAAAATAAAGGTTTTTGTTTATATAATATATGTGTGTGTGTGCTGTGTATATTTATTATGTATATATAAATACACAGAGTATATATTTTGAAAATACTTACATGTATATATTTATATTCATATATTTTATATTATATCTAAATATGTTTAAAATATAAACATAACTTGTTTTAAAATAAATATATACATGAATGTGAATCTACTTGCTCTCATGGCATAAACGTACCTTGGTGCGCTTTTTAGCGAGACACAAAATATGTACCATAAAAATACATATTACTGCAGTTTCCAAAAGAAACACTACAGGCAGTAAAACGTTCAAATGTGCCTGGGGTCACATATTGAACCTTTTTTAGCACCACTCAGTGGACATTTCTCTTTGAAGAGAAACACGCACAAAAAGTGTACAGCGGTACATATTTGAATTAGACCAGGTTGCTTTATATATATATATATATACATACACATAATAAATGTACACAGTACACACACACATATTATGCATGCAAAAAACTTTTGTATGTGATTAATCATGCTTTATCCTTTGACAGCAAAATTAATTAATATGAATATATAAATATTAATATATTTTTCTGTGTATATTGTAACATTTCTAACTGAACAGCCTGAATTTTTTAGCCGTATTTCTTTAAAGGCCAAACCGTGCAATATATATATCTTAAGATGTATGTACAATCACTCACTTGCACCCCAGCAAATGAACGTATGCGGTAGGTGTCGTTCCCTATACCTCCGCTGTACTGCCCTGCTTGAGAGAGACAAAGTACGTAGCCAGGGGAGAAAGCAGTGGTGAATGTGTCTGTGGCACATCCCTCTTTGTCTTCTATGTGTGTGTCTGAGAGGAAGAAAAGAGGCAGAAGCCACACACCAGAAGTAATAGTGTGTGTGACCACAGGCCAGAATCTAATAGCGAGGCTGCTATCATGCTGAGCAGCAGGTGTTATTGGCCTCTCTTCCCGACTGCCGTGCCCTCTTGCACCCCGGATGACTCTCTTGACCGTAGGGGGTTCAGAGAAGCCAAACACTGGGTC
Organism: Enteromius radiatus; assembly: GCA_032357445.1. NCBI lineage: Eukaryota > Metazoa > Chordata > Actinopteri > Cypriniformes > Cyprinidae > Enteromius > Enteromius radiatus. The sequence continues at coordinate 8,937,820 of JAUCMS010000002.1, read as the reverse complement.
AGCCAGCATAGCAGGCACGGGTGAGAGGCCAAACATATGCCTGAAGAGAAAACGAGGGGGGAGGAAGAGAGATCTGTTTGAACAGAAACAGCTTGAGACGCCCCCATCTTCTTTTTGCTTTGGATTGGCGTTTTTGTTCCGTTCCAAATAATAGATCTCTCTCTCTCTAAGCCAGCAGCTTGACGACAGGCACTGTTGCTTTGATATAGGGCTTGTTTTTCTGCAGCAAAACTTTGCGCCTCTCAGAGAAGATGTTTGATGAATGTGGTGCAATTTATTTGTTCTTTTTATTGGATGTGAAAGAGTAAAAGAGAAAACGCCCGCCTTTTCTCTGGGAGTGGGCTTTAAACCTTACTGATACTGAGTCTTGTTGCCATGGATATATGATGGAATATAAGGAAAAACTGCATTAATGAATAGGCCATACTGTGCCGTGTATATGATGGTGTAAGTATGAGATGTTTGTCAAATAATGTCAGCATTTCACCTCATTCTTTTGTTTTCCCTCAAGGGCAATGAGTTGAATAAACGTATAGTTATTATTTGTAATATATGTGACCCTGGAGCATTAAACCAGTCTGTATATTTGTAGCCATAGCCAAAAATACATTGTATAGGTCAAAATTATACATTTTTTGTAAATTATTCTCCAGTAAATATATCAAAACTTTCATTTTTGAATAGTAATATCTATTGCTAAGGATTTCATTTGGACAACTTTAAAAGCGATTTTCTCAATATTTCGGGTTTTTCATTATGTAGCTGTATTTTTATTTTATTTTAGTAATTTTTTAACCTCAAAATAACCCGACTGCAGTTTGATTGAGATTAATTGGAATGAACAATGAAAAAAACATGATTTTTGCAAATGACCTCCCATATCCCATACTAACTTAGATATTTATCTGCTGGTCTGGGTAAAAAGCAATTTTACCGTGATTTTGACGCTATAAATGACCTTATGCACCTTAGGAACCTCATGACTCATGATTTGCACTTTCCACTTTGTCTGCCATGTCTTACATCATCAAGGCTTTGATGCTCTTTAATTTGTCTTTCTCAGAGCGAAAAGGTCTTCTGAGAGATACAGAGACAGGCGGGGAGATGCTGCGTCTTCATTAGCTGTCCTATAATTGGTTTTGTAACAAATAACTTCCCATTTTAATCGAGCCGCATGGCAGACAGGCTGAGTGGCAGCATCTTTGCGTCTGTCAAAATGTCAACGGCGTCTCGGAATAGAAAGCGGCGCTCAGAATGGCCTGTGTGTGCTGTGTACAAACACAGGGAGAAACAGCTCTGTCAGGCAGATGATGCCTACAAACAGAGGAGACACCTGCCTCGGTGCTTGCTCGCGTGTTGACGCTGAAGTGTTAGAAGTAAATAGACTTTAACATTAAGATCACTGAGCACAATGTTTGCTTACAAATGCAACAGATGCACTCTGGCATGACACATTCAAAAAGACTGCGTTTTACCTCAGAATAAATATTCCGTTTCAAATGGAAGACACAGAGTCTGTAAGTAAGCTTGCAAATATAGGGATTTTTATGGTTACACTTTAAATATATATACTTCATATGTTAAAGTATAATCAAACATACTTCATTATTATTATTAACTAGTGTTAATGTTAGGGTTAATACAGCATTATTGTTACTCAAAACTTCATTTTAAGCACCAGTTCTCACTAACTAGCTGCTTATTAGCATGCATATTGCTAGCATAATCGCTGTATATAATGAGTTTATTGATGAAAAAAAAAACTAATTGTGTAGAGGATATATGTCCCTATTCTGAAGAGTTAACAAAAATAATTACTCATTGTAAGATTTTGGCTATAGACTCCCTCACGATACACAGTCAGGAGTCAGTCAGCAGTCACACTAAGTCTTGTATGTGTGTGTTCTCCAGTCTAATACACTCAACTCAGTTGAAAAGCTCAGAGGTGTCAGAACGGCTGACCTCCCTCAACGTTTTGACGGAGTGACATTTCCCATGACTGTTCTGCAGTCAGAGGCACGCCGGCAGCAAAACAAAGCCTATTGCAGGGTACATGCATGAGGGCTGGGGGGAATATGTGTGTGTGTGTGTGTGTGTCCTGCTTCCTGCTGTGTTACTCTGACTATGGGTGACAGGTTGACAGCCTGTGACATTTGATGGCTCTGTCTCCTGATATTTTCTGAGGCTCAGGTTATATGTTGTGTCCCTCGCTGGATGGCCTCAGACAAGCTCATCACCTGAGGGAACCCCTTTTAATGTACCCATTTAGCATTGAAGCTTCATGTTGCCCTTTGTATGCGTATATAATATGATGAATCAGGTTTGAGCGAGCCTAGTTAAGATTTCAAATAAATGTTCCATTTTTGAAATTACAAAATATATTTGGCAACTGGTTTTTACATATTTTAGTAGTGGTACAACAGTGTGGTAAAGTAGAAACCATTTTAAATCTTGCTTGTAATTGAAATTATATATATATATATATATATATAACTGTATTTATTCACTGATATCGCTATCACAATGCGGTGGATGGACTTTCCTTAGGAAGGCACCACTTGATCTTCAGGTTTCTTAGAGGTGCGAGAAGGTTGAATCCAACCAGACCACACCTGATCCCTTCTTGGGACCTTTCCGTCTTCCTGTCAGGACTACGGAAGGCCCCCTTCGAGTCGCTGGACTCAGTTGAGCTGAAGTTTTTTTCACAGAAAGGAGGGAACGGAGACATTCCTCCTTGAGGGAACGAGGGTTACAGACATAACCAAGACGTTTTCAATTTCACTTTAGTAGACTTTTCTTTTTTGCTTTAAAAAGTTATAATTTCTAGATATTTTGGTGTGGAGTAAATGAATAGAACATGTCAGAGTACAGCGGTCTCCAGTCTTGACAGAGGTCGGCTGAAAGTGTTCTGGTCTCAACTAGCTCCTAAAGCGTTCATGAAGCAGGCCGACACCTCGCCTCATAACGCAGTCAGTGTATTCTCCAGAGAACAATTCTCTCTGATCCAGGGAGTGTGCCACTGCAGAGCAGTCTCTCCCCAACATCCCTGCAACACTTAATTAACTGTTAGCAGAGTTTGCACATGGCGGAGAGGAAGATGTCACAGATCATCAAGTCTGTAGGTGCAGTTACAGCAATTAAGGGTCTTATCGCACCTTCTCTCGCTTTCTCTCTCACTTTATCTCTCTGCACTCATTTGGTTCACTTCCAGCTCGTTTTAAGAGCCCAGCATGCTAATCAAATCATTTCTGCTAAGCAATTCCACATCGTTATTTAAAGCCTTAATAATGTACAACTCCTCACCTTGACAAGCGCACAAACTCATATTCACACCTTTACAAACCACTTCCTCAAATCACAGGATACACAGCTGTTTTGTTCTTTCACATATTGTCACCAAACAGTCATTTATTAGACAAAAAGAGTTTGGCTTGCTCTTTTTCTCTGTCTGTTCTTGTGCTAGCTTCACACCCTTATAGAAATATAATTCCATATTGGGCTGAAAATATACGTTATTTCAATGAACCATTAAAATGAGTAATTTCAGTCAATTCACTAAAAATGGCAGCTCTTCCACCTCTTTGCTTTAACATTTACACAATCACTAGAAAATCACAAATCAGTGTGATTTTTTTGTATTTTGATATCACAAGTGAATATGTGCATATAGCCGTAGTACCAACATATGCATTAATACTAAATATTATTATTACTATTTTGCTTTTGATTCAGGCTTCAGCCTCAGTCGCCTTGCTTTCTTTATGATCTAAATGAAAATGCAATTTCTCAGAAGTCAAGGCATTTAGCTCAGATTGTTTCACTTATTTCATTATATTCTCCAGCCCCCCAGTTCTTTTTTCCTCTGTTGGTGGTGCTCACCAGTGGGGTGCTTAATGCACTTGGCCCTGAAGTGAGCTGAAGTGAAGTGTGCATGATGGTGCTCGAGTGTTGCCTGTTGAATACACACCCTCTTGACTACAGGAACACACAGCTCTCACTCGCTCTCCCTCTCTCTCATAGACAGGATGCTGTGTTTAACTTCTCTTGTCCAAGTTTTTTAGCATCTAGAACAGATGCCGTTTTGAAATACCACACTGTGCATAAATTTAGTAGAAAAATTACCAGTTTTCCTTATGTCATGCTTATTGTGACTGCTGAGGTTTTGGAAGTGCTTTATTTGGTCTGTGTTTGCAATATACTCCAGTTCTTTATTGGACTAACCATAATTAGTGTTATTTTAGTATCGTCGAGATGCAATTATACTTTTTGTATATATTTAGAATGGTGAGTTTTTATTTTTATATTTTAATAATTAAAGCTTTATTTTTTTGCTTTTGCCTTTTTTATTTTAGTTTTGATTATTTTAATACTTAAGTTTAAACTAAAATAAAAATGAGACATGTTGCCTTAAATAAAAATAATAAAATAAGATTTAAAAAAGTAAAATAAAGTATTTTATATTTTATTTTATTCCAGTTATTTTTTTTATTACAAGCAACAGATATTTTTTAGGGTTTCAATTTTAGTTAACTATATAAAATATGATTTTATTATATTATTATGTTATGTTATTTAAATTCATATTATTAATTTAAACCCCTAATTACGTCCCTTTTATTAAACAATAATTTAATAAACATTATAAGCAGTTGGTCATTGTTGCTAAAGGTGATGGGAGACCAGATGATTATATAATATTTACAATTATTTATAAAAATATATAATACATTACAGTGTATTTAAAAACATATTTGTGTATTTTGAAAAATAAAGTGCACACCTGTTGTTTATCTATCAATAATTCATGCATGATTACTTGCAATTAACCTTAAACCAGACCCTAATCCTAATGCTTATCATATAGTAAGGACATGTAGTTAATTAATATTACTCAGTACTTAAATGTATAATTACACACCAACAAGCACACCTTAAAATAAAGTGCATCTAAAAATAATGATATATTGCAGTAATTGTTTTGTAACCACCCACACTAGAACAGAGTCAAGTTATAATTGCCCTGTGTGTTTTACAGTCTCTCTGCTTCGCTCGTACTGGCCTGAAGCCTGATGCTTAGCATTGACAAGGTTGCAGTTTGACCTCTGACCCCTGCCCTGTGCTCGTCTCTCTGGTGTGTTCTTCTCTGTCAGGTGTTAAATGAGAACTCTACATCTGTTGGCCCTGACAGTGCGACCTGGCATCGATCCTCCCGACAGCCAGAGGAGCAGTAAAGGGGGAATGAGGAGGTGGGGGGTGGAAAGACAGATAGGAGCAGGAGTAGATATTGTCGAACAAAACGGATGACTAAAGAAACTAGATTTTCTCTAAATTCTGTTCATCCACGCGCAATTCTAAGATGTTTTATTGTTGCTAGGTCTCTATAATAGGCCAAGTCCCACCATTTACAAAAGTTTAATACGTTGGGTTTTCTTCTAATAATAGTGGTGGTTGCTTTAGCAAATGTATACTCTTCTGTGCACCTGCTGTTTATACGTGCCTACGTGTTTTGCTCATGGTGACCCATCACAATGCCTCTCACTTCCTCTGAACGCCCTACAAGAGTGCCGTTAATTCACTCTTGAGGCCGGCAAGTGCCTGTCATTTGCATAAACTCGGTGGCTGAAAAATCAGTAAGCGTTACACGTTCACATTCTGCCCACGGACCACCAGCCAGACAAATATTAATGAGCAATCTGAAGAGAATGACATCACACGTTTGATTGGCTGCTTTTTTTTGTCGCATACAGAATCAAAACTTAGATGATTGTTATACTGTCGCTCAAAATCAACCATGGTTATATCAAGTAATTAATGCCTCATGTGGAACACTTTTGGACTAATTTAGGGTTATTATAGTTAACTAAAACCTTAAAAACACACATACACACACAAAAAGTTTTACAAAAAAACATAAATAAATGCTACCAAGGCAACTTTTTAAATTTACTTTTACTTCATGTACTAAAGTGCTTAAAAAAACCTAAATATATAACAATGTAACTAATTCGAATGTTAATATTATAGTAACACTGGACTGAATATCTTTATATTAAAAATTATTATTATTTAATATTTTTTTTCCTTTTTAAAATCTGTCTCACCAAGGTGGGCAAATGCACAAAATCCCTGGTGGATAATTACTCAAAGTGTTGAAACAGTGTGTGAATAGACTGATGGATAGATGGATTGATTGTTTCAGCTCTATCAATCATTGGTCTGGTACCACAGTCACCTTCACATTTCCCTGAGCACCTCAAACCAGACGCTCCACAGAAATAATAAGACCACAGAGAGAGGAGAGGAACGGAAGGAGGGAACACATTTCTTTCTCTTTCTCTCCCCATGGGTGCGGTGATTGATGTGCTGTGTTAGTAGGGTATTTCCCCCATGCCTCTCTCCCTCCATCTCTCTTTTCCTCTCTTGCTCTCGTTTTCCCAGATGAAGGTCTCATCAGACGGCTCTTCTAAGGCAAGTGGACAGGTTTCATTTTGCCTCCATTACAGAAGCCACAGGAGAAGGCCTCTGATTGTGTAATCAGCCATTTGCTGGAATGCTTTGAGTAATCAGGGAACAATTGTATGCTGGGAAGGATCGAGCATCTGTGTGTGCGACTCTGTCCCTCTGCCTGTCTGTTTGTCCGTGACTTGACCTGCTTCACGAGGGGTCGAATGCATGTCAGTCAACCCTGAAGTATTTACAGCTGACTGTCTCAAGCCTAAAATGTAATGTTTGACTTCTCTCACACACATGACCCTAGGACAAGCCACAAAAGATCAGATTTAAGGTTAGAGTTCGTACTGACTACGGTATCAGGTGGTTTCTTCATCTTACAAATCACTGTCAGGGTGAACGCCCCGTTATTTGTGATTTATTAATGAAATGGTTACAAATATTACTCTATTAAATGTTCATTAAATACTGTATGTAGCAATGTTTTGAGCGGCAAAAACACTATTAAGGCCTTTCCACACTGAGTGCGATGCAAAAAAGTTAAGCACAAAATAATTGTTTGCCTTCTGCTAATTCACACCTGCAAGCTAGGTGGTGCCAACCAGCGATGCATTTTTCTCATACTGTACATGTATCTTGTGTATGGATTTAACATTAAAAATTAAGATAAACAAAGTTTGGTTCTACACCAGAAACACAAACTATCTATAATGCTTACAAGAAAATACTACTTTCTAAAATATAAATAGAAGTACAATTAGCATCAAGCTACACTTGAAAAGTTATGTAATTATTAAACCATCATCGAGTGCTTTGTCCATTTCGATTTTTAGTTCATTTTGATTCTATAATAAGCTCTTTGTATGTTTAAAAACGCTACATACACTAATATTTGTCATAGACATTCTTTATTGCTAAAATACCATGAGAACATGTACACAAAATATATTTTCATAATCAAATGTCTTTTAATTTCATACTTCAAAAATGTTTCACTCTATTTTTTTAAAACAGGAAACCTAGACTGGAAAGTGAACACGCTCTGACTCATAGCGCTCGCGCATGTGGAAGAAAACGAACAGTGCTCTACAGATCACATGATTCAGTGGAGAATATTATTCAGTATAAAGAACATGGAAGAATAAATCTGTTCTCCAATACCAACGATAACAAGAACTCAGCATCCAGGATACTCTTTGTTGTTTGTTTAGACTGGTTTTGGAAACAGCATCCCCATTCTCAGCCTTCTGCACAACAGCAGCTGCTCCGGTCATGTGATCCTATTTCAAATGTTATTGGGCGTCCAAGGGGTGGGAATCGCAGGTTAACTAGCGATATGAAACTGTCGTGATATTTTGCCCACGATAACGATATATCATTAAACCAACAATTATGTGATCCGTGATACATATGGCATCAAAAGTGGGACAAGACAGCGTAAGACCATGAACACAGTGTGTAAGCGAATTCCAAACTCGAGCACAAAAACATCTGATTGTGTGCACACATATACACGCCTCCAGGACAAATATCTAATAACAGCATGCAAAACCCACATGCGCAAGTAATTTCTGCACACTGGTAGATCTAAACACATGCGTCAGTCATTTCTTCACGCATAGGAAGTTTCGACAGTCAGAGGGCGGGGTCCAAACAGTTGCTTGCTGTGTTCACAAATGCTAGCCAATCCAACAGAAGCTGAAGTGCGCCAGGGTCATCAGTTGCGTATAATTTTTTCAATAGGAAGAACTTAAATACACCGTAATTTTTGCTCATAAAGGAACTGAACTGAGCTGTAACTGTAAAGGGTCTACTGAATTGAAAAAATATCGATACTTTGTGCCGGAGTATCAATATCGTATCGCAGCTGGAAATACTGCGATAAATCGGCATATTGATTTATTGTCCAACCCTTAGGACGGCCTGTGTTTTTGCTTTGCGAAACTGAAAACTTCCAGTCAAAAAAAATTGCATTTTCAGTGCAAAAATGTTTGGAGTCTATGTAGAAGCATCCATAGAAATGAATTGTTTTATTCCAGCATGTCATTGCATCCAATATTCATTTTGCATTTTGCGCTTAGTGTGGAAAGGCCTTTATAGTACAGCTTAATTTAACTATTTTTATACAAACCTCATGCAAACCCTCTCCAAAGCTGCTTTGAAACAACATAGATTTTGAAAAACATGCTAGAAATAAAAAAAAAAAAGATTTGTTCAACAGTGCAGTCCCATGAAATTTGTTAGCCAATAAAACTTTCATTAGTAACCTGTATGGGTCAGTAATAGTTTGTAAGAGACAATATAATTTCCAAAAGCGCTCAGACATTTCGTTTGTGTGTAAATGTAATCCAGCAGAGGTGTATCCTAGCATCCTGAGACACTTGTTCAGCATTTGTTCTATCAGTTTCAGAGGCAGTGATTGAGTAATTACTCTCTGTGGTGGGAGAGTTTGTTTTGAGTGTTTTGTGAGTGAAGACATATCGACACTATGGGGAGAAATCGATGTTTCGGGGCTGGGGGTGAGATAGACACAGAGAGAGTATGTTCAATTCATGTCTCCACTCGTGTGAGCTTCAGTATCCCGGTGTTTTTGTGTTTCACCAGCAGGCCTTGTGGATGAATTAGTAATGCTAAAAGAAACCGTGTTATCTTTTAAATGCAGTTCACGCCGCTCAGCCTGGTTAATATAGTTAGCTGCTCAATTTTTTATGGCTGTGCCGAGTGTAACCTTCGATTTAACAAGAGCTGTTAATCCTGGGGGCTCTAAATAGTCTTTTTGATGCGTTGGAACACAATGTTTGCTGGGTAACCTCTGAAAAATGCATCAGGATGGGAGCAGGGGGAATCAGACACGGCCAACTGAACAAAGCAACACCACGGAAAAGTGAGGGAAAAAATGACAATGTTGTTTTGACACCACAGTTCCCACCGCAGGGCCCGTGAGGATACACAGCGCTGCTGCTGGGGAAGAACAGACAGTGTCTCTCTCTATGTGTGTGTGTTAGAAAGCAAAAAAGTGTGTGTGCGTGTGCTGGAGAGTGCATGGTACGCAGCAGAGATATGAACTATAAGTATGTTGAACTATATTGTAATTACTCAGTAACCTTTGATGTAAAATACCTAGTCTCCTTTAATGCATGACATATGTGGAAATTTTGGAAAATGGAAAATGACCGCCATTATAAATGTATATGAGCTAGTTATTTGTGGTAAATCAAAATAAACAGCAGCCGGTGTAGTTTGATTCCCAAAACAAATGACTCTTATGATTTTGTTCTTTCTGGCAAATCAGCAACACTTTTCTTCAAAATCACTTTATCAATTTATTTTTTTACTATTCCAATCTCTGTTTATGTATTTGCCCTAGCAAAAAACACCAATTAAAGGAGTGTTGATTTCTCTGTATTTCAATGTAACAGTCGAGACCTCACAAAGCATGAATGATTTTTTTAATATCCTCAGGGTCTGTGTTTTGAGGTGCCATTTGGTTGTAACTCTCAATAGAGATCGCTCTTAGCACCTGGAAAAGTAGAGCTTTATTCTGGCACAGATTATGTTTGCTTTATGAGCCACCATCTGGCTTCTGATGGCTGTATGTGTTGTTAGAAGGGTTTGTAGTAGCAGCCAGACATTAAGGTTCTAATTGTTGGTGCATGTGTTCAATTTTTTTCCGGCTTCTTGAAGCTTCAGGATGCATATCTTCCGGGATATCCAGTGTACTCTCTTGTATGTGTATTAGTCTGGGTTTACAGTGTTCTCCTAGAGATTATCCTTCCCTCACTCCAGTTAGATCAGTGTGTGCTCTGAGACTTTAGGAAGTTAATGTGTTCGTAGGTAAATCCTCTTACAGACTCTCTCACTCTGTTTTTGTGTTTTTCAGTCTTGTGTTGTTAAACAGAGGTCAGGCTAAGCCAAGCTGACACAAGTCACACAAAAGTCACACATTATCCTGTTTGCCTACTTCTGCCAGATTTAAACGCTGAATTAGATTAGATTGCCCCACTTTTTTCTTCTGGGAAATATTTAATAAATAAATGAGAATATATATATCTGCTGCCATGTCCAAACTAAACATTAATTTTGACAGCTTGCCATGAGTTTTGTGTGTACATGATATGATGATAGATTTACTCAAATAAAACGGTCAAATGAACCCCCGTTTTTCGATACTAGGTCGGTACCTAAAAGTATTGAACACGATACCCAGCCCTACCCATGTTATTTATTTATTTGATTATTGCTTATTAAATGGCTAAATTAATTACATTAATACATTATACAATACATAGTACAATTTATAATGGAATTTCACCATAGTTCTGGATATTATTACAAATTTTTAAATATTTTTTAGTTTGTTTTCTTGTTGGAAAGAAAGATTTCAATGAAAATGTAGCCAACAATTTTCTTCGCAGTACATAACTGAAATTAAAAATAATATAAAATTACTCATTAGAATAGGTAACACTGGTTAACTATTAACTACGACTTTCCCCTCAATATATTGTTTTATTTGCTGCTTTATTAGTTGTTAGTAAGGTAGTTGTTAAGTTTAGGTATTGGGTAGGATTAGGTATGTATAATAAGTCATTAATATGTGCTTAATTAGCACTAATAAATGGCTAATACTATAGTAATATGCATTCTAATAAGTAACTAATAGGTGTAACCGTAAAATAAATTGTTGCAAAAATTTCTATATTGTCATATAATAATTTGAACTAATGGTCCAACCAAGCCTGAAAAAAATCTGTACTGTTGAGTAGTGTTACTTACACAAAGCCAGCTTTCACACACATTCACACACACACACACAGATCAACCTGACATCAAACCCACCTACTCACACATTTCTACATGCATACACACACAAATTACACACACTTATCATGCACATATATTGGCACTCTTCTCACATCATCATGCACACACATAAACTTTCTCACACATTCAAAGCTGTGCAAATCTATATAAAAACAAATCAACACCCCTGGACTCACTATGTGCACGTTCTGCAAGTGTGTGTGTTGTGCAGTGGAATAACTCCACCGTACTGTGAATGTGTGCTTCTCTCCTCTCGGGGCACAGGCCTCACAAAGTGCACATTTAGCTCGTCAGAGGGATATAAGTGTGTCGAGAATGAGAGGAATTCCTCAACGCGGGTTCAGTGCAGGCCTTCTCAAAGGGATCTCTATTACAGCCAGAAAGGCGGCCCTTATAACACGCACAGATATGCATTGCAACCACCTGGAAATCTACTCTACAAATCAGTATGGCCAAGCCGCACAGGAGATTGAGCGTAAACAAGCAAACACCCTCTCAATGGGCTCCTTCAGAAGAGATTTAACATGATATAGTGGTTCTAAAGCTTTTAAACACAACTTTATCAAACATTTCCGGCTCTAAAATCTGATTGGATGAGCCACATTTAACACTGTCGTTAATAGTGGTTTACCAGTTTGTTTTTTTAAAGGCAGATGATGATTTATGGAGGGGAAGATAAACAGTGAAGTGCTAGTTTATGTGTGTAAACATGAACATTCAAAAGTAGTAAGTAAATATAAATATTCAGCAAATATACTGTATACTTGTATTCAAAGAAGTTAATAATTTTGAGACTTAATACTTTTTGCAAAGAGAATGTCGAGAAACGTATTATGTTAGAAAAGCACCTCAATCCTGAACTTTCCATTAATTAAAGAAGCCTAAAATATGTTTCCTTAAAAAATCTATTAATGAATTAATTAATTAATTAAAAATAATTACATACGTTTAAATAATTATTTTTGTGTTTAAATTATATAGTTTAAATTATTAAAATATTTCCCAATATTACTGTTTTTTTATTACTGTTTGTTGTTAACAAATAACACCTTTTTGTAAAGTGTTCCCGTTAATTGCATTATCAAAAGCGTGTGTGTATGATCATGTTGACTATCATTTAAGTTATGATTTGCTATTTTTTTAGATTTTTAGATGCATTTTGTCTGGAAATGGAAATTGTAGCTTTTTTTCATTATCATTTTTGAACTGCAGCAATAGATAAATATAATACTTTTTAAATAGCCTTTAATCATATTTATGTTGCCCCTTCATCACTGTAATGCCTCTTATCTTCTGCCTTATTGCTTCCATAAACTTCTGTTGCATTATACAGTATTTTGTACAACCTAGAGCAGAAAATCTAACATTTAAGATGCTGAGATAACCAGCTTTAACGAATGCGCTGGAAGGAATCCCAAGCAGAATGAATAAATCCACCTTTCCTAATAGATGGTGATATGTTGTGTCACATTGTCAGTCTCTGCTTGTGTAGGCAAGTCGGCACACTCGAGATAAGACAGCGATTAGCGTGCTTCCTGATAACGACACATGTTAATCAGCGCAGACATCTCGTATCTGTTGTGTATTTGCGGGCTCTGATACACCTCTCTTATCAGTAATTGTTTTAATTGCCGTGTGCGGTTAATAAGATGCTGTCATAGATAAGGCTAGAGCAGATTGCGGGCGAGGACTGTGATTTGCCACCGCCGGCCCACTTTGAAGGGGAGATAATGAAAGGCCACGGTCGCCACAAACATGGCGGGCGCTCTCGGGGGGGAGGGGCCAGAGACAAGCATGAAATATTTAAATCCAGACAGCTTCAAAGTAGATCCTCATGTGCCATAGCCTTCACTTTCATCTTCATCGCCTCGTCGCATTACACACACATACGCATGTAAGCGCTTGTGTCAGCCAAAGGGTTAAGAGCGCTTTAGAGACGTCTCCATTCTTCCCATCACACCCTCTTTGTTCAGTCTCCCCCGTCATTTCTCTCCTTCATTCTGCCGTGTTCTTCTGTTACCTGCAGGGAAATCGAAGCTCTCTGTCTTTCTCTCCCACAAGATTTCTGACATGTTAAAGCTTTCTGTCACACAGGGGAGGCACACCTCCTCCCATCCTCCTCTCCATCTCTCCGTCTCTCTGCCCCCCAGCAGGGTGGCAGCCAGAGAGAGAACAAGGACCTTATTTAGCTCAGCTCTCCCTGTGAAACGCAATTAGAAACCCCTCCAGGGTCGGTGGGGTGAGATGCAGTTAGAGAGACGGAGAGGAGAAAGGGGGGTCGAGAGAGACCTCCCTCGCTGCCTGTCAGCCTGCTGGCGTTTGAAGTCTCGAGGCCATCTATGATCCCCAGAGAGCCGGTCATCAGACGCCCACTTTGTAGCATTTCAGCCCAATGAAGCCCGCAGTGAGTCTGCCAAGGCGGGCCGAGGGAGGGGTAGAATCTTCTTCCTGCGTGCTGGGACTGACAGAGAGGTCTTGACAGAGCGTTTGAGAGGCCTAGTGTTTCTGCTGCCATCCAAAGCACTCTGGGCTCCAGCAGTCTGTGGCAGGTCAGACAGATTTTGATGCCGCGTTTCCTGGTTATTTCCTGCCGTGATTCACCTTAAAGCCACAGCGGGACGTTTCTCTGTCTCACTTGCCCTCCCTCTGTGTCTGTCTGTCTGTCTGTCTCTTATAATCCCTTCATTCTGCTCTCTCTCTCTCTCTCTCTCTCTCTGTCCCATGCTTGTTTGGAAACTTCAAAATAGGTATAATATAGGCAAACCTTTACCTACTAATGAACAAAATGAATCAAAAAATCAGCAATAAATTAATATTGTGAAAATAATTACAATTCTATTAAATATATTTCAAAATGTAATTATTACCTGTAATAGCAAAGCTGAATTTTAGTCTTTTACTCCAGAATTTTACTTACAGAATATTTTGCTGATATGCTGATTTGGTGCTTAGTAAACATTTATTATTATTACCGATTTGAAAACAGTTTTCCTGGTTAATATTTATTAAATTATTCAGGAGAGTCTTTGATAAATAGCTTTTATTTGAAATACATAAAACATTTTGCATTGTCTATCCTCTAATTTTTTTTTTTATCGTTTTAATATGTCGTTGTTTAATAAAATTGTTAATTACTTAAAAAACTGACCCCAAACTTTTGAATGGTAGGCTATTATTGTTAACAAAAGTTATAATGAAATGTGGGGGGGTGGGGTGCAATATCACATTGCATGGTATTACGATAAAGCTAAATGCACAGAGAATTATTATTTAGGTATTATTATTATTTAGTTGTAGAATTTTCACTCATGTGTTCAATGGTCAGGTATAATTATTCTTCCAAAAACTGGATGATTAGAATAATCTACTGAATCTATCAATCAATCAACTGTCAATCAATGACTTTACTTTTTGATACTTAAATTTGATAATTAACAATACCACAACAACTAACTAGCATGCACCAAAGTGGTCACAATTCAAATTCATCCTCAAACAGCCTGCAGCATCATTTCCTGAAATTTTCTCCTAGCCAGTTTGAGACGCTATCAGGTAGGGGTGTTAATAGAGGATATTCACAAAATGCCCACAAACCAGATCAGTGTGCTGTTTCGCTCTTTTTATCTCTGAGCAGTTACACCTTTATGATGCTGAGGAAGAATTAGATTTTTAACATTGTGCACATTATGACATAATGTTCTCATAAAGACGCTTATGTGTTTTTCCATGTGCGTTATTACTTTCAAGCTATAGCTAGCTAAATAATATCCATATGGCACAGGTTTATTTGAATGAATGGTTCCTGAATGTGTTTAACCACTGTTATTTTCTTTGCATTCATGCGTGTATAGGTGTTTCTGCTGATTTTTATGGCTCTTTTGTGTGACTACAGCACACAGAGTGACTGGCTGCTCTGAAATGACTCTTGGCACGGTGACCCGTGCTCTTAGTCATGCCTGTAATTTGGACCAAAAGGGCCCTCTGCTTTTCTCTCCTTTCCTTCCCGCTGAAAATATGTCGAGTGAACGACAGACGAAAACATATTAAGGGCGTAACCAGAGCATTTGAGACAGGAGGGATAAACCAATTTTCCTGTCCAGTTTGTTTTAAGAGAGCGAGAGAGCGGCTAGACCTGCACCGGGGCTTATCAGCCAACTGGCTCGACTCTGGCCCGTGTCATTACGGGCTTCCAGATGGAGATAATGTTGAACATTGTAGCACGCATACCATTTGCCTGCTCTAAACCGGCTTTTGACTGAGGGAGATAGTATCTAGATAAACTGATAATACTTCAGTTACATACTCGCCCTCTCTTTTTTCCGCTGGGTAAGCTGAGTGCCTGTGTTTCCTGGACCTGTGTGAAACCATACACGATGTGAGGTTCATATCGCAAAGCGCGGAAGCCGAAGATAATTTAGTCTGAATAGGGTGCTTTTAAAATTCCTGACGTCTCGGTGGATCTGATGGATGTTTCACACAACGGTCTCCATTCTAATCACACGTCCAATTGTCAGTGTATTTTTACAACAACGCCGAACGAGCGTGTTGAAAGTTTACACGTAATATAAGTGTGTGAATTAGTGTTGCACATTGCATATTTGTGTGTGTTACTGCGGGCCTTGTACATCTTCCCCCTCCTGTTATGCGCTGTGTGAATGACAGATTAATATATGTATGGTAGGGAATCTGAGGAAGGAAGAGAGAGCGGCTGTCAGCGTGCTGTGTTTGGGGAGGAGGGAGATTAGAGGAGCTGTCATAGGCTGCGTTGAGCGGTCTCACACAGATAAGTCTCAGCAGCGAAAAGTGTTGTACCACTGCCTGAAAACAGGGAGCGAGAGATGGAAGATTATCTGGAGTTTTGCGTTTAGAGCTTTGTGTGTGCGCCGCTCAAGGCTCACCTGTTTTGTTGACTGTTCCATTTCAAAGTGTTATGTCTTTGGCTATTTAATAATGCACACAAATACCTCTACAAGTAAATCGGTTTTATTTTTTGCCTCCTTTCTCACTTTTATTCATGCAGTTGACAGGGTGTGATGAGAGGAAGAGGTGGAAACAAGGTCAGGAAATATTGCAGGCTAGACCCCAAAATTGTATCACACATATACAGTCTGAGCAAGGATGAAAACAAATGCAAGAATTTAGGATATTTAAAATTAGGTATTGTTGAAATTCTGCCATTGTTTACTCTCCCTCATGTCGTTCCCAACCTTTATGACTTTCTTTCTTCTGCAGAATACAAAAAGAGATGTTCTTTTAAATCTGACAGAATTTAGATTGAATTGTACCTTTAAGACATGACTCTTTTAACCCTTATGTTGTGTTCCAGACATTTTGACCCAGAGAGGATTTCCTTTTCCATAAAATGCTGTTAAATGTAGTACCATTGGGCTAAAACATTGTGACTTTCTTCACAAAGGGTGTAACATCTGGGAACATTTAGGATTTTTCCCCAGCAATGTTACACCAGTAGTGGCTCCAGTCAAAAATGAATTTGTCATTAAAATTGGTCTGAAATTCAATTAAATTAGCCATAGCCCTCATTAATAAGAGATTTCTTTCATTCAGGAAACTAAGGTTTTTAAGCTTAGATCAATGAGGCCTATTACCAAATTTAAAAGGCCACATGACTTAAATGTGTCCTAACCACAAAGCTAAATTCAACTGAGTGGTTTACTGTCTCTCCAAAGGCAACAAAAGGTGTTGCTGTTCCACCTTTCCATTCATTCCTCTTGTGAACAGTGGCGTGTAAAGACCTGCGCTTAGCAGATTGCAGACAGGAGCTGCAGATGGAACCGGAGGAGACTTATCGCTCAGAATTTCTGTTTGTGGAAAAGAAGCGAGGAAAGAAGATCGCTCCATCTTTGCAACTGTGTCCATAGTTCTTTTGTGTCACGAAAACTCTTTCCCCTCCTATGCGCTGGCATTGTTGATGTGGTGTTTTACACACCACTAATACCATCCCGAAGGCCTCCCAGATGAGCTGGTCAATGTTCCCTCCTGACTGGAGAAGTTTTAAGTGTCACTAGAAATGGACCTTTCTTTTGAGTGCCTCTCAAAGGCCCCAGCTGAAAAGACCACAGAGAGAATACAAGAGAGGAGATTACAGACAAGGGCCAGTCAGAGCTACCCTATTTAACACATTATTTCCAGTCCCCTCAGGTTACACTTATGCACAGCAATATTTTAAAAGAGAGCGAGGGAGAATGAGAACGAAAGATTGCTTCCGTAATAGCCGTGGAGACCGTAACGGAGCGCCGATCTCCTGTGATTGCAATCTAGCGCAGAGTTCCTGTGAAATTAAACCATGCGTTTTGAGTGGGAAAGAAAGCAGAGAAGCAAATGGGAGGGAGGGATAAAGGAGAAAGGCAAAATGCAGCTCTGGTTACTTTGAAGGCGAGGATCAAGGCCAGAAAAAGGAATAAAATATGACAAAACGACAGCAGAAAGGGCTTATGGTCTATAGGCGGAATTTTACAGGCACAGACAGCAATTACTGGCATATATAGCATAACTCCAGATATTAATGTTTGATCTCCTATTCCACTTTTCTGGCAAGCTTCACCAAGTGCTTTTCCATACCCCACTGCCACTTCAAATTAGTTTCTTGGCAGCTCTGCGACGTGTTCTCTCACTGCATTTCCTTCCATTTCTTTCTTTCTCTCTCTCTTTCTCTGCCTGCATTCTGTAGTCTGTCAGCGTTTCATTTGAATTAAAAATAATCTGCGCTGAGAGATCCGGACGTTGATTGTGGAGCGGAGAGCGGTAATCACAGGCTTGAGGTTTCGCTCAAATCTGATGATAGGCATTTAGGAAAGCGAGCTCTGATTTCAGGGATGAAGGCTGCTTTGGTGCACCTCATCCAAACCCTGACATGCTCCATATATGTAATCATAATGTAATCATATCTATTTAATCAAAGATAGATGAAAAAGAAACCTTTTTTATAGCAAGGGATCTTAATTCACATAGCCAAACCAGTTTTGCCAGGGTTACTCTACGTCCAAATAAAAATATACTATGCAGATTCGGGAAAAAAGGACAAGCATAATGTATTATGTAGTAAATGTGATCCTCAAATTTAAAAAAAAAAAGAAAAAGAAATATCATAATTTTTTTTTTTTTATGTTATAACTGCTATTTTGGATGCACGCTGTTGCACTTCATTAAAACTCATTGCTCATATAAGTACTCATAACCACACATTATATGGTTAATTACCAATGATGTTTACTTGAGACTCTCAAAGGGTGTTTTATAGTGGCCCTGCTGACCACCTGATCCAGGGACCCGGAACAGGGGCCCCTTACAGCGCTGTCCTCCACAGCCTACACTTAAGAGTCTCATAAGTCCCTAATAAGCTTCAGCTGCCTCTGGATCCTTAAAGCCTGTTGGGCTGAACCTAGATTACCTCAGGCTTGTTGTGACACAGAAATTAGCGGAGGGCAAAAATGTGTGAGTGGGAGTATTTTAAAAGTCCACCTCCTCCTCTCCCTTGAGTGGCATCAACTCCTCTGTGTTGTGCTAAGAGCCTGTACGGTCCCTTACCAAGATAGTTTACTGCATTTCATTTGTTCTTTACTGTCAGCTCATCTATATGAAGTTAAGACAAATACATGTGGGAAAACAAAAGCTCAATTTTATGCAAACTCTAAAAATATAGTTGTCCACAAAGTTGTGTGAGTGTGTTTTGTAGCTAATAATTTAATAATTTTTTTAAATTTTACTAAATATTTTACTATAAATAGAAGAAAAAGAATATTTTTAGACAGGTAGTATTATAAAGTAGTTTCCTTGTATGTCATTTAGCAATTTTGAGACATTTTTCTATTAAAATTATAATATTAATTAACATTAAATTTTTTGTTACATTACTTTGCAATTCTGAGATACAGAATTCAGATTTAAAATATGTATATAATAAATACTGCATTCACTATATACTGCATGTGCTGAATTTTTGGAAAAAAGTTTATTTGAAAAAATAAACTCAGGTCTGTTGTTTGGTTGAGGCAGATGTTGGAGGTAGAGCGTGGTCTTGCTTTATATTGATGGAGCGTGCAGCTCACCCCCACCCCACCCCCCGGCTCAAAGAAGAAGGGGTGAGAGATAAAAAGAAGGAAAGATAAACATCCAGCAATAAGCTAACTCATTCTATTACTCTGTTGGGGGCAGTCAAGGTCAGAGGTCACTGCAATGCGAGTCCCTTGTTAATCCATTGACCCGCAGTGCAGAGGGTTAATACTGGTTTGCTAAGCCAAGGGACCCCAAATCAGTCAGATTAAGGAGATTTTCCAGGAATGTCCGGCTTTATCTAAAGATTGCTGGATTGTTTGGGTTTGAGTGTCCATGGACTGAGGTTAGTGGAATTAGATCTTCAAGCTTTTCCTCAAACCCTGAGGGAAGGAGGTTAATATTACACCACAGTTTGGAAACACAATTAAGGCCGGACTTAATCGCCGCAGACATGGTTGATAAGTTTAGACTTTAATTCTTTTCTGGTGTTAAATAACCCGCCAAATTACCAACAATACAAAGTGCAGCTCTCTTCCTCTTCCGTGGTCACATTTAGAAAATAATTTATGCAATATAAGCTAGACTCCTCATGCAGATTTCACATCGGTGAGAGGTTTGTCACATTTACCAAAACAGTATTCTGCTTTGAAAGTGACTTTGGTTTTCATATATTGGCACTAATTATTCAGCGGGGCAAACTGTGCTGTTTTGGGTCAGCCTGGGTGATTCTAACCCCAGTGAAGGAAGGCTGTGGCTGAGGGAACCAGAGAGGTGTGTGCTGCTCATGAAGAGAGGCTCTGTCTCCCTCCCCTTCACAGTAGCTGCACCCTACTGGGAAATTCATTAGCAGCTGACATCATCTCAGTCCGGCCTGAGAGTGAAAGAATATCATTCTATCCCAGTTCCCTCCTCTTCTCTCTCTCGCTCCGTCTCCCGTTTGCACTCTGTCAGGACTCCTCTGCCAGTAGCTCTCACTGAGCGTCGTACACACACGCACGCACACACACACACACACACACACACCGTCTGTCCGGTGAAGCTGAGCGGAGGAAGCACGCTCCGTGTGTGTGTGAGGCAGAAACAAGCAGGGGGTAGGAGCTGAATGAAGTCAGGTTAGAATCAGGAAGTGGGAGGACCTGGTCTCGCTGTGGGTGAATGAGAGAGAGTTTGTGTGGATAGAGGCAGCACTTGCGCGAGGAACGGGAGCCAGCGACAGGACCCGAGCTTGAAACCAGCGACGATTTCGAGGAAAGGAAGCGGCGGTCGGGGTTTTAGTACGGCTTTACTCCACCCATTCCGCCTATAGGAGGAAAATACTGTATGCTTTGTTGGATTTTCTTGCTCTGCACGAGCGCGCGGGAGATGGTTTGTCGCTGAGCGCGCGCCCCTGACACAAAAGCGCACAAGTCCGTGTCCGTTAAGCGACGGTTGGCGAGGATTTCAAACGGCCAATTCGCGCGAAGAGGAGGGCGAACTGAAGGATTTTTCTCCACTTCTCTGCGCTCTTGGGGACCAGACACATGGCTGTCTTTGTCCGAGAGCCTCTCTCGCTTTGAGCTCTGGATGTTTTTCTTCTTTCTCTTCTTCCCTGGGAAAGGCTTCTTATTTTGCATGGCTGTCAATCGCTCAAAGGGAACGAGAGGAATTCGCCGCCTGTTTGTGGATTACATTGTTTGACAAGCAGAATGTGAAACGGCATATTTACTAAACCTCCTGAAAGTGATTTCTTGACTTATTCTTTTCGTCCGTGCCAACCTCGCCACATCAAAAGGTACACTGCACCTTCATATTCTTCAGAAACGGATTTGTTTTTTAGTTCATATTTCGGTGACCACAATGTCATTCGACGTTTTAGGGGAAATAAAAGCAGTTTCAGTGGATTACTCGATGGCTGGAGGATTTGGAGCGCTGGTTGTGGATAATTGTAGTTGAAATCTCTGCAGTGAATGTTGCCAGATGTTTTTTTCGGTTGTGGTTTGAATAAAGCGGTCGTGCGAACGCATCGTTTTGTGGAAACGATGTCTCTTGACGTCATGTGATAATGAATGCATCACATTATTATTACCATTAACGTTAGTATTCACGTCTTCAGTTGTGAAAATGCCGTTAAGGTTTTATTTGTATTGCTAATTATAGCTAAGAAATGTATTTTAAGTGCGCAAATATTTGAGAGGGTTTTCGCACCTTGTCAGTGTCGTTTTTGCCTCGAGCTGAATATGGATATGTGTTGCATAAACCTGTCAGAATAATTGCTGTCCGGCAAGCTGTTTTTCTGAAAACATTTTCTTAGTTATGTATCCGACAAAAGACGTACAAATATCCCATTACAAGTTTACATACACGCAAAAGCTCTTCTGTTTGTTAGCATGTTGGTTAATCATTGTAAAATTGTTTTTAAAAAAACAAGTGCACATAGCTCGTGTATTATTTTCCTCGGCTGAGTGGAGAGTCAGGTTAGATGCTAATGGATGGGACTGTAATGGTTCTATCTTTGTTGCTGTTTAGCCAATTGAATTAGCCGATGCCCCTTTGACACCACATTGTCACTTAAATAGGCTTTCATTACCTAAATGCTGTGTAAATTG
The DNA here is from genome assembly GCA_032357445.1 of Enteromius radiatus. NCBI lineage: Eukaryota > Metazoa > Chordata > Actinopteri > Cypriniformes > Cyprinidae > Enteromius > Enteromius radiatus. The sequence goes on along the minus strand of JAUCMS010000002.1, from coordinate 8,915,948 downwards.
CAACGCTGGATGTTTGCACAATAACATAGCAATGTTAATGCGTTCAACCCCGTTCTCAAGTGCAGCGCGTCGTTTGGCGCATGGAGCCACAGTGCCATCCAGTGGCCGCGCTGGGAAGTGACTAAGTTTTTGCGCTCATTAGTGCTGCGCTACCTTTGATGATGAAGCCCACCTGCTTGGTTCTGAAGCAGATGTACTGACTCTCTCTTTCTCGCTCTCTCTCAGGGCTCAGATGCCAGCTCAGAGAAACTCTTCAGCACAGCTGCAGTTAAAGGTACGTGGTGGACTTTTTTTTTTATTCCATTCTGCTTGTATGTTTATTGCAAATCATAGTTGTGTAATGGTCGATGGATTATAGAGGCACATACTCTAAATAGTTATGGTTGTTCTATTCTGTGAATTTGTATTTTTAAAGCGTAATTTAATGTTACTAATTAACCTAAAAATGAACATTGTCATCATCATGTGCCCTGGTCTATATGCTATTATGTGAGTAACTGTGAAGCATGCAATCTCTGATGCTTCCCAAGTCATAAACTAGAATCCGTCACATTATTCTAGACAACCTTATTTACCAATACTGCATTCAGATTACATTTAATGTGTTTTGCTTTCCGGGGTGGCATGGGAAATAACGCATTTCCTCAAGGCTGACTACGATTCCATTGACAGGCACAGTGTGTTGTATCCGTGCTTTCTCACAGCGTATGGGCTGGGAGAAATCCATCTGAGCCACTCTGTTAAACAGATCCCAATGTGCTGCTGAGTGATGAATGAGAAAATCCATTTCAGGCGCGCAGCATGTGTAAACGCCACACACTGGGTCCCATGTGCAGCGGCGTCTGGCTTCTGTTATGGAAATTGATTAGTTGTGAAATGCTAAATAAAGGTGCTGGATCTGCAGCACAGACGGTAGTGGAAGAAGCAGTTCTACCCCGCTGGTTTGATACTCCGCATGTGTGATATTGTTTGCCGTGTCTATTTTAAAAGTACGCTTTGTGTTTATACAGTGAGGAGCTGCGACACACGCACCGTCTGTTCTTTGTGTGCATGTAAACGTCCCGCCATGCGCGTAGGAAGTTGGTTCGTGTGGAGTCTGCGGTAAGAACGCGCGAGTCAATGGATCTGAGGAGTCAGTTGAGTTGCTTTTAAAACCTCAGTGTCTTTAGACAGCAGGAGCCCATCAGCACACTGCTAATTTGCTCTTAAAGCCTTTGGAATTTGAGCTCCCCCATTTTACAAACCCCGGGCAGGCCAACATAATGGAGCCCAGCCTTGTGAATCCACATTCCTCTGTAATGGTGCGTTACCAGGATGGAGAGCGTGATGGGTGGGGTGGGGAGGAGGGAAGGGGGGCCAGTGGAGGCTGGAAAGAGATCTGACCCCGAGGAGGAGGTGAGAGAGAGCGACTGATTGATGCCGACAAGCCCCTTGTTCCTCCTTTTCCCCCTTGCTTCACTCCCTCGGGACCCCAAACACATTTCCCACATTCTGCTCTTTGAAGACCTTTCGAGGTTTGATTTGTGAGGTTTAGAGGGGCACTGAATGGCAACCCTTTTTCGGAAAGGCTTTCCCTCCTGGAGACGCCTCGCTGTGGCCATTACGACCCCTCTGAAAGGATTAAAACTCCCTTTGTGCACCTTAAACTAACACATGCCCGCCTCCTCTGCTTCTGAAAAGCTGGCGCTTGGGAAACAGTACACAAATATGCTTTCTCTTCTCACTGACTGCCAGGCCACTTCGTCTCCCTTCAGACTCTATTTCCATTTAAATGTGTGTCTTTTCTCTCTCGTTTCCCTCTCTCCTTCACGTTCCCCTTGTCCCCTTCTCGCCTTGCCATATGCAAATCTTTCCATTGGCAGAAGGGATGGAGAAAAGAGGATCGTCCTCCAAAGCACAGGTGCAAATGAACTTAGGCGCTGCGGTATTTTTATTGGAGGGTTTTAGAGAGATGAAAGACAGCGAGTATACACAGGACGCTGCTCTCTGTTACAGAGGATTACCAGTCGCTCAGACTCTTAACCCTTACGAACAAAAGAAGAAAGAGCGTAGAACTGAAGAGCTGAGAGACAGGCAACAGAAAAGCTGTCAATATTTGCCTGCAGCCTAGAACGAGAGACTCGCTGCTATGTCTTTCACGCTCAGGTGGTTAACGCTCACAAAATGCCTCACATTCAACAGTGAGATGAGAGGGAAGAGTCACCTCTGAGGGCAAAATATAGATCAAACTCCAAAAGAGCAAAACTGATCTTAGATCATTTATTGGGCTGTAGGCCATTCTGTGCACTGGAGAGGGAAGAGAAGTAGGGAGAAGCAAGACTGTCAGTTTTGTCACATAATTTTAAGGTTAAAATTTTCCACACAATTTCCAAAAGATGAAATTATTCTCTCAAAATTTGTTAATCTCTAGGTGTTTTAGAGATGATCTTGCTTTATGGATGGTAAAATGTATGAACAAAACGGGAAGTTTCCTGTAAGTGACAACCTTGTTCAGTAAGATTTTCATAGATGCCCACTTCACATGTTTTTTGCCAAATTAGACCCTCTCTTCGCCTCTCCTATTTCCTTTTCTCCTCTCCCTCCTGATGTTTTGTGTAATTGTTGCTTGTTTTCTTTTTTTCCCTCCTCATTGCACGGTCTCTCACTCCTATTAAGCAGAATCATTAAATGTTCGACTTAATTACTGTCTCTCTCACATAGCCTGCAGGTGGCTGCCAACCAGCATGCCTCAATTAGTGTATTCATCGCCTGCATCTTGTGCGTCTAAGAAGCCTTTTGCTCGATTTCGAAGGAAGTAAGAGTGAGAACAACAAGGAACGTTTGTGATATTTAACAGTTTCAACAGAGATTCTGAGACTCTGTAGCATTGTATTTGTTTGTTAATAAGAGGTATTTGTCAATTATGTCGGCTTCCAGTTTGGTGTAGTTATGAACTTGTGAAGTTATATTGACAAAACATTGTTCAAAATGTCTCTGAAGGGTCTGTCCAATGTAAATTGGTTTTATTCTTCAAAACAATTAGAGGGAACATTAATTGTTTTCAAGAATAAAAATATCTTTTATTTTTACTGTAAGTGTCTGATATCTAATTTATTGCAGAGTATAAATAGAATATGACATTGTATTGGCCACATTTGGAGTTGGATGATAAGACAGCTATCTCTCTCTCTCTCTCTCACTCTCTCTCTCTTTCTTTCTCTGTTTCTATCTCTCTCTCTCAGTATGCTGTCAGTGTCCCGCTTTGGAGTGCCTCAACATAGGCCCAGACCACTAAACAGATTGTTTTTTATTTGTTTGGCAATAATACCCAGTAATGGAATTTGTTTTCATTTCTAGTATCATTCATAAGACAGAAGGTAGCCATTTTGTGACTACTGTGTCTTATTTATGCCTGGTCACGCATTGAATAAAATCAAGCTATTGCTGCGAGTCACACAATATCTGTTGTGATGCACGTCAAATGCACAATGTAATATGTATGTATGTATGTTTAGTACATAGCTTGGTTGCTGATATATACAAATCACAGAAGCTGATCAGCTGTTTTGTACAATATTGAATGAAAGAGCACTGTACAGTATATACAGCTCAGACTAAATCGACAGCACACACAAGCATGAAGGCAGGCAGCAGAATGCTCATCTGAAGAGCAGGACCCGGGTGAGACCTTGTGTAGAAGGTGTAATTTCACTGACAATAACATTGTCGAGAGATTGAAAAAGAGGGGGAGAGAGGATGAAGAGAAGAAAAGACGAGGCAGTGAGATGAAATTTGAGGCAGATGAGAGTTGTTAAGAGCTGGATGGATGGATGTGGAGAGCTCTTGAGATAGCGGAGCGCTCGCTGAGTGCTGTAGTCTCACAAATGTCTGAAGCTTCAGGAGTGTATGTGTATATTTGTATGAATGTTTGCATACCAGATTTTGTGTGCTTGACACTGGCTTGAAAGGCTTTTTTTGCATTTCATGCATGCTTTACACCTTATTTTGCAACATGGAAATAAACTGTTTCCTGTAAATAGACAAGACTGACTGTTTATAGATAAATTACTAGAATAATAACAAAGTGCAGGACACTATAAAACTAAATGCACTACAAACCAATGTGTTTGTTTACAATAATAAATTGAAATAACATAATAAATACCATTTTGCTAAAACTGGCATCAGGAACTGTAATTGTACATCCAAAAATAATTTCAGGAAGCTTTGCACATTCAAGGTAAAAATGTCTGCATCTGCTTTTACATTGGAAATAAGGTGGATTAAATAGATGTAACTGAATGATACACATTTGAAGCCAAACAGGGCAATAAAAAGGATATTATCCTACACGCGAAAATCCATACACATTATTTATACACAATTTTTATTCATTTGCAAAGTGATGTAATGGTCTCGGGTCATTTTTATTGCTTGGCAATAGCATAAAGTTAAGCAGATCTACTTTGGAAATGGGCATCTTGTCACAGTGTAAGAAACCTAAGCATTATAATTGACAAATCTGTTTACACTGCTGGTCTGGTAAAAGCCATTCTAATGGCTTATTGCTTTAACATTTCATCTTTAGTCAATAATATACACAATCTCTCAGGTTGTCTGTTTGTGTTGTCTTGTTTTATGTTGAGTAACCAATTGGAAAGAATGATTGATGTAGTCAAAGTTTCCTGTTTTCTTTCTTGTTCCTTTGAGGATCAATGAAGAACATCTGTCAGTCTGTCTGTTTTGGGCAAGGTAACTGATTATTTGTTCTGTCTGCTCAGCTAGCCTTTCTTTATACTGAACCATCAGCATCTCAACCTGGCATATCTCTGTGGTCATGTCTATATAGTTTGTATAGAGACAGGCTGTAATTTATGGCTCTGTGAGAGTGTGTATGATGAGAAATGGGCTGTAATTCACAACACATTGTGTTTGTAGTCTGCAGCAATGTCTCATCCCCTGACACACAAACACACAGAGGTTAACACACCATGGGCAACATCCTGATTTACTCCCCAAGGCCAGCAAACAATAGCGCCACCCACTCTCACAGCCTGCCCAGTGATGCGTGAGTGAGTGTGTGTGTGGTTGTCCTCACGTATGAGTAAGCATTGTTGTATAACCATATGATTATTGTTTTTCCAGTAGGCTTGCTATAAGTGGTTTTCCTGCCACGGGAACGAGAATGTGTTTTAAAACACAGCTTTAACTAGAGACGCACACTAATGGTGCTGGGAGAAGAGGTGGAGATGCCGTGTAACTGGTGATGAATTGGAAGTCGGACACTCTTTTAACGCTATCCATCATCTCGGTCCATCCCGCCTGTAGTCATAACACAGCCACGACTGCACTCCTACACTCTCTTTCAAAGAGGTCATTCTGAGGTTGTTCGCAAACCCCAGAGGTTGAAGGACTAAAGTAAATTCATCCATCTTGGTGACTAGAGGAGGGCGCAGAGAGAGAGAAAGAAAGGCCAGGGAGACAAGAGACATTGTGTAAACACTACTATATCCGACATGCTACGCTAAACGCAGGGAGTCTGGAAGCCATCAAGTTAAATGAAAGTCAAGCGCAAACATTTGAATGGGCCGCACTCCAGAGATAAAAGTAGCACCTACTGATGGGCACAGGGTAACTACTAGCAACACTTTTGGACCTCTTTTTACATGTCATTGTCTCATAAGAGAAACTGAGAGAAGTCTGAAATCTGACTGAGAGAAGAGAGAAATCTGTCTGACAATATTTCATTGTATGTGACCATTGAAAAGTTTGAGGTCATTATTTGTTTTATTAAAATCAACACCAAAAATTAACAAAAAATAAGAAATATTTCTTGAACTCAATTTATTCTGAAAAATGATTCTGAATAAGTTTTGACATTACACAATAAATTGAGTTTTAAAATATAATATGATGGAAAACTTTCCTGTTGCTACATTATTTTATATAAAATAAATGCAGTCCTGATGATCTGACCCCAAACTTTTAAAAGTTAGTGTATCTGTGTGTGTTCATAAGCTGCTCTGAACAAATTTCACAATGCATTAGCAATTTGAAGTGGACTTCTGTGTTTTCTTTGTCTGTGCTTAATCTGAAAAGTATGTGTATGTAAAATATCTGGTGGTCTTACCATGGTTGACTGACATGAATGAGTGACAGAAATTGAAAGCCAAAGTGAAAAGGTTCACTGTGGTTGAAACCCTGCCTTACAGCTGTGATGACATCACCTTGTAGCTCCCGTTCCCTCTGTTTGGATAAGATGAACATTTATTTTATTTCTTCTTCCCTCTCTTTCTTTCCGTCCAGCTCCCATCTATTTCCAGGTCTGTCAATATGTTTTGTCCAATTATGCATATGGCTGTTTGAGGTCTCGGTGGTAACAGGGCGATTAGTGTGTGGAGATCTCGACCAAGTGTGTGTGCGCACTTAAGTAAATTTTAACCCCAAACCTCAGAGAAGCAGTAATTAGGCCTCTGGATGGCCAGTGCTCAGCTGGAGAGAGACAGAGAGGTGCATATTCATGGAATAAAAAGAGCACAGATACAGCAACACTTCTTTCCCCTTGAGTCAAAGGTCACAGAGGATGAAGATCAAGCTTCAGTGTTTATCACCATTTTCTATTGGTCTGGCCTAAATTGGCCCAAAAGGCTAAATTGTTGGAGGAACTGACCCTGTATTAACTTCACAGATCTTGTGTTCACCTCAGCACCTAATACAAATTTTATATGAGTCTCTGCACATGTGTGTTTGTTGGTCATTTTGGCTGGCTGCACACGAGTAGTAACTGTAATCCCCTCAGTCTCTTTCTCAGTACTCCATTGAAATATTGAAAAAATTTCAGCCCATGTGTTCAGCCAGTGCAGGATTAGATCTTTGGCTTAAGACGTCAAACCCAGGCTCTCTTGGAATAACCTTAACATTAGGAAAACATCAGCGTCTTTTAAGGTCCAGCTGGTGGAAGAGATAGTTTAATTACCTGTGGGTCCTCTGTCATCATCACAGTTTGTATTGTCTTCTTAGATTATCTTTGGCTGATTACAGATTTTCTTATCATTATGTTTCTGAGCACAATCTTTATTCAAGTCTCTAGACACCAGTTAGTGGCTTGTTTTGTGCTGAAGTCATTGATTTGAAGGCAGATAGACACAACTGTGAACCATTTAGACTGAAAGAGGAGCTATATTAAGTCCAGGAGGCAAAGCAGTTTTCCTGCATTTTTTTTTTTTTTTACAGATGAGCACTAGCCTGAAGTAGGGTCAAGCTGGTCAGGAACTATGACCCATAAAATGAGTGAATGAAAGTGAAATGCCTTGTGGACACCCATGGCGGTAGCCGCGGATAGACACTTTGACGGACCACCTTCTGGGTGGGATAACTGCCTCTCTGCCACCCCTGTGGTCCCTCAGGGAGAAAGCTCCTCACTCAAATAGTAAACATTGAAATGCTCAGTTGGAAATGGGGGGATAAAAAAACAAGTGTAGAGGCACAGCTGCTGAACAGACTTAGTGCAGAGAATGTATGTTCATATCTAGGAAAAGCAGAGTATTAATTGCTCCCTAAAGAATTGAGGCAACACACTCTCTCAAGCCCTCCCTCCATCTCACAGCATTTCTTCTACCGACACTCATTCATTCCTATCCACGGTAAAAATAAACACCTTTGGCCCTGCAGACCAGGATTAGGAACACCTCTCCTCACCTCTGGCTCTCTCTGTTTCCATCACTTCTGCTGAATTCCCTATTGAATTGTTTCTCAGAAGTCTCTTAGCTCCCCATTTGAGCAAACACATGATCCGTGACTATCCCTCAGAGCATGTGCCGAATAAAGCTTAATTAAGGCCCGTTCACACCAAGGTTGAGAACTGTAACTATAATATTTGAAGAAATGTCCCATCAGGAATGTTGAAGTCCAAACGACAACTATACTATGAATATGTGTAATATTTAGGCTATAATAATTTTTATATAATTTTTTTTTATTATTATTATGTCAAAAAAATTAGCTGAAATTGCCTTCCTCACAAAGAATACAATATTATTAATTCATTTTTAGAAAGTATTTATGATTGATTATTTAATAAGCACAATATTTTTCAAGCATATCTATAAGCTTACAGAATTAGGCTGCCTGGAGGCCTTGCTCAATTCAGGCCAGCTTGTGGTTGTTTCAGAGAATTCTTCACTAAAGGGAAAATCCAGTGTGTGCTTTCATATAAATAAGCACTAATGAAGTGTGAAATGTTCCATTTTATCACCATTGGTTCCATTAATGGGAGATTCCACACCCGGGCCATGGTTTTATAAGCTCTATGAAGAGCTGTCCCATTCGCAGGATTGTCACCATCTGTTCCAGATTACATTGCTCTGAGAAGACGCTGTTTGATTTTGGCTTTAAATGGCAGTCTTTATCCTGTGCATCAAGTTTTATTCAAACAGTGACATCCTAAACCAGACATTTCAGTCTGGACCTCAGTGCTTGGGCTTAAGGGACACTAAAAAAGCAAACAGCTCTCCCTGCTGAGGGCTGCTGTTTAGATTAGATACAACAAAAACACACGCAAATGCATTGAAGTCTGACCACTAGTGACTACCGACATGCACTCGAGAGACTCACACACACGGGAGACTCTGCTTCCCCTCTGCCTCAGACGTGATATATGATTCTTACGTCCCATAACAAGTACGTGTGTGTGTCAATGTGTCCATCTGAACCATGGCCTACTATGAGAGAGCTGCCCTGCACAGAGGCAGCTTTGTTCTGATATTAACCCAACCCAAGGACTCACAGGGTCTGAGGGGGTCCTGGGCTCCCCAACGACTCTCCCAACCTCTGTCGTACTGAAGTGTGTGTTGAGAGACTCCTGAGGCAGCTGGCTGTTTTTGCTTTCCTTAGCACTTCAAATAAATGAATGAAGACGTGAAGAACACACATGCAGCCTTGCGTCAAATACTTCAGCCTCGGTTTCCTTCGATCAACACAAGAACGACCAATTGAGTTTGATTTTAAAGGATGAACTTGTTTAAGTATAGTAGGGAAGGAGAAAGAGATCCTAACATGGGAATGAGGGGAAAGAAAGAGACTCTGCTTTGGAATCTGGATTCTTTGGCAACAGGTTGAGCTAAAGGATTGGTTTACAGCCATGCCCTAGGAAGGCAGAGTTTCCAGGTGGCTCAGGCCTAACACCCCTTAGGCATACACACACACAAACAGCATGTGTGTCTCTAATCCCCAACTTACTGAAACATGAGCCTTGGGTAATGAGAGAGCTTTACACAGACACAGGCTGTATGAGCTGGTAAGTGCCAGTTCTGGTGGGCTGTTGGAGGGCTTATGTTTCCAGGGATCTCAGTGAAGGGCAGAACTCTGTCCCCTGTGTCACACATTCAGAGAGACATAGAGGCATTGAGTGCAATTTCTGCCCCGATTGAATGGATTAAAAACATTCAGCTGTGAAACCTGAGTGAGAGAGGAAAAAACTACAGGGCTGATTGAAGTTCCCTGAGGGACACACCACTAATGGTGATCTAAAGAGGCAGAATTCAGCTGCTGTCAAAGTGTTAACATTGTAGAGATTGCAACCCCTGGCTTACGAATATGCACACAAATGCACACTTTAAATCAGTTAATCTTAGATATGCTAATATATTTATTTAAATATAATAATAAGTAATGGAAATTGGAACAAATTTATATTGGAAGCAAAGAATTTATATGAATATAAAAAATATTCAAACCTACGTAATTAAAAAATTGGCAAAACTGTGTGTGTTTGTATTTGTGGTTTATGGGTATGACATGGGTTTATATTTTAATGACATGGGTATAAGAGAGGTATTACATTTTTTTTTTTTTTTGGTTTACACTGCCAGCGTCCCCATAATTCAAAAGTTAAAACATTTTTTGAAAATCTAAAACTGCACAAAGTTTCCTGTAAGGGGTAGGTTTATGTGTAGGGTTGGTGTAGCACACAGTTTGTAAGGCATAAAAACCATAAACCACAAATACCAACGTGTGTTTGCATGTTTATGTGGTTTATGAGGACACAAATTTGTAAGGCATGGTTATTACAATATGAAGGTTATTTATGAGGACATTTTCAGTGTCCCTGTAATTCAAAAGGCTTAAAACACATACTAAATGGTGCTTTTTTAAAAATCTACAAATGGCTGTAGTTTCCTGTAAGGGGTAGGTTTAGGTGTAGGGTCAGTGTAGGACAATACAACATACAGTCTGTACAGTATAAACACCATTAAACCTATGGAGAGTCCCCATAAATCCCCAAAACCAACGTGTGTGTGTGTGAAAATCTTGAAAAGATAGCCACCTCCCAATTGAAAGTATCCAATAAATCATGATTTTTGTATAGCTTAGGCTTTCTAATATTTTAAACGTTATTGTGGGTTTCAGTAGAAGGATCTTACTAAACATATAAGATTTGAATACTTCAATCATATTTTAAATGTGTTTTTGGTTGTGGGACAGCAGTTTGCACCAGTTCAATAGAATGGCCCATATATGTATATACCTTACCTGTATCAAGCACCATTGTCATCATGTGTGCGTTCATGCGCCCAATGGGGTTGTTATTAGTCTCTGTAGTTGATGTCATTCTAACTGTTCATTACTGTGTGTCAGGTCCTTCCCTCTCTACAGCAATAGCTGTTACCCCACTGTCTTCAAAGCGCACACACACACCTCCTTAAACACTATGGTACAACCCACTTGCCGCTGGGGCTAAATTAAGCTGTGTGTGTCATTCAACCACTGCACAGGACACTAGTTATATGGCAGGGCAAAACAGCCATAACAAGCAGCAGGTGGACCTGCTAGATGGGTAGGTGTGTGTGTGTGTTTGTATGTGTATGAATATATATCTCTGCTGGTGTGTTCCTTGATGTTCCTGATTTTAGAGCTACTTCATTAGTTCATGAATCACTGAAATAGCAACAAGGAGATAAGGTGATGGAAAGACTGACTTCCGTTCCATTCAGTTACTGACAGTAAACAGGTGTCTTTTTGTAGAATAAGCAGGGTGTACATATCAGTTGTGGTGTGCTCGCCATCTGCTAGTCTGAAAGTGTGTGTGTGTATACTTTGAACACTGCAACCGGATCTTGCTGCAACTGTCTCACTTTTTACAGTGGGCATCTGTTCGACATAATGCTCTTATGTCCTCTATTAAAATCTTTGATGACTACAAGGTCACATGGAGACTCACAGTTCAGGTTTGGTTTCTGAATGAATACGGACTTGCATGGCTGCTTTAAAAGAAGCAGATATTTACAGTCTTGCCTGCATTTACTCAAAGCATTAGTAGTTACCTGCTATTTCAGAAAGAGATACAAGGGTTTGTTTAAGAATGCCTGTAAGAGGTCTAGAGAGATGAATATTTTGTGTTTCTTTTTTTGCATGTGACCTCTGATGTGTCAGGTTAATTCTAAGGGTGGAACTAAAATGTGCTTTAAAAGTCAGAGTGTGAACTTCTTATCCTTGGTCTAGACATTAAAATATAGCCTAAATGTTGTGCTCACTCACAAAAGGTGTGCAGCTAAAATAGGAAGGTGAAGTGCTGATAGACAGGACCTTGACTCCCTCATCACCTCTTTCTCTTTTTGTTTTCCATGAGTATAAGTCTTCTCACTGGCTGTCTGTGCTGCTAGTGTTTTGTCTATGTTCTGGCATGTTTACATCAGTATTCACTATCACTGCAGCTGCTCTTTGAACAGCTGAATCATCTGCATTTCACAGTCAGATGTAACAATTTCCCTTCATTCAAAACAAATTACAGAGCTATAATTTTGTGAACCCTCAAGTATCCTCTTTGCTTGTTGTGCTAGGCTTGTCAGAGTAAATGGCTGATTTAAATTCAAGAGTGTATGATGGTCAGAATTACAGTCTGCTCAGTAAATCATTCTCTTATGTACCTGCATATTATTTGTTTAACTGGTAAACACTGAAAATGAGTCTTTCTACAATCAGGAAAACATTAACATTAAGCATAACTTTAAAGTAAATATATATTACCATATGCAACTTATTTTACTCAATGTGATGTATATCTAAGTGAAACAGAATATTCAGCAACAGGGCAGGAATTAATTTTATCCATCAGGAATTGATTTGATCATTTTAAAAAAAAATTATAGAAATTCCCAGATGTCAGACCAAATTGCCAAAACAAAGTTATTTAGCCGGGCTAACATTAGCTTGTGTGGCCTCAATGATGTCAGTGGTCTGTACTTCTGTTCCTCAGGTTTATTTTTATCCCAAATCAAATTAAATGTAGGTTTTATTCAGACTAAGGTATATAGTGACTGATGAAATTAGACTAAGTTATGCCTTTTCCTTGAGTGATTGAGTGTGTGTGTGTGTGTGTGTGTGTGTGTGTGTGTGTGAGTGTGTGTAACAAATTCCCAGTTGCTGTCAAAGCATTCTCTGGTTTCAATGTGTGCACATGATCTTAGTCCTCAGGGATATATAAAGATTTGTTCTCAGAGGGATCAACACTGTCCTCACCATGGATGAAATCTATCCTTCTGCCAGAGCGTATCCAGCCTCCATCTTACTCGGACACCTTAACATACTCTGAAATGTAGATCTGCCGTGGACCCCATGATCAGAGAGAAAATTTGAGAAAGACAGATGTGTGTCAAAGCCTAGACTTTTGGGTATCATAGGCATGTTCAGACGAACTAAACTCAAATCTGATATCCTGAGATGTGATCACTCACAAACATTCACAGGGGTGCTAAAAAGCAAGTGTTGAGCAGAGACAGAAAGAAAATGTAGTGTCAACAGCAGGAGCTTGCCAGCTTGAAGCAGAGGCAGTGAAAAGCAATGTGTGACAGAGTGAATGAGGTGTGTGTGAGAATGAGCTGACAGTAATGTGTTTGTGAGAGTGGGATGGGTAGTAGTAGTTGTGTGTGTGTGTTCTCAGGGCCCCGGGGAGCAGTGTGTCTGTCACAAGTGCTTAGAAAAACATCTCTGTGTTAATCACAGTAATTACGGCAGATTGACCAGCTTTAAACAGCGGCAGCAGCAGTTACCACCTTAGCCATCTGTGGGAGACGAACCCTCACACATCCACTGAACTGAACAATCACACAGATTCACACACATCCATAAAAGCAACAAATGCAACACAAGGTGCTGAGTGCAGAGTGAATTGTGACACTAAATGGACGGCCAATATAAACACCCAGACATCTGCTGTCGTGTTTGCTCAGTCTCCTCAAAAATGTCCCATGTATGCTCAGAATGGCATGTCGGGTTTAGTTTGTTTGTCTGTTGTGAATCTGTATGCCAGTTGATTTCCTCTTTTAGATTATCGCTGACATGATGAAGTATTCATGATCTCACATGATAACCATGTGTTTCTTCTATTTACAAACATGCTCCGATTGGTCCATTACACTGGACTCTACCTGTCACTATAGGACCATTCTCCGACTGTGTCAGTCACTGATTTAAAAGGATTTTCAGAAAAAATACAGCCCATGCTGTTAGGATGGAGTCCCTGAGTATTTGCAACATTAGCTCACTCTGATATTGAATGCGTAATGAAGACTCATGGCTCAGCAGTCTGCCTGAGTGTGTTATTTCAGCCCAAAGGTTAAGAGGCGAATTGGCCTGTCTGTCATTACAGTGATTGATTATGGCTGTGAGCTTGGCTCGATTAGGGACTAGGAGTGATCTCCTTCCACTAAAGTTTAAATAAATATCGCTTCTGCAATATTTGGCTGATGTAGTTTCTGGTATACTGTTAACCACAACCAGCATCTCACAACAACATAAAAATGTGAGCCAAGGGCCAAAATCTAATCTGGATATATCAGCACTTTTTTCGTTATTTTTATTTTTGTCTCGTATCTTTCTCTCACCCAGTCCTACTTGTGCAAATAACAGTGGTTTTCTGCATTTTTGTGTGTGTGTAATTGGAATGGGGATAATATGGTGGCTTGCCTTTGTGTGTATGATCTTGCATGTGTACATGACAGATGTGGCCACTGTCAGCTGGGATTAGTCTGTCAGCGCCTCAATCACAGTTGTGTTAGCATTCCCTCTCCTAACCCTCAGTTCATATTTAAAGCCATAGTATATCAGCTTTCCATCTGCTGAAAATGTTAAAGCATATTTCTGTGTGCATGAGCTGGCAGTTTCTTTTTATTGCATCACTGCAGCTGTGCTCTCAAATCAGGGTTTTACTGTTGATTACATCAAGTGATGTTCTTTTAAATGGCCCTGTTAACAGGTTTGTTTGTTTTTTCCAAACACCTGTTCTGAACACCTAGCACAGGTGCATCGTTACTGTAGTATATGCATGTCAGCTGTTGAGTTCAGCAGCTTCATATTGCATAATGACATCCTCTTCTGTTAGGAATTTTTGTCTTACGCTAATCTATTTGTGAAGCAAGATGTTTACGGTGGTATTAGGAGAGATAAAGTTACTGATGAGAGATGAGAGGCTTCAAAGACAATAAAAATAGCACCACTGTTGCTGTCATTTTCAGGTTTGAGCTGGTTAAAGTTGTTAATCTCTGAAACATGACGATGTGAGGCTGCATGCTTGTTGCTACTGCATTGTTTCAGCCAAGGCTTTGAAGCTGCCCTCTGTGGTCCTTACATCATCTTTCTGTAAAGCCCCCTGTCCTCTCTTCTGCTCCGAGTGATCACAAATAGTCATGTCTAAGCTGTTACCAACGGGCTGAAGTCTCAGCTCAGCTGATATGACAGTAAAACGGCCGTCAGGCGGAGAAGACGTGCAGGGCTGTCAGTTACAATGAAGGGAATAGTTTAACACAGGCCTGGGGGCACTGAAGGAAGGCCCCATAACCCCAGACCTCATCTATGACTTGACAGGAGAATGTGGGCTATTTGAGGGCGGAAGGGATGTAGAAGTGTCAGAATGCCTGAAGCCCAGTGTAGCAGCATGACTAGCATTTGCCAGAAGGATAGGTTATCGGCACGTACCACCCATGGAGGCCCAGTAAGTATCAGGTATTCTGGTATAAGTATACTTACAAATGGCAGTGCGCACGCTTATTTAGAGAGGCAGAATTTAAATCACATCTTGTTCACTTCAATGTTCATGCAGGTTTTTGTGCAGAACTGCATTAATTAGTCAAACTGCAATCAAATAATGATTGGGTTGTCTGGGTGACTGGTCAACTAGCCTGTTTTAGGGAAGAACGGGCCTAGATGTAAGACTTTTCTGATGGCAGTGAGCATTTAAATGCTCTGATGATTATATACCCAGAGACTCCTAAAATCAATGCTTCATCTAAATGAAATCCATTTCTCTCATACACACATACTTGCTTGCGCTCGTCGATATTCTTGCCTGTGCCTTAATTATTTCTCAGCATAATAAAAGCACATTTTGAATATTGGTAAATAAAGCATTTTCCAATTATACTTCACAGACAAAACATTTGTTACCATTCTGCTTTGAATTGAGACATTTTGTAAGTAAAGCTTTTGAATATAAACTGTGGCTGGGTAAATTTGTTTGAGATAAACCTTACAGAAAGGCAATGGATTCAGTTTACCAAGTTTGGATAATATGAATCCATATGAACAGGGATCCATGGTACAGTTTGTAGACGCAGTCAACACAATCCAGAAGTAGCTGCTATTGGTCAAACATATTTAGGGTCCTTAGTGTTGAAGTCTGAAAGCAGTGTGAAGATAAACATTTTAATTAATTTATTTAATTAACATATACTATATAGTTTTTATTAAACAGGATTAATTTGTTTGATTTGAGTCAGCACTGTGGCCTCACCCCAGATGTCTCATATTTAGTTTCTTTCTTGTCAGGATATGACTTAATACATCTTAATGATACAAATCTTTAGAATAATAAAATCCTTACAATTCATAGCAGTGATGATAATATGCAGACTGCAACAATGGCAATGACATAAATAAGATCAGATATCATTTGCCAGCTGCAAATGAGATTTTATCTGCAGAAATGTGGGAAATATCTGTTCTATTCTGTTGAGTGCTCTGGACTGGACTGGTTTATAGCAGCTGAATATGTTATTTCAGAGTGGACTCACCTCAGGATAATGAGCTGTGTTTTGCTGTCCGTTGAGACCTCACCCAAGCACAATGCTCCAGGAGCCTTGTAGACCTTAATCCTGTTCAAACACACACACACACACACACTCACAAATACATAAACATTGTGTGATCAAATGAGAACTTTGCAAAGTCCGCCTCCCGGTCTGTTCTGCCATCTTAATAAACATCCTCCTCCACGGCTGCCATTTGGAATAAAAATCACCTCTCTTCACTCTTTTTTGGAGAGGCAAGAGAAAGCTGCATTTATTTGTTTCCAGGGATCAAGGAGACTTGACAAATTAACTCCCCAGGGAGGAGAAACACACTTCTCCTCCGCTCCCTGCCCGGCCCTGGAGTCTTCATTACTGGAAGAATAAGCAGTGTTTTCACTCTCCGTCTTGTTTTTTTTTAGGCATGTTAGTACATTGAGAGAGTCGCTCCAGGGAGGAGCAGCAGAACTCTCTGTGGTTCAGCCTTTTAGAAGAGCTTTGGATATTTTCCATCAAAAGTCTCTACAGCAAGGCCACAGTGCAGGAAAGAGAGCGAAGGAGATAGGCACCCACGCTTTTGTGTGTCTAGTAAAGAGACCAAGTCTGTCCTTACATGTCATGTCAGTCGTTGACGGCCTACTGGAGCTATATAATCTGAAGGGAACTCATTTATAAAAGCCCTCATTCTGACACAAACAAGTGTGAAAGGCTTTCTTTGAGTGCCGTTAGCCCTCTCTGCTTTAAATCCAGTTATTCAGGCAGGATAAAAGGTGACTTATTGCACCCTCTGGACGGCTTGTTTCTGAGCTGGGAGGCTGAACTGCCCTTGTTTGTTAAAGTGTGCTTACAGTGCCAGAGCCAGGGGGTATTGTGAGCTTTTACAGGTCAAATGAGGTAGCCTACTTCTCTCACTGGTATGTTTTGCTGTCTGCAGTATATGCATTGAAATGATCAGTCTTTGTGTGTGTGCATTTAGTTGGTTCTTTTGCGTGCATGTATATGCATTTATATGAGTGTTTGTGCATACGTGTGTCTTGCCTCCCCCATGTCTCTTGGCAGATGTTTGACACAAACACATTCCCCAGGGGTGCCTTGTAGTCCCAGTATATTGATCCTAATCTGGTAGAGTGCTGCAGGCCAGACTGACCCTTAATGACTGCATCACACAAACAACCTCTCAGCTGCACACCAGGACTTTATGCTCTGAGCTAGGCCCCATGGGCCACTGTGTTGGGAGGCCCCCAGGCCCATGACTGAAGGATCAGCAATCCATGGGGGTTCTGTTATAGCAGAGTCCCCAAAACCCATGGGATTTAGGCTCATTCAGAATGCCTTGCTGAGGGTGATGGAGAGGCCTGACTGGGTGTGAAGAGATAGAAAAGACAGATGGGTGTGGTTTCCTCTGAGGCAGACGGATAAAGGAGATATGCATGCACTGTGATCCCCTGTGATTCTTTGGTACCAGAGAATACACAGAACTTTGATTCACAGTCTCTTTCTTTCTCAATCATGAAGTGCATTTACTTGGACAATAAACCCACTTTTGGGTGTGCCGGGCAGGTTTTCCTTAAACAATTTATGACCTTTCCTTAATAAACAACATTAAGGCCATCACATGAACCTACATGTTGGCTTGTTAGGCTCTAATTCTTCATGATGATTGTATATTAGGTCTCAGAATCAGGTTATGAGTAAGATGCATGTTTGACCTGGCAGAGTACAATTACGAATTCCTTTTTTCTATTTGAAAAACATTGAAGCAGCAATAAAGACCTACCTTTCAGAGTAAATCAGTTTCCTTAGTTTTAAATTTGTTCTGTGTTGAGTCAGCTGATAGACTTCTACTTCTATCATGATATGATTTCATATGTGTTTTTTTTTTAACACTCTTGTTGTTGTTTTTTTGTCTCTTCAGTTCCAGATTTTAGCGTTGACACGCTCTCCACCAATGCCAGCCAGGAGCTGCGAGGCCTGGGCATTCCCAAGGTGTCAGGCCTAGAGCGCAGTCAAGAGAAGAGCCAGGAGACGTCCCGTGAACTCTCCTCGGCCACCCCTTCACTGGTGCCCACATCTCATCCCAAACCTCCCCTCCCCTCCCCCCTTCACGTCCAGCCGCCCCCCTCCAACCGGGGGTTACCCTTGCCCCCAAGCCCAGTCCAAAGTCAGCCCCCTTGCCCAGAGCGTCCACTGAGACCGTTGTCACCCCCTACCACCCTGCCTCAAACCCAGGGCCAAGAGCCCCCTCAGGCACCCCCAGCCCAGCCTCAGCACCCACCCGAGCCCCCGCCTCATCCAAGGCCACCTCGAACGCCAAGCATCTACCACCACCCCCCATCACCAGCGCTACCGACCCAGCAGAACCCCACCCAACCTGTGCAGCACAGACCGCCTTCACGTTGCCATCCGCGCCCAATCTCGGCCTACAGCGGCAGCCTTACCCTCAACGGCCTGAGGTAAGTAGAAAAATAAATAAAGCTTAGGAGGAAGTGTCTGTTACACTCCAGGTGTGTTACACACACCGATTGAGCACATACTGTTCAGAGTCCCAGCTCTTAAATACTGTAGCGGAACAACGTGATTTCTGTATTAAAATGTAAAATGTATCAATCCTCCAGTAAACATGAGCCACAAATCCGTGTTTGTGTGTGAGTGTGTGTGCGCCTGACAGCACCGCAGAGAGAACCCCAGCTGAGAGATTAGACGGTTTGATTCGTTC
This sequence comes from Enteromius radiatus, assembly GCA_032357445.1. NCBI lineage: Eukaryota > Metazoa > Chordata > Actinopteri > Cypriniformes > Cyprinidae > Enteromius > Enteromius radiatus. Next base: position 8,897,195 of record JAUCMS010000002.1, on the reverse strand, counting down.
CCCTCCCACGTCGATGCTGCTGCTGCCTTGTAGCTGGCGGAGGCTTGTAGATAACACTTCCTCTTCTCGACTCAGACACCCCAGTATCCCGCAGAGAAGCAGATCTTCCCCTCCCTCTCCTCGCCCTTCTCCGCCGTCCTTTAGATTTGTTGTGCGGTCCACCCACCACAGTATCTTGCCATTGGACTGCTGATGATAATTACACTGTGTGTTATTCTGTATGTGTGTGCTTTTAATATGAATATAATTAGCATTTAAATGATTACTTAGCCTGTAAATGAGCTCTTTGTTAGATTGTGTATGACTCTGATAAATACTTCAGTGTGTATGGCTGGGCGATCCCTCCAGTAATAACACATTCTTCAGCGCTGTATACACACTTTCCAGGTTTCTGAAACGGGATCCTTTTGCTTAAATTTATAGCAGACGCTTAGCACTCTTAAAACAATTTAGTGAATTTTGTGATTATAGGTTGGAAAGGGGGTTCTCTTTTATACAGGCACGTTTTTATGATTGTTTATTCTCTCTTTCTTTACAGTAGCAGTCGAAGCAGCACTCCAGGGAAGCCACTAGGCCCCTCTCCAGCCCCTCATCTGCACCATCACCAACCTGCCCCCACTGGGGCAGCAGCCTCCTTCCCCCTGCCCCTGCCGGCAAACCCCACGGCTTCGCACACCTTCCCCCCCTCCCTGCCGCCCTCCACTCTTCCTCATCACACCAATATGTTTGCGTCGCCTGCTGCTCTGCCTCCACCTCCTCCTCTCACCTCAAACTCTCTGCCGGTCCCCGGACACCCAGCTGGGAGTGCCTACTCAGGTGCCAATCTCTCATCCTGGATCCTTTAATGCCTAAAATAAATAAGATCAGATATTATTGCCAGTTACTGAATTGTGTAATTATCACCAATACCAATATGGTTCTCTCTGCATGTAGATAAACATGCCCTTCTGTAAAAGGGCTCTTGAAAAGCAAATGTGTGTTTAACAAATTTTTTTCTTCTCCCAGAACAAGACCTTCTCCGGCAGGAATTAAACACTCGTTTCCTGGCGTCTCAGAGTGCTGATCGTGGGGCATCACTGGGCCCCCCTCCATACCTGCGGACTGAGTTCCACCAGCACCAGCACCAGCACCAACATCAACACCAGCACACACACCAACACACACACCAGCACACCTTCACCCCTTTCCCCCACGCCATCATGCCCACGCCTGCACCGCCCATGGTGCGTACCCCAGCCAGAAATGTGAGGATAAGTGGAACACAACTCAAAAAAATAATAATATTAATAATTGTGGTGATGGATGGATGACCTTATTTTTAACACAAGAGCGGGAGCGGTCTTTGGTAAATTGTGCAAGGTTTCCGGTGTTGCTTGCTTTTAGATATATTACCAGTCTATTATGCTGCTTAATATGGAAAACTCATATTATTTTTATTAATTACTATAATAAATACACTGGTTTACTTTTACAGTTTATTGTGTTTTATTATTCTAAAAGTTATTTACCTTTAGAGGCTAATGAATCGGAAGTCTTGCACATTCAAAGAAGCTAGCTTATTTCTGCACTGCAAAATAAGGTGGAGATGCTTGAGTGATTAAATAGATGACTGAATGTATAAAATAGATGTATACACTAGGGCTGGCACGGTTCATGAAAAAAAAACGAAACGGTTCATGACATGCACAATATAGCCTCGTGCCCCGTATGTGACGTCGGTGTGTTTCCCTTTCGCGCGAAAGAATTGAGTTGTCTACGGTGTGGAGAGAGTGCTGCAGGTCACAAT
>JAUCMS010000002.1:8855687-8889254 GCA_032357445.1 Enteromius radiatus | reverse complement strand
TTTTTGTAACCTTGGCCAGATCTGTGCCTCGCCACAATTCTGTCTCTGAGCTCTTCAGGCAGTTCCTTTGACCTCATTATTTTGCTCTGACATGCATTGTGAGCTGTAAGGTCTTATATAGACAGGTGTCTGGCTTTCCTAATCAAGTCCAGTCAGTATAATCAAACATAGCTGGACTCAAATGAAGGTGTAGAACCATCTCAAGGATGATCAGAAGAAATGGACAGTACCTGAGTTAAATATATGAGTGTCACAGGCTCACAGCAAAGGGTCTGAATACTTAGGACCATGTGAGTTTTTCTTTTTTGCAGATTTATTAAAAATGTCAACAATTCTGTGTTTTTTTGTCAATATGGGGTGCTGTGTACACATTTATGAGGAAAAAAATATTTTAAATCTTAAAATTATTTTAGAAAATGGCTGCAATATAGAAGTCATTATAAGTCCTTTGCACAATCTAACATGCACTTAAAATTTAACTGGAAATTAGGTGCTGGGCGTCCAGCCAGAGGAGAACTTGCCCCAACTAAGTCAGGGTTCTCCAAGGTTTTTTCTCTCCATTCTCTCACGGATGGGGTTTTGGTTCCTTGCCGCTGTCGTCTCTTGCTTGCTTAGTTGGGGGCATCTAATTTGCAGTGATTATCGTCGTTTTGATTAGAGACCGTCTCTGTATTTGATAAATAAATAGTTTAATTTCATCATTATACATTACCATTACTCTGTTCTCCTATTTGATAATACAGATTGTAGCAAAGCACTGAACATTGTTAAAAGTGTTATATAAATAAAAGTGATTGATTGCAAAATTTAAGGGGGTCTGAATACTTTCCGTACACACTGTATATTTAAAAAATATTTGCATATATTTAATATACAAAAGTGGCATGCATTGCTGTTTAGTCAGCTGGTCATTATTGCAGAATAAACCCAAAGAGTCTCTTGTATAATCACCCTAAAGAAGTTTATTTCAAAATAATAAGCAGCTGAATTCTTTTTATATATATATATATATATATATATATATATATGTGTATGTATGTATGTATGTATGTCTGATAGTAATGATCCATTTCACCTCTAGGGAACCTGCAGAAAAGAGGCACCAGAATCACCAATCCCCGATTCCTGTTAACCCCCACACTCTGATGAGTCACACCCGGTCGTCTGAGCCCTCCCGGAACCACATCCCTTCTAGTGAGTCTCGGGACAAGGACAAGCCCAAAGATCGTGAGAGAGAGCGAGAGCACTCGGACTGGAAAGACTCCAACACAGATGAGCATAAAGTAAAGGAGAATCACCACAGTGACAAGGACACTCCCGTCATCCACGACAGCCGGATTTCTGATGACAAACCAGCCAATCGGGTTACAGCGTCACCTTACATGCGGCCAGGTGGCTTAGATCGGGTGAATGGCGGGCTGACTCGAGATGTTCTAGAGAAGAAGGCCGATGTCACCTATGAGAAGAAAAACAGTGAGATAAAGGTGAAAGAAGAGAGGAAAGAGGAGCAGGATGGTCCCACGGAAAGATCCCCAGAACAAAGATCCACACCGCAAGCACCTCCTCCCCCTCCTCCTGCTGCTCTCCACCCTCCATCTTCAATGCCCTTACCCATGGGCATGGCCGGTATGCATCCCATAAACAGTATCAGTAGTCTGGAGAGGACTCGTATGGTGGCCCCCTTCATGGGTATCAGTCCCATTCCAGGGGCAGAGAGGTTCCCCTATCCCGCCTTTCATTGGGATCCCATGAGGGATCCTTACCGGGGACTCGATATCCACCGGAGGGATCCTTTAGCTCGAGATCTGCTACTGCGGAATGACCCTTTGCACCGGTTAGCAGCACCACGGCTTTATGAAGCAGAACGCTCATATCGGGACCGTGAGCCTCATGACTTTAACCGAGACCACCCTCATGGGCTGACCTTGGAACAGCGGCGGGAACAAGAGCGGGCACACCTAGAGGAGCGGGAGCGATTGCACTTGCTCCGAGAAGACTACGAGCAGGGGCGTCTGCACGCGATGCATCACCCTGCTTTAGACGGACACCTCCCTCACCCGGGTCTCATGGCCCCTGGACTTCCCAGCATGCACTACCCCCGTGTAAGCCCCTCCTCTGCCCAGAATGGAATCCTCAACAAAACCCCTCCCACCGCATCGCTCAGTGCCCCGCCCCCTCTTATCCCAACCCTGGGAGCACGTTCCACGTCTCCCAGACGGACTACCCCACTCGGCACTGACATTAGAGACAGACCCCCCTCACACACACACAAAGACATCGAGGCGCGGTGAGACCCTCGTTGGACTGGAACGGAACTCAAAAGCAAGCACTTGAGGCTGTATCATATCAGTGTATAGATTGTGCATTACTGTTTTATTTGTGTTGTTTTGTTTTTGTACAAAAAGACTGAGTTTTTTTCATGCTCTTTTATCCTGTTCGCTCCTGCGTTGATGTGCATTCTTAAACATGTACAGTACACTGATCTCGAGCAAGTAGACGAGCGCTAGATCTCCATCATGGAAAGATGAGCTTGGAATGTACAGGTACCTCAATACATTGCAAAAAGGCAGAACTTGTAGATATGTGTAAAGTTGGTGTGTTTCTCTCCTTGAGGAAAAAAAATTTAAGGTACAAATATGCAAATGGGTGTCATGAAAGCTTTACTTTAAAATGCTGTACATAGTGGGCAGTGATCAAAAGGAGAGCGAGCGAGCGCACAGGCTCTGGTTTTAGTTTAATGCTGCATATTAATGGTTTGGAAGGATCATATTGTCCAAGAGACCACATCCCTTCTTTCAACTATGCAACTCTTGCGTGGGCTCTCTTTCTCTCTGTATCATTTTTCTCTTCTCTAGCAGACAACCAGTCTCTACTGAACCGTCTCATTCTCCTGGAGGAGAAACAGTACATGCTTACACATTACTCAGAAGATTGTGATTGTTCCTAAATGGAGATTTTCTGTAACAAGTTTTACTCACAACAAACATGTTCCCTAACTTTTGATCCAGAAACATGCTTTTGATCTTCAAGCTATAAAGATCTGTGTTGACAATCCAATGTTCCAAGAAGCTAACAAAACCTAATAAATTCTTTGAATTAATTACCTCTAAATCAAAAGCAAAAATTACAGGAAGTCCCATTACATCATGAGAAGTCTGAGTACAGAAAGCAGGACAATACTCTATTGGTCTAGCTATGTATTAAAGTGTTATGTATCTACACAATGATAAAGCGAGTTGTAAGGTATGGACGGTTTGTTTTTATTGAGCAGAGATCTATTTTAGTAGTCCATGGGAGGGATAGTTGTGCGCTTTTAAACTCTGTGAAATTCAAATGTTGTGCAGTGTTTTTTTTCTCCTTTAATTTTCTCTTTTTTTTAATCAAACATTAAAATGTCCACTGAAGCAGTAGTGGGTAGTCAATACGTATTGCAAAGAGATTGTAAGAAACTTTTTTGCTGTTTATCATGTACGTAAAAAAAATTAAGTCCTTTCTAGATCATGTACAAAAAAAGGGTGAGGCGACAGCATGCTCCTCAGTTAAACTTGTGTTATGTAAATTGTGCCATGTTATTAAAAAATGTGAACTAATCCCGTCCTAAAGTTTGTTTGTCAATACTTGCCGTCAATTAATAGACATAAGCCAAATCTGCAAGAATACATGAATTAATATTATAATTATAATATTTATTTATATATATTTTTTTATTATTATAGCATTTTTAACAAGTCCCTTTAAACAGTAATTTGATATGAGAGATGGAGATGAAGTGCCCAAAAATATAACCTGCCCTCTATTTAATATTTCATTCAAACTTCCAGGTTAGGCTGACTTTAAAAGAAGAACCTGGGCCTGATTGCATGAGAACCATTAGGATAAGAAACCCTTAATCATAAGGTTAAAGTGAAACAAAGGTTGCAAGAACCAACATCATAAACTGACAGTTTGGAAAATGTTTAAATAATTTTAAGAAAATGGACGAGTTGTATCAGTTAACATTAACATTATTATTAATCACTTATTACATTATTTTAATAACATAAATGTAACGTCTTAAATCACAGGGACTTGAAGGTGGGCTCTTATTACCAATGCACTAAAAAATGCTTAAGAGGCATGCACATTTCTTTCATGCATATTTCTTTTAGAAAAATGTAAAAGTCTAGTCTATAGCATTTATAGCTTGGGTCATTCTACAGGGCACAAAACAACACCCCTGAACATCTTGGTTTATAATACAGAATAAGTAAAATGATCATCAGACTAATGATCTTACCAGAGTACCTCCAGTTGACAGTAAGAACCCCAAAGCATCTCACTTTGTCCAGAGACAGATCAAGTTCTCTCAAAGGGCTACAAGACAAAATAAAAATAAAACCTCAATGAAAAAAAATACATAAAAGAAAAATATGATACATGTTAAGCTACACTGTAATTTAGTAAAATCACATAAAATTTATTGACTGCAAAATGACTTCTTTAAGACAGTCGGGACAATTTTATACAGGAATTTGTATATCCGTAAAGAAAATATGAAGCGAAAAAATATTGACCATGGACCATGCAAAATGCCTACCCTCTGGTCGTATAAATAATAGTAATAATAATAGAAATAGTAATAATAATAATAATAATAAAGGATTAAAAAGAGAACAAAAGAGAGATGGCCTTTTCCTTACTAAGTAGGTAAGATAGACTATCGGTAAAGTTTATTATAAATTAGAACATGTCTTTAGACTAGCATTCATTATATCTCATGTTAACATCTGTTATGTCATTTACACATTACACAAGAAAATTATATTGTATATAACAAAACATCAAAACGATATGGAACAACCAAAACAACGTTCCTTCGCAAGATGCATGCAGTTTTTTTTTAACCACTAGAGGGCCAAAAGCTACACTTTAAATGGCTTGGCGCTTTACTACTACAACAAATAATAATAGTGCAGCTGCAGCAGAGAACCCACTGTGCCAGGAGATGGCGCTGTATCCCAAGAACAAGCCCAGAACTGCACTATGCATCTTTTCCATTATTCTTCATATCTGTTAAGATATTAAAATGATTAATACGTTACCTCTAGGGCCACCAGCAGCTCCTGAGTTCAACAGGAAGCCAAGTGACATTATTGCCTGAAAACAGAAACATTTCAAGGAGACACGACATAGAGTGCTTTGAGCACATGCCACCACTAGATGGCAGCAGAGCTCCTTCATTAAACCTGAAGGTGTCATAGAAGAGCTCTTGCAACATAACCAGCAGGAGCAGGTAGCTGGACGAACAGGTGCAGTGGAGGGCGTGGTACAGCTCTTACACAAGCCCATCCTGCTCACGCTGTCATCGGAGAAGGTTAATGAGCCAGTCGGCCTGGTTTATGAAATCCACAGGCATGCAAACAACGAATGCTGCCAAACAGGAAAAACCCTTAAAGTCCAAAAAGTAATGAAGATTCAATCAAGCAAGAGCAAGGCACACAATGAGAGGAGGAACTACCGTGACGTCAAATTCTGTGAAATGATCAAATTACTGGCCAAACACTGAGATCACATGCTACATCCGTGTTCATTATAAATTGTGTAGCATCCGATTTGCATTGATTTCAGTTATTTACTGGGATAGCATTTTAATCCGTGAGATACAGCAGCAATTGAAACCGCATTTCAGAAACTGAGTGACATATGAAAGAAGCATCAATCAAGCATTGAATAACATCAGTTCCTCCGGCTGCAATGCAAATCTAAAACATCCGCTCCAGCATGCTGTGCTCGGCTTTTCTTTCTCCTTCCCTCCATGTTAAGATGCTAAAAAATCTCCTCAGTCTGCATAAATATAACCATGGAGGGGATTAGATACAAATACTCAATCACACGCCTGACAATAATAATAAAATGCATCCGAAACACATTCAAATCCTTGTCTATTTCTGGTTACGCATACACTTCTTTGTTCAGTATTCCAGTGAATCCTATATGCGTTTATGGATAAATGAAAGAGACATTATAGTGAAATATCATCTTAAAATGTACAGTCTCAAAGCCCCTTTTAAAAGAACGTTTCTATTCCAATTCTAATATACTGAACAGCATTCTGAAGTGAACTATTACAGGAGAGAATTCCTCAGAGGAATGAAGCATTGCTCCGTGCACCAGCCCCATGTCCTTGATTCCCGTGAACAGACTGAAATAAGCCAGAGATTCTTCTGTAGTACACAAAGCACTGATAAGACACAAACAGCTGCTTTGGCGCCAAACAAGCGAGACTCAACAGTTGAACCATATAAGTAACACGTTCGCAGTGCAATATTTATGTTATGCACTGAAACGCCACATTTTAGCTGTTTTAAACCCATGCTATGGATTCTGTTATCAAAGAGAGCATGACCTTCTCTGCAGTCGGACTGCATTAATATTAATGCATGTTGAGCTTATCAGAGTGAAAGTCATCTTATCGTAACGCGCCAAAACCACAGCGTGATGTCAAGATTACCGAAGGAAAAAAATTCAAAAGTTAATTTCTAATGCATTTCATGGATCAGTCTGTGGTGTAATTGCTTGAAAAAGCAGAAAACTGCATTAAAAAATCTTGACATGTCTTGACTATGAAAATAGTCTTTAATTTAGCTTAAAGTCGCAAGTTCTCAGAAATATAGCTACTTTCATTTTTGGTTTTGAACAGTTACACCAAGAAATTGACTAAAAATGCCATGTGGTGTAACTATGAAGCAAAAAACATACATAAATTAGCCTCTCTTTTTTTTTCATTCTTCTTTGTTTAAAACACTAATTCAAGTTTTGGAGTCACACTCCACGAGAATTTACTGAAACATTTTTCTTTGTCCGAAACGAAGCTGAAATAAAATGTAAATATTGGATAAAAATCCTTAACCCAAAATAAATAAATACAAATTTTAAATGTTGCCTTGACAACTAACTGAAATTATCTAAAAGCTAAGTCAAAATATTAACAAATACTATAACAGCATATAAGGAATCCTGCACTAACCTTCATCAACTCAAAACTAAAAAAACATTATGCGATAATGTCAAAAAAAAACATTGCATCAATGATTCAGATATTTTCAGCACACTATCTGTGGTATTTGATAACGACAAGTTCTAAAGACCCTCACACCATTCAACCGAACCGCTCTACCAATTATCAGCTCTTCTCTTGAGGTGTCTGTCTGACCCCTGGCTTGTCTGTCAGGGCCATTATCCCCACAGAGACCCAGATCTGATCAGACCCCAGTTATCTCCCATCACACACATTCTGAGCCCTGGAGGCCCACTTCTGCAGGGCATGATGTGTGAGCCGGGGGGGGGGGGGAGACTCTCTAATTGCCTAACTGGATTTAGCCTCCGGTGTGAAATATCTCCAGAGGGGAAATGGAGAACGATAGAGACATAAAGAGAGATGGAGAGACAAAAAAGCAAGAGGTGAGAAATGGCTCTACACAGCTAATTCAGTGGTCCTGACCTCTGCTGTCCTGTGGGAGATCTCATACCACACATATATTCCAGATACACAACATGATGGCAATAATGGAGATGACCCCAATATGGCCACAAGAGAGGAAATGAACACATGGCATCGACCCTCTAACAGCCACAACGAAATACATTACCTGCTCGTTGAAGCTTTGGTGCTGAATGTCTTTCTGTGTGCTGATTGCCTGTAATGGAATCCAGCGGAGCTTCATTGCATTCAAAGGGTTCAAAAACTCACCAAACACCAATTGTGAGGAAATGGAGCTGACCTGGAATTTATTAAAAGCTACAAAATAACATGGTTTAGATTCAGTTTTGGGTCTGATTACTGTTATGCAATACTCTGTGAGCTTTGTAATCTTTTAAAACAAGGCAGTATTTACAGCTTGATTATTTATACAACTGAGCTATGATTAATGCTAAAATTAGCCCAAACTCATCGCGATTTGCCAATACTTAGGCTAACGTACTGATGTTAGTTCTGTTGTTTTCCGCTAAAAAATGGTCACTTAGGTTAAGTTATAAAAATTTAACTATGTTTTAGAAAACTAATTAAATGGAAAGTAAATTGATGATACAGGAATTAGCTATTAAAAATATCCTCAAAATGATCTGCTATGGTAATTGCATGAATCAAAAAGAAATTCTGAAACACGCTACCTGCCTGTTTTGAACGCCATCTTTAACTCCAAGTTCATGAAGGAGTCAAAGTTCCGTTAGGATGCGGTCATGTTCCGGTGTTAAAACGGTGTAATAATAACGTTCCAGGCAGGTTACCACTTCAATGACTCACGACTTTGTAGCGTTCCGGGCATGGCGCGCGAAACTGCATGAGCACAGGGAAATGTGGTAGCTAGATGTAAACAAACCAGCATGGCGGTCCGTACCGATACAATCATTTATATCCCCAAAGGTGCTTACTCCTTGCTTATTTGAGGGGGAAACGGAGGAGAAAAACTGCTATTATACCCTTTTTTTAAAACCCTGCATAAACATAAACGCCGCGTCCGCCATTGTTTTTTCGCGGGCTATGTGACGTCACGGGTTTGACTGCTGTTCCAGTGCACGTTCACAGGTGGAAGGTTGCCTGGAACACAGCATAATGGACGAGATGTCGCCTCGTGTGCTTTTGAAACCATTTTTATATGTTTAACATTAAAATTCATTTGACTAGAAACACCAAAGACCGGAAACAGTATGAGTAGGGCGAGCCTTCAGCGTTCAGGAGAAAGGTGGATAGCAGAGCTGCCAACTCTCACCCATTCAGCAAGAGACTCACCCAAACCAACTGTTCTCATACTCTCAAGCCACACGTCCTTCTCCCACGCAAATAAAAGCACGCATATTTAAAATTTCAGTAACATATTACTGGCAAAACAGATTTGGTAAAGCCTCGCGTGTGTCAGCTATTTATAACGTGTTTTCGTAGCATGTGTGTTGATTTGTTGGACACCTCTGATTGGACATTCCGTTCATGCTCGTTCGAATTCACTTACCTCTAATCGCAGATTTTTTTTTCTGCAAGCTAGCGATTCCTCTCATGACAAAGTGTAGACATGATGTAAATAAGAGATCAATTCTGCAGTTTAGAGAGCTTCATCAAGAATAGCAGAATGAAATTGTGATAAAGTGGAGTGGACTGATATCATTTTATAATAATTACATTTCCTGTACTTTAAGTGTTGTTTTGTACTGTTCATATTTTTAACAATACACGAAACTGAAACAAACTAAACATGCAGCAAAGTTTCAGGATTTACATAGGCCTATATCTTCAACCAAAACCCTCACCCATCCCGCCATGGACATTGTTGAAATTCAAAGTTGGCAGAGTTCAGATTCTAAATTGTGATTAGATGAACAACAACTGGGTCATGAATGTGCTCCTGTGTTTTGTATTACTGCGCTAAATTCATGTTGCTTGGCAAAAGTAAACAGGTTATAGGGACTTTCACACTTTTTTATCCTCTCTTGGGATACCTGTAACCCAAGAGAGGTTTTTAGAATAACTTGAAAGCCGTTTACTTGTTAAAATAATAAAATAAAATGATAAATTAATTTACACAATGGCAAAGATTTTTCAGCTGCTACCTATACATTTAATAATGTCAGAGTTCAAGAACACAAAGCAGGTGGGAATATCTCATGTTTACCCGTGAGAGCATGTGTGTCTTCAAACCTCTGCTACTGACTGAAGTTCAGACTAAAGGGCTCTAGAAATGGTTCAGAACATTACAGGAATCTTAATCTATTACTATTATTACCAATTACTGAGGTTGACTGCACAGTACATGCTGTGAATGTGGTGTTCACGTCTGATTAAAACCATATGGACAGGTTGCCCAATTGGCTCCACATTCCTTTGTGTGAAGGTGGAGAATAAGCAAACTGAAGGTGTGTATATCTGTTATCTGCTTCCCAAACATGATGCATTCCAGACTCTGCTACACAGCCCTTAGTGGTAGTTATACAGAACCCAACACTTGACTATATAAAATCTTCTTCATGACCAAATTTAAATTTCTGGTATTTCTCATTCTTTCAAATGAATCCTGTTTGGTTAAATGACGAGGAACGTTCTCCAAGACGACTGTGGAAAACAAGTGATGATATGGGTGAAGCAAATCTTGAGCAAGACCACCACTGCTTTGAGAGGCTTCTGTTGTTAGGGCTCAGAGCATTACGCATTGCGAGATAAATTCTCCCCTCTTCCATGCTTCCACTCTCTGTGTACAACCAGATAACGTTACCATGGAAACATGCAGCATCCAACCAATCAGCAATCAACACCCTCCCTCCGACCTGCTCCCCTCGTGATACGCAAACAATTCTTACCTTCAGCAGGAAAAATAAAGAGTATGTGAGGTGGGACGTCTCCATGTCCTCATCTCACTGTCTGCAGTTTTCAGCACAAGGTCTATAAGAGTGATGTTTTCCATTGTGTGGGATTAATGCCGTGTGCAGAGTCAAATCCCACACACAAAAGCAGAGATGGACATCCAAAATACCCAACAGCACACATCACTGACTCTGGAAGTTAAACGCAGCTCAGAGGAAATGAATTTCCCTTACATTAACACAATTAACTTACAGTCTAATGTGCTTTTGATGGCTTGGGCATGCAGTTTCTGAGATTGCTATATTCACAGTGCAATTATTCCACCCAGAATTGCCTTAATGAAAAATATAGTGATATCCAGCAGTTAATCACTTGCTTGGTACTACATAAGTTATGGCTTGCTGGAATATGTGATGGTTACAAATCATCATCTATTAATAAATAGGACTGCTATAAACATTGGTTTTAATTACTTTGCAATTAATTATTGACCAGCATTAGGCTATATGTTATTGATCATTGCATGAGAAATTAAATGGATATTGATGAAAGGTAGCTTGAAGTCCTTTATTGTGGGAGAGTAAACGCCAAACAATAAAACCTTTAAACACTGGTAAACTTACATTCACAGTTAGAACAGCATCTGTGAAAAAATATATAATACATAATATATAATAACAGTGTTGTCCTGAGAACCCAAGTCGGCAACATTGCACAGGATGACATGTATAAAAAAACTTAAATATTATAATATAGTCTGCTGTTCAAAATTGTCATTCATTTAAATATTCCATATGCATATAACATTCCCACATGGTGCAGAAAATTATTATATATATATAGCCTATATGCATTTCTATAATGCGGACTGGGTGCATTAAGCTTAAAAAATACAATAAATAATAAAAAAAAAGTGGTCCAAAGCAATACATTTGTGACTGAAAAAGGGTTTAATTTAGGTGCAATTTTCAATCTCATGTGCATCTGTTCATTTCAAAAATAACTGTATAAAAAGGCAGGCCACTCAATTCTCAAGTGTGTAAAAAAAAAAAAATGTAGTACCAGTCTAGTAACCGAAATTGGCAGCACACCAAGATTTTTTTTTTATTATCATTAAATATTATCAGTGTTTTACAAGAATGTACTACTTCACTGACATTTCTTTGTTATTATGAAACGTACTAAGTTCTGCGAGGTTTTTTTTTTTCAGTGCCTTATCTGAATTTGGGTTTATATTTTGGTGAACTAACTAACCCTTTAGAGTTACTCCCCATTATAGGATGCAAAGATATTTTGCAACAAATGTATTACTCACTTGTTGATTTATTTAAACCCACATACGATTATTTTAAAAGCCAATTATTTGACCCTCAGTCTAATCAAAGCTAAGCAAAGCAATTTGTCACCCATTTCTACACTTTGATTTACCCGTCTTAAACCCGCACAATGGCTGAGCTTGCGGTACAAATTAGTTATTTGCAATGACTCGGCTGACTGATTCGGGCAGCATGTTTTATGAAGCACCCTCAAGGGCACCACTCCACATGCACTGAGTTTTTCACACGCACACAAACCACTATCGCTTCAGGTCTGTTGCTCTTGGTCAGCGAAGCCGCCGGTGCTTTTGCGAGTCATTGATTAATTGCGGTCATTAGGCAGCGAGAGAATGGCCTCACCTGGAGTTAGAGGTGGAAATCAACGGGAGATTAAAATTAATCACTCTGAAAAGTGACAGTACCGCCAGTAGCCTGCGGAGAGCAGGATGAAGAGAAGGGAATGAGTGAAGATCTCAGTGAAAGCATATAGAATGATAGTTTCATTTTTATTTAAAAATACATCACAAAAGCACACAAAAATTAAATGAGGATTTTACATGATGTGCAAATCAAACAAATGGGAAGAAAAAAAAAGTTAATGTAATATTAGTACACAGTTATTTAAAGAAAACACCTACAGTTAATAATCATTGGTTGTCTCTTATTAGTAAGGAGAGTATCTATCTCTTTTAATGGCACTGTACAGAGAACCGGCCTAACCTCCACTGTAATGAAATACCAAATGGGCCCCATCCAAGCAGAAAACAGATGATTCGGTTTAAAGATGTCAATTCACACAGCTAGCAGGTTTGCTGATCAAAGATCAGATTTCCATGTTTACACTGGCATTAGTCACTGTGTTTAAACAAGTTGAACTTATCCTGTAACAGCAACTCTATTCTTACAGGCTTAATAAATAAAAGACAGGGAAATCAAAAGTGTGTGCGCTTCTGCGTAATGACAACATATGCATAATAAATGTTAATAATTCCTTATCCAGATGGTGGATGATAAGTCTGATCATGCTCTTGCCCTTCATCAAATTCACAGCCAGAGCAGCAGCATATTACAGCCGTAAAGACAAACGCAAACTAAATTTAATTACTGTAAATACATTTACACATTCAACAGGAGCCCTGGTCAAAAGACAAGCAGATGGTGAAAGGGCTGCTATTTGTGTACAACAGAAACACAGACAGACAGATAGGATATAGTTGTCAGCATACATAAGACCCTTTAATGAGACTAAATCCAGCATTTATGAGACAAAAACGAAACAAAAATATACATGTATCAATATATTGAATATTCGTAGCACAGAAACCGGCAACAAATCAAGTAACGTAAAATTTTGCATTAAAACTAATCCTGAATCAAAATATTCTTTAATTGATGATTGTTTTGTAATTTTCCTTACACTGCTGACAAGGACCCATCAGTGCCACCAGTTCATTAAACCCAAAGTTAAAAAAGGCACATGAAATCTACAGTAACCCAAACAGACTGGTGACGCTCACTGTGGTGAATACCATGACTTAAAAGTGTTAATACTAATCCTAATCGATACACTATTCATAAACACTCAAAATCTATGGACAGTCTTCCGCTTAATTGACCTCCTTCAATTGGTTTTAAATTCATTTGTCAACAAATCCTTCAGTAAAATGTCCTTCATCTAATAAATCAATTACAAACTAACATGTCGAATTAACAATCAGCTTTAAAGCGGGACGAGTTGAGCCAGGCCAAATGCAGGTTTAGGATTAGCATCTACGAGACATCTGTGATCAGCTTTTCTGGCCTGGCTGGGGCACAGGGTCTTCAAACTTGCCAAAGCTTGATTGCTCAGTGAACCGTATTTTACCACCCAGCTTGAGCATCTTTTGAAATAAACCTTTTAATCTTATTTATTTGGATGACTACCACTACACTCTAGTTTTGGGGGAAGTGGAGGTTTGGATGTCACGAACCAATCAAAGCATAAGCAAACAACCAATCAGAAACTTGAACGCTAATCACTTTGACATGTACCGATGGGGGTTTACAACTGCCAAATGGTCCATAAAAATCAAAGCAGTTTAAGAATCACAGTATTAGCATCGTCAGATCAATTTCATGTACATATATACATATCACATGTAAATATTCTCAATCCAAAACAAACACTTTTATCTTTTTTTAAAAACAATCTCATCCAGAAACCAAAGCCAACCCACAAATTCTCCACAGACCTTTGAGTAAATCTTTACCAGGCTTTTGTAGCATAAAGAGATAATAATTGTCATAGATAAATGGTTTAAAGTTGCCTGAAAATGTTTCAAACTGATAAAAAAGCAAAAACGAATAACAAATAGCTTGGGAGTTTTCATCTAAAGCCAAGAACTATGGTTTGTACTACATAACATTTCATTTACCTCAATGAGTTTAATTTCATCTCTGGAGAAGACTTAATAGGCAAACAATTCAAGTGCCTTATATTAGATAGGGACTTCTATTTTTAAAAAGACAAAAGGAAAAAAGAACATCATGCATTGCATTATTTACAAAAACAGGAGCAGGTGAATCAATCACATATCTGCATCCTATTGAATAAAGTTTTTTATTAATGTTTGTTGAAGTTCTGAGAGTCAAATTGTATTATCAGAGATGGTGCAGCTGAGTTTGACACTCTGCAGAAACCTTCCTTTGCTCCTTCACAAAATCCGCTAGAACGATGAATAGAATAGTGACAGTCTAAATTATGTGGAGAATGATCCCAGTTCAGCTTTACACAATGGACCCATCCCTGTTCTGGGCAGGGACCATGACAGGGATGGCCCCCATGCGGCTGAGGTTGGGGCCGGCCATTCTGCTGGGTGGGGGAATAGGGGCGTGACTAGGGGGCCTCTCGTACTCTTCAGAGGGTATCTTGTCGTACTGGGGCTTGGTGTACTCGTGCAGATTGGAGGGTGACATGGAGCCCAGAGAGGAGCGCTGGCTGCCCACGCTGGTGAAACTGCGTGCGGTGGAAACACGACTCTTTGGAGGGGGGACATCCTCTCTGTGGGAGGAAGGGAAAATAGTGTTCAATCAAATCAGTGAGGGAGTTTCTTTCTGCACTTAAGAAAAACATGGTAGAAAGATATTATACATCTTACAACTAACTGTAAATTGTAACTAAATGGTCAAATTACAACATTTTCATAGGTAATATACTCGTATTATACTATATTTTAACGGTTTTCTTTATGCTTGTTTGTTTTGCTCTTTGGTTAGATCATATAACTTTGTTGGTTGCACCATATGAATGATTTGGCAGAAAAACATTATGCAGTTTTGTTAATTATTTCATTATTGTAAAAAGTATTTTTCTTCCTTTTTTTGGTTGAAAAAAAAAAAAACAAAAAACATTTGTCAGAACATTTCGGTTTTTTTATATCAATGCAGCAGTACTTAATTTAATACATCCTTGCTGAATAACAATATTAATTTCTTCACAAAAGAAAAAAAAACTATTGACTATTGTGCTTTTCCACTCATGCCTAATATTGGCTGAATAAGACTATGGATGGATTTCCAGTGTTGCCCATCGGGCTTGCTCTTCCCCATCCTCCAAATTAACAAGTACTCAGCAGCAATAATCCATTACAGAACAGAACACAGCAAACGAGAGTGAGACAGCGGGGTCTCCTCTAAGAGAAGCTGGCTTATTTGGATAATCCTCTTTTGTCATGGCCTATGTGAGGCAGCGCATGGCTCCCAGACAGAGAGTCCAGCGCTGGGGTCCAAGGGGGGCCTAATACAGGGCCTGACCCACAGCCTGCCCCTTCACAGACAGGAATGCTATTTCAATAGGTCGGGGGAGCGAGAAAGGGAGGCACTGACAGAGCAGGAATCGACTGAACAAACAAACGCACAGAACTGATTACACCATCCTTTTATTTAAAGACAAAAGGGGTAAGAGGGGAAGAGTGACGCCATCACTAGTCAGTTTCGCTAGCCATCAGCTTTGTTTGGTCATCAGGGGAGGTCTGTGATTGGATGTAGAGGCTGAGTGAATCATACAGTGATAGGGACAGTGACATGTACCAAATGGCATCTGGGCCAAGAGCTCCCCTTCTCTTTCATTCTTGTTCTTTTTCTTATTCGGCTGAAGACCGTTGGCTGCATTTAGAATGCTAGTTGAGAGAAGCAGGTGTTCTTATAATTCAGTGTGTTACTGGGTGTACTACACTAACAGGTGTTTATCTCAAGAACTCCTTATTTATATGATTTATTGTGGTCTTCTTGGAAAAGGTGCACATAGACATGCCTAAGGATTACGATCAAGTGTGTGTGTGTGTGTGTGTGTAGTACCTGATCTCATAGGCTATCTCCTTCTCGTACTTCTTCTTGTTGCGGGCACGGCAGAAGCAGAAGAGGAGGAGTGCGAGGAGAATGAGAACCAGAAGAATGCAGATAACTACCCCTGCGATGACGCCGGCTGTGTTAGGGGCTGCAAAGTACCAGAAAGAGAGAACTTTGAGATAAACAAGCTTAGAGTCTAAGGCATTATCTATGAGCCCATTCACCACATCACTGTAATTAGACAATGAGGAAAAGATAAAGATGCAACACCTTGGGCAATGGCTGAAATTCAGAGTTTGCTATTTTCATGTTAAAAGAGGAATACGCAGGTTTATGAAGACTCACGCTGTGTGATATTGACCTCCACCAAACACTCTTCTGTTCCAACACGGTTTTTAGCGATGCATTTGTATGTTCCCGAAGCTGCCTCAGTCGCATTCCTCAGACTCATGGTGCCCCCGACTGGATCTGTGCACAGCATGAGACAGATTCTTCATTTCAACCGAGGTATCTGACAGTTATGACAGTTTATCAAAATTGTAAAAAAAAAAAAAAAAAATTCAAGGTACATAAGTCAAGGAACCTACCCAACACTGCCAGGGGCGGCAGCAGTTTATTGCCTGTGGTTCTTTCCCAGATGTACTGCAGTGGTTGTGTGCCCTCCACAGAGTTACATTTCAACATCATATCTTTCCCTGAATAAGTCTGACCCTCAGCATAACATCTGGGCTTAGAGGGGCGCACTGTGGGAGAGGAAACAGGAAGATGAGACCATTAGAAAAAAATAAAGTAAAAAACTACTTAAAGGCTCAGCAGTTTTGTGTATAAATGCTACATTTGTGCTATTCCAATTTGCAGCAAAATAATCGAGATGATAATTTTTTGTTATCGTGCAGCCCTATAAGATGTCATGCTAAAGATTTCTGAACACATTTGTACAAAGTGTATGTTGCTAAAAGCTCAAATATCATCTCCCGTCTCACATATGGTGCATCACGGACATAAAGGACAAGTCCCTGAGGCCCTTCTTTCACACTCCACCCATATTCATTCTCACTGCATCATAACTAATCACAGCATAGGAAGCCATGATCACAGTAATGGATACAGCTGCTGCTATTACAGGTGCTGTCAATCAACTTAATTAAAATCAGAGCACAGTGGGTGTCAACATTCTTTGAGATAAAAGAGTGAACAAAAGCAGACGAGGAGGGTGGGAAAGTGGCTGGGTATTGTAAGACATACAGCATGTGTTTTCTAAAGAGATATGCATTCAAAACAGCAGGGAAAGTGGGTGAAATCTATGTATATAAGGAAAGGAGGGAGGGATAGAGACGTGGAAAGATAGTATGGGATTGGATGGGGGGAGGGTGGAGAACATAGGGAGCTCTGTGGAGAAACCAAAGCCTGCACAAACAGACCCCCTCCTTGCTTGGCAGGAGATGACACGAGAATTCAAAGACAAACAAAACTTCAAATTAAAACCAGGAGGAGACAGACACAGAGCCCCATGTAAGAAGGGCAAAGAGACAGAACGAGAGGGAGACAGTCCACAACAAAATAAAGAGATAGAGGGCAAGACAGACTTGAACGTCAATAGTTGCTTTCTGTGATTCCTCCCAACCTTGGTTAGTGTGTTTGCATTTGAGTCTCTATCGACATCATCGTTTGATAATACAAGCTGTAAAAACAGATCTCTGGGGCTGCTGGGAGAAAGGCTTAGAGACGTGAGGATTAACAGCAGGCAGGACTGAACAGCAATTTAATAGGATGAGGGGTCAGAGCACAGCAGCTTCCTCTGACAGAGAAATTAAATGTGTGGTGATGGACAGGTGGGCGGGAGAAATCAAGGTGTAGACTGACTAATGTACATGCTTAAAGCAAACCCCCACCACACACACACTAACAATCTGTAACAGTTACTTTAAGAAAAACAGTTTTTTATTTTAGACATTCTCTATAAGATGCTTAGCAGTGTGACCAAAGGCATTCTGAGGTGATCACACTTGACTGGTCATAAAGGCGAGAAGAAAAACAAGAACGAAAAAGTCAAACTGCCCGATGCAACTACAGACGCATAAAGGCGTGAAAAGAAAAAGGTCAAGTAGTTTTATTTTCTGCTGTCTGGGAAAAGATGAATTTACTTTTTCCACCTTGAATGCTACATACATAGTTCACCCCAAGTTAACAATTTTGAAGCATGTCATTTGCAAGTACTGATGGCATCAACAACATTTCATGGACAGCTTCATTCAGTCTGTGAAATAAGTTATGATGATTCATTTAAAATTTTACATTTCAAACAAATAAAATGACTAAAAATGACTAGGACAATGAACTTGCTATTTTGAAAAACATCCACTTAATTATTGTTTCCAAAAGAAATTTCTTTATTATTGTTAAAATATTTAAATCATTTCCAATAACCAAAATGTAGCTAAAATAAAACAAATATTACATTTTTTTTGCACTGGCAGCTAACTTAATTTAAAATAAGTTTTAATAAGTATAAAAAAGCTAAAATGACAAACAGAAATAAATACACATTAGACAGAAATATAAAAAATATATAAAAATGACAAAAGCACAAAAGTAATAAAAACTAAAAATACAAAAATAAAAGCTAATTCAAAATATTAACAAAAAGAATAACAGTATAATACTAGAATAATAGAGTAGATACATGCCTAAACTGTAAATAACCTATATAAAGTTGTCTGGTTGAGAATAAGAGCCGTGTCTCTCTGAGGTGGCAATGTAGCACTTATACAGCCCCTTCAAGTGAATGCCCTTGGACTGCTATCTCTGATGGAGACGCATTTAGTAAGGAACACACGCACGCAGCCAGACAGCATCTGCTCTGAATGCAGGTACAGAGTCCCCGCGGTCATCAGCGATAGGATGAGGGTGGACAATGAAGGGAGCAGGCAAAGAGAGAACAGCTGCATTCATCAACTGCTGAGAGCACAACCAATCTGTGTCCTTCCATCTGTCTTACTGTGGTCCACCTCCAATCATCAGGTCAGCTCTTGCCAAACAGTCCTTGACTTTCATAAATTAGTGGACTTCAAGTCCAATAAAGTCTCTTGCCTAACCAATCACTGGTTCATGATCTGACACTGATCAATCAATCAATCACTCACTATTTTGTCTTTGGTCAATACCACTGAACTTTAAAGATTCTGATACTAAAACTATAACATTATATAAATGTTGCAAACTGTTCTGCTAAATAATATTATTATAATTATAAAAAATAAAATATTTAAATTAAATAAAACTAAAATATCACAAAGATCACTTGGTGGATGGTCCATTTAATACTGGATTTCACCTCTATTGAAATCTTATTCCTGCTTTTTTCTTTTTCCTGTTTCTTTTTGTTAATCTTTGCTATAAATTCATCTGCAATGCAAATACACATCTCGGTTGTGTGGTTATTGAGTTTCGGGAAATGACGTCACTTTCGCAATGTTTGTGGAGTTGCTTCTGATGGCCTTGTTTAGCGTGCATGTTTGCCTAGGGCGTTCCTGTGTTGGCGCTAGTCAACACAACAAGGAACAGGTGATATTTCACACACGGAGCAGCCCTGATGTCACACTTGCTGTTGACATCGATCAATGTAGACCTTGAAAGGCATGTCAGAGGGCCTGTGAAATCTTTATTGTGCATTTACGGTGCAGATCAATACAGTCGTCACTCAGGACTTTCCCTTAAGTTTTATAGCTCACTTTCCAGAAGAAAATAAAATAAAAATGGAGTGTGTTTCTCAAAAATGCAAGTCTTTGTATAGGCAAGGTTAGAGATTGGATATTGTGATAAGCTAAAGTTTTATTTTTCCACTCACCCATGACAGTCAGGAGGAACTTCCTGCTGCTGATACCAGGAACCTTCTTCACCTTGCACTGATAGGTTCCTGTGTCTGTGGCTTTCAGACCCATGATGTTCATGGAAGCATCACCGTTTTTAGGGTCAGGGGAGTTGAAGTGAACTCTTCCTTTAAGAGGTTCATAGTAGTGTTCAAAGGCCCTGTCACCTGAGTACACAATCACCTGTGGGAAGGAACGAGAAAAAAACAAGAGAATCATGCTTTAGTAAGCGAAACTTGTGTTGGTGAAATGTTACTCAACATTTTGATTTAACAAATGTTGGTGGGAAAAAGTGCAGTGTAGGTATCAGTAATTAGTCAAACTAACAATCACGTTCACATTAAAACTTTTCCTGCTTTTGAAAGTCGGTTGGAAAAAAGCAAATACAGCGTTCTTTCAACATCCTTCAGCACAAGTTAATTATTTGCCCTTTTCAATGCTATAACCTAGACAGTAGAATGTAAGGCTACATCAACACCTTGTGTCACCAGAAGGTATATTTTAAATGTGAATCATCAGTACATGCTTCTCTCTCTGCTACATTGTTTTGTGACAGTACAGGTCTGGTTCTGGCTAAAAGACACACGCACTTAGTACAAACACAGATAAAGACATGCACAGACTCTTGTCAACCATGGAGGGAAAATATGGAATCCATTCAACAGACCCCTTTCCCCACCACTTCATTTCCATGACAACGGAGGGGCGATGGCCTCCCGTGGCGTCTTGCTTCATGCGCAGCAGTCCTGAGAACGCACCTCAGGGCAATCGAGCAAGAGCTTGGAGACACTTAAAATCCTAATGAATGTATCAGGACATGGGGGAAGGAAAGATACAGAGGAAAAAAAGGGGGGAAAAGCAAGACCTCTCTCTCATTCTTACTCTTACATCCAAACATCTGCAGAAACTAATAGCATCTTGTCCAAATTACCACTTAGTAAGCAGGCCAAATCCATGCCACCTGGAGTCTGCCAACAGGATTTCAAGGAAACAGCCAACAATGTCTATAAATCAGTCCATGTCCAAACATAATAACTACAGTACAATGAAAAAGGGATAAGGACAACTGCCTGAAGCAACATACAGGCACTATAACATACTTCAATTCAAAAAGTAATCTGCTCAAGGCAGAGAATTAAAATCAGAGACAACATCTGATGGACAGAGCCACATTCCTTCCCTACATGATTTTTCAATAACCTGTTACATCTGTTAATAATCTGTCGATATGCTATATATTTTCATTTGACGTTGACCTCCTCCATAATGAAGACTAACTATTGTTAGTGTGCAGTTTCACTGTCATCTTGCAAGTCAAAGACACAGTGTGACTTGTTAAAATCAAAGTGTGCATGTGTTTACTTGTGCATCTTGTTTACACTTGAGTGTGTATGCGCATGCCTGTAGGTATGTGCCCTTCCTCCAGGGCCACATCAGGCTTTTTTGAAATGCAAAGCAGCACTGAGTCACCTGTGTTGGATATCAGTTTGCTTTACAGCCCAGGCAGTTTCTGTAGGCCTGCCTGTCTACATCAGTGTCTAATCTCACTGCACAACCACAGATGCTGCTCTGACCCACAGTATCTGCTACTGAAAACTAGAGCATGCTAACTACCACAGCCTTTACATTTCTAATCATACAGTACTAGGTTAAATGCACATTCCCACTCTGAAGAAAATTAGTTTGTTTGTGCATTTACAAATGTAATGACTTGCCAGTTGCAATTTCCATCAAATATCTTTAAATCTTAATGTATAGACACTAGTTAACCAAAATGTTATTTATGCATAACTTTAGCAAACTAAAATTATGCAATTTTTTTTTTTTACAATTCCAGCATGGATAAAACATATATGGTAATTCATGTTGAATTAAACTGTTCAAATGACTGCAATGAAATGCAAAAACTCGGGTCATGCAAAACAATCTTATCTCATTTTTTATTTGTTAAAATAAAGATAAAGATAAAATCGCTACATAATAACTTCTATTTTCTAAATAATCCTTTTGTTTTGCGTTTCCCATTGTCAGTTTTAGACTCAATCACAGCAGGGCTATTGTGCAGTTACAGGTGCCGTGTAAGAGATTATGGAGCCACAATGCATATAAAGTGAGTGTCACCCCCAATTCCCATCCATACTTCAATAAAAAGCTAACACTAATGACCAATGCAGTTTGGTATGGAATTCGTCAACTTGTCAACAGTGTCCCACAAACAAGAGAATCATTCACGCTTCACTGTGTCCCAAAGACCTTCACAATGAATACAATCATTGGAAATTGGGTTCTGCATTCAAGGTTAAATTATTTTTTCAGACCTTGCACTCAAAAAAAATAGGAACTGTTGTTGAATACAGGAGAAAATGCATTTTCCTTCAAAAGGCAGCATTGTGTGTTTGTGTACAGCATCAAGCCCTGTTCTTTTATCTAGGATCAAATGTGAGAGATAAAAAAGAAGGGATGCGTCTAAGATCAAGTCAGTTGGTCTTAGTTTTAAAAATGAAAGGAGTTTTTAAACAATCTATATAGTGATATTGCAACTTTATATAATGGTTTTCCATTAATATGCTACTGTAAATGGGTGCCCATCCATTTTGAAAACAGTCGTCCTGCTTAATATATTTGTGGAAACCATGATACATTTTATTTCAGTATTATTTGAGGAATAGAACATTTAAAGATTTAAATATAAATCTGTATAACAATATACAAGTCTTTATTTTCACTTATGCATAGTAACGCATCTCTATATAGAGTTGTCGATAAGAATTGTATCGTACAAGAAAATCTTAAATATTTTAGAACTATCATATGCAGGCCATGCTTGACATTCCAAGCCAAATGTAACTATGTAGCTAGATACTGTAAAAATTGTTGCCAAATCAAGAGCAAAAGAACTAGGACACACTAAATGTTAGTAATTTCTCTTAAAACACAAAAATTGAAGTAGCCGAAGTCCAACCTTCAACTTCTTTTAAACCATTAAAAACAATGAAGTGGGTCAAAGACAAATTTCAAGTCCTGGGGCAAAGCCTGGCAGAACAGAGGGGGAAAGAGTGCAGGTCTACACCCATGAGGACGACCCAGCAAACAGCAAACTGAGCAATTGAGGGGAACAGAAATGTGAGGAGAAAGGGAGAACGATAAAAATAGAATGAAAAATTAGGTGTAGAACCACAGAAGAAATGAAGGAGCTTTGAGAAGAAAAAAGATGGAGTAGAGAGAGAGCTTGTGTGAGAGAGAGAGAGTTAGGAAGAAAGGTGCAAGGATACCAAAGAGAGATCGACCATTGAGGGATCCTGACCCAATTCTGTCCCCAGCTAAATGCATAAATCTCTAGAGAGAAAAAGTATGAGGTAATCTCTGCATGAAGAGGTTGCAGCAGACAAGCACACATATATCTGGCCGCTTGCTCTACCTGCAAGACCAATGTTGGGGCAAAACACAGCCTTTTGTAAAAAGTGAGAGGCAGTTTAATTACAGTCTATATTACAGAGATAGCATTAGTGAGGATGCAGGGGAAAAGCAGACCACAATTCATATAGGAGTGCAAGCGCTTAGAAACTAAATAAAATGCACAATTATGTGAGAAAAACTAGACCCCTAAATGTAAAGCTAGACGCATATCCATCCGGGGGTAAATTTACAGAGCGCTAAAACATGACACATTCATAAAACACCCATTGTGGTGTGTGCTGTGTTTCCCTCTGACAGATGTGGAGCTCACAAAACAGCACCTGCTCACTGCAGATCAAAGCAGGTAAAATGTATAATGAAAGGTCAACCTTCAAGGACAATCACACACAAATACCTCCAATACTTGACTTCTAAACAGAACTGTGACCCATTTAGTTCACCCATTTATTAATATTATATAATTTATATATTAACATGACTAGAAAATAATAATATTATTAAATATAAATACACTAAAATATAAAGCTAGTAATATTTATTATGACAAAAAAGCAATTTTATATAATTTATCAATGAAATTAGAATAGTAATCTCTCTTAATTCTTCAATTTCCCAGTGTTAAAAAAATATATAAATCTTATTTTGATGTGAGTTAAAGGGAACCCTTATAGTTCCTCTTTGTTGACAAAAGCTGGAACTGCTGCTTGTGTGTGAAAATTAAATTAAAAACCGTATGGCTTTTGATTGGTTAGATTTTGATGTTGTTTAAAAAAAAACTGTAGCTAGACCTCCATGTACAAGTGTGGTTGTTGATGACTGTGCAGAAGGAATGTTACTGTGCTGCTTCACACAACAGAGGCAGTCAAACTAGTTCTGAGAGTATGTGTTTTTACAGAAAACAAGAACTTGTGACAGGAAGATAGGCAATGCAACACAAGGGACAAAGTCAAACAACTAAACCTCCCAGAGGCTTCTGAATAATGCAGACATCAAATAGGTTTTCCCCAAGCACATAAAGAGGCAGTCTTTTTCACACAGACACTAACCTCTCATAACCTGATACACAATCACACTGTCTACTCACCACTTTCTCTTCTTTCTGGTTGTCAGAAGGCTGCAGGCTCCACTCAATGTCCAGAGGCCCAGAATCCACATCAGCGAGAGTAAACTGACAGTCCAACTTTACAGTCTCTCCACTGGCTTTCTCAATGGATGTGGGGCCAGTAGAAGTGATCTGTAGTCCACAGGCTGGGCCTGAGAAAAACAAAAAAGATAATGAATTCAAACAGTAATGAACAAGCTGCACATTATTTCCAAAATGAATCAGCTTCTTTACTAAGTGTGTGGACGGATGGTATTTTCACATCATTGCACGGTTTAGAGCCGATTCCACTATACGCAGCATCCTTGAGAAAATGACTGAATTCAGTGGTGTAAGAAGATACGCATTGTGCATGACCTCATTAAAGCAGAAGATGAATATATCTGAGATCATCTATTCTTGGAATGAACATCATTTAGTAAATTACAACTAACAGAACAGACAACAGTAGGGATCTGTACCAGAGATCAAGAATAAATACAGACTTTAGATAAACAAAAAAAGGATCTGTCTACAGGAACTCTATCATTTCCTGACAGAACCCAGACAGGCAGAAGTACAGGTTAAGCTCTTCTTGATTGATGATACATTGTAAAGAAATGGCTTTTACTGGTCAGGAAGGACCAGCGATATGCATGCTCAATATGAAAGTGAATAAATAAAGGGATAAAGTCACATAAATATTATTAAGTAAATAACTGAAAAGTAACAAAAGTAATAAATAAAAAGAAGCACAAAAACATATAAAAATTTAGTAAAATTTAGAGATAATAAAATAAAATAGAGATAATAGAGTTTTGACCAATTTCACAATTCTATTCATTCAATCGCAACTATTGCTATAATATATACATGAGAGCCAGTTGGTACTACAGTACATTAATATAATACTGAAGGTTAAAATTAAGTGACTTATATACCAACATTTAAAATTTTATTTGGGCTTTTATAATAATAAATTTACAATTACATAATTATATTTCAACTTCAATTAATGTTTTTAAATAGTGGCTGTCAAATCACTGACTGATTTAATCAAACTAAAAATTAAAGAAGAGTAAAAATTATAATGAATGCTTTATATTATGGTGCGTATATTTAGTAAAACGTTCCATCTCTAGTATGAGTTAAAGGTCACTAAATATGTGTGTTTCTGAGGTAAACTTTAAGTCATAGTGTTTAAAAGTGGTTGTATTGACACTTGAAACACTGATTACATGGGGCTACTCTATCTTTTAACATACCTTTGACTGCTCATTTATGTTTATTTTGTGCTGAAACTGCTGCTTCTCTTGAACTTGGGCGCTACAGTAATCTGTCAAGCCACATTACACAGCATTTATTTTTTGAGTAATATAATAAAACGCAACGAATCTGAAATCTGAGACTATGTTTCATGTCAATAGTAATAAAAAGCTAGGCTAGGCTAATTGATTCTTTATGATTTAGGTATCAATAGAATCTATAAAAATCGATTCAATCTGAAAAATTTTATATTTTTACTCAGCCCAAACAGACAGACAATAAATAAAAGACCAAAAGTCATTGTAACCAAGCACTGATTACATGTGGGTTGTTTCAGCGAGTTGACTCTGCCCTCAGATATTCGCAGTGATGCATACCTGAAACTTCAAAACAAGTCAGTCTAGTTTCTCTGAAAACAATTAGAAACAGGTGGAGTGCCATTCCCGTAGAGATCAGAACATCGTAGAGGGCGCCGCTGGCTACTAATCAGAGATCAGTCCCACGAGGTTCTCCTCTTTTGTCATAATCAAAGGCCTGGTTGTAGATCAGCTTTTAACGTACATTTCATAACAAACAGTTGAATAAAGCTGCAAGGTGTGTTACACCGCATTATATAAGAGAACAGTTTGGATGTCACACCTATGACAATATGTGAATTTCCCTTGGGTATCCCCATAGCTTTGATTTGTGGGGCTGAAAAATATTACAAATGTGTATCACACAAGGAATTCTGATTCAAATGAAAAGCGGCACTGCAGTCAACAAATTAATACTGTTGGCATGGGCCATTCAAAAATACCCCATTAACAGTAATATATGCTCGTTTACCCGTGATCAAAGTAATTCTTTAAACGAACGGATCCTTTGGTGACCCTGGCTGAAGGCTGCATTTCATTTAATTTTAATTAATATAGCCAGCTCTCTAGCAGAGATCAGGGCTGCGTTGAGGACATGACTTCATTCAATCACCTAGGTCTATTCTCTCCATCTGGAGCCATAAATAAATCTGGTTCTAAAATCTTTAGTGTTGTGCTCCACTACCATGCTAATCACAACTCCATTTTTGCCACCTTTTACTGCCTCACCCTTTATCTCTCAGCTATAATCATGCAAATAAAATGGTACATAACAGTTTGTGTATTTGATGGACATCAGCAATCAATACTGGACGAGCATGAATACAGAACAAGAGAGCTGAACTGAATATAAAGTATGCTGTACACAAAAATGTGATTTTCATTGCATAAGCATATGCTTAACATGTGCTCAACAGAGCCAACAGCCAACACACTCATGAAATGAAAATCATACATACAGTACTAAAAAAAGACATTGACACTGACCAGGTAATGGTCTTTTTATAGTACATTAAAGCATCTGTAGTGACATTTCACAAATGTTTTATTTAGATTACCAGCATGGAAAATGTGATTGAAATGGCCTCATATTACTGTGCTACTAGTTTACTTCTACTGGGTAAAAACTAAACTCATTTAAATGCATGCTGAAGGTTTGCTAACATCAATATCCTCACATCAAACTAAATGAATTACACATGCGACAATTCACTTTATCATCACCATTCTGATGGCCACAAAACAAGAGCAGCCAAGCAATAAACCACCAAACAGCTATTGTAAAAATTATTTAATATTATAATTAAACAGTTATTTATACACATGCAAGCTTCTTAGTCAAATTTGAAGGTAAAACTGCTCCCATTTGGAAATTCAAGGCATGCTACAATGCAAAGCTTATGTAATTACTATAGAAGTGGAAAATGCACAGTACAAGCCTACATTAAAATATCTTAAGATTAAGAAAAATAAGGGAGATACTAAACAAGAATAAATTTAGGATCTTCTGCCTTGGCAAAAGCATGTAAAACTACTCCACATAAAACTTTAGCATGTCATTATGTCTGTTGTTTAAGTTCAAAATACACTTCTAGTCACATGACCAGGTACTGCACTGTATCTCACGAGCTATATCTCAAGTGTAATGGATGCTGACAATGTGGTTCTGAAATAAGCCATAACTTCCAAGAATATCCATCTCTGCCTTGTTCTTCTTGACCTGCACCAGAAAGCAATTTGACCTACAAGAATGAGGCCACAAGACCACCACAACACACTCTTCCTCTCAGTCCCCCATTTTTTATCTCCCACTCTCTCAAACTCTCCCTCTCACATTGGTCCTGTGTGCCCCAGCCTTGCTGATTGTAGACCCCCTTTGTGGGCTTACAATAGGTAGAGAATCCTGTCTCCTGGCAACACATCCTTCTGAGAATGCCAGAGAGGGGATGAACGAAAAGGGGGAAGGTAATGCAGATAAAGAGTGAGCGATACAAACAAAAAAAAGTGGGGGAGGCTGAGTGAGAGGAGAGTAATGGTTTGGTGTGGACAGAGAGAGAGAGTGAATGTAAACAAAAGACTAACAGCTAGGGGGTTTACAATCAGTTTTAAATTGCAGACCACAATTACAGTCATCTGAAGATCTGAAAAACACACAGTCAAAGTTTAAAATAAACAGGTTAAGATTAAAACAGACCTAAGGCCACAACCTTAATAAGCACCCACAAGTTTAGTTTGTTTTCGAGGAACAGTTTGATCTATCAAAAAAATATCAACACTAAAATTCTAATGAGGACATGCATAATAATAGTTTCTCAAATCTCTCAATAGTTCAGCCTTAAATGTTTATTTTTCAAAATAACTTTTTAATGCTCATGCTCCCCTACAAAATCACTCCAATTATCCTAGAACAATTCTTTCTAAATAAAGCTATTAAAATCATTCAAATTCGGTATTTTTTTCATATAATCATCAAAATATTACCATGTTTTTTTCAATATTCTACCAGCATAGTCAAAATACATAAAAATGTGTGCAGGCACAAAAGTGTGTAAGGAGATAAGAAAAAAAAGCTTGTGAGTGTGTTGGATTGACGGCAAGTGAAGGACATTTATCAATTATAAAAGAGTGATAAAATCATGTATGTCACATTTCCATTTCCCCAAGTTCATTCCGTGATATCTAAGCCACACACAGGAAAGGAAAGGTCAATGGCGTGTATGTGACATGCAACAGGGGAATTTGGAAGGATACCAGTGGTGTATGGACAAACAGAAAACGGTTAATGCATTTCAAAAGCTAACAGGATTGTTCTGCATATCAGCATTTGGAGCTGTTTTGCATCCAGTACAGCAAAGCTTGAATTGTAATTAGGTTGTCATATGAGGATGGCTGAGTACACTGTTAAATTGCAAACTGAGTGCTCTCTCTCTCAATCACATAAACTCTTATTTCAGAAGCAGCAGTGGAGTGGGAGTTATTTTGGGCTTCTGACAGTACAAGAAAATGACAAAGCAGAGTGTGACGGCTCTATAGAGAATTATGGCATGTGTGGCACATTTTCCAGGAGGGGCGGGAGGATTAATGTATGCTGATAGTTCTTATTTTAAAAACAATTCACTCTTCTATAGCGTCACAATCTCTCTGAATTAATTTGTTAGCATTAATACAAAACATCTTCCTATAGTCATCATTCTGATTTAGCCCAAATTTGAACTTAACAGCTAAAACAGCTAAAAAGTAAAAAAGCTAAAAAAGGAACAAAATTAGAAGATGAGCTTATACAATTATTTCAGACATAACTGTCCTATGATTCCTCAATTAATCCAAAATCATATAAGGGAAAAAAACCAACACACACTACAGTAGGGCTGCACGATATTGGGAAGAAATTACATTGCAATATATTTTTTTCCTGCGATATATATTGCGATGTGAACAAATTTATTTATGTTCATCAGGTGTTCATCAGCATCATCCTTTTTGTATCCAAAATTAGGGCTGCACAATAATCATCGTGCAATATGTATAGCACATCTTGTTAGTAAAGCCGGTTCTGTAATCAGCGGTAAATTCAATCAAGTCCGTGATCTTGAGCCGCATTTACTACGCAGAGCCATTATTCACAGACGAGCTGCGCAAATGCGGGTTCATTATCAGCGTGATTTTGCACAGCTCATCAGTAAATAATGTCTCTGCGTTGCGATGATTATTGTGCAGCCTTATCCAAAATACTTCCATATCTTCCATACTTCCAATCTTCCATTTCGGTTTTCTCCCGTCCAGCGTTCACTTCGCCATGTGCACACAGAGACTGCATGCATGAAGTAGGTGAAGCAACATGTGCTTTGTAGTCTAGTAAAGAACCCTTAAATATGAGTTAATTACTTTATATTAGACAAATATAGATCCGTGAATAGAAAGTTTAGAAATTATACTAAGTACATTTTTAAATCAGACACACAATTTTTTTTTATTTGCCCTGCATCGTGACTGCCGCGATGTGACTACTGCGCATGCGTACATGGCGATGACGATGCTGAAAGCCCTACAATATAGCTCTAGAATTTGTATTATAGTTCATAGTGTTGCTGCTATTATTGTTGAGTAAATTGCTCATTCATGATCTCATTTGTAAGTCATTTTATGATAAAAGCATCTGCTATATTATTACATGTAAATATATGCATGCCACCAAATGACATTTCAGTAACAGTCCTGTTACCAAATACCCTGAACTAAACAAGAAAGAGGTCAGTGTAAAGCATACTGTCATTAGCAATGAGAATCTCTGATTTTTTTTAATCAGACCCCCTCTGACTCTCTCTCTCTCTCTCTCTCTCACATCCTCAAGGAACAAGAGGCAGTTTATTCATCATCTCATAAGGTGCCTAAGCCAATGGGCCATTACTCTCATTTCTCTTAGCATCTGCTTATCATCTGCTTCCTCCTCCGCTCCTTTCACTGCCCTTCAGACAAAGAGCTAGTGACCTTTCCTCTCCTCTACTCTGCTCTGCTCCCTAACCCTGAGACGGACGCTGTAATGAATGCAGAACCATTTACATTTTTCCCTGCCCACCTTTAGGTCACTCAAACTCTCCCTCCCCCCACCACAAATAGTGCAACACTTTCCCATAGTTTAAATCCCCTTTGTAAGGCACACACTCTTTACACTGGAAATACATGATTTGGTTTTGTGCTGCATAGGGATTAAAACTACATTTTCCTGTGTGCCAGAGTGAGTTAAAGAAGAGAAAGACAAATTAGCAGTCTATAATGACTTGCATTCTGTGCATACTGTATTTTAAAAACTTCCAAAAAATATTTCATTTTCAACCTGTATGGGATCAGAATTACAGATTGTAATCAGCTAATAACAGCTAATAATCTGTTTTTTGCTGAAACAAGACCAAAATATCTGCCACAAATACTATGGCAACTGGTTGACTGTGCATTAATTACTGCAAATTTCTCAAGAACATTTAATTAACAAACAAGCAAAGGGTAGGGGGTGCATGAATGAATGACAGGCGTTCCAGTTCTGCTGAGCTTTATGCGGGCGAAAATTCCACATGAGCTTAGTCACAACACATTCCGAGAAATTCAATATTAACTGGAAAAATGTACATGGGTGGAAAAAGCTAAACCACAAAATTTGAATTTCTGAATCAGATAGGAGCAAGGTCTCAAACAAGACCTGAATCCAAGTAAGTATACTAACAAGTACAGTACTTTTATAATCCAGTAAACAGAGCAGGATCATGTGCTTGGTCAGTGCTTGCTGAGAGGCTAGTCTAGGAGACAGACCGCTGATTACATAAATCTCTCCTGTCTACTGGGACCTACACTAATCTAGACACATGTATATTTCCACACAGTCTCTCTCTCTTTTTCAAACTCATCGTTTCTAATACACAACTTGAGCGACCAAGCGACACACCCAATCGGAACTAAATCCAACAGTTCACTGACCTCTTCCATCTGTATTACACATCAAAACCATTTCCAAAACAGCTAAACAAATCACAAAGCAGCTTAAAACTGGATCATTTTCTGCTGCATGTCTTGTTTATGACAAGCAGCAAATATGGAGTGTGAATAAACTGTAAAACTGTAATACAAAAAGTACACACAACACTGAAGCTCCAGGAAGATAGTGTGGGTGGTATCACTGTGAACAATGCTATTTGAGCAACTGTGATTGTGTCTGGTATAATGTCAATGATACAGGTGGGAAAAATACTTCATGAAGATGTAACATAATAAAACCTGCTCTTCCAGATTTCTCTAAGGGGAGAGACGTTGAAAGAGGATGTGTCTCATTTTTGTGTACTTCTAATCTGACAAAACCAGACTACTAACAGTCTTTGATCAGTAACTCAGAGCTGATGTTCACAAAGCAGAACAGAGAGAAGTTGACGCTACACATATAAAACGTTGAGCACAAGTTAAATTAACTGTTTAATTGAGAGCTACAACACCAATCAAATGTAAAACCAGCACACATAATCCCACCCTCACACATACACACAACGGCTTGAAGTTCTCACACATGTCTTTAATGATTTTGGAGGGGCCAAGAGAGCAGAGGGCTCAGACTGACAGAGCGTGAATATCATTCCAGAACATTCTCTCCTGAACCGCACCGCTCAATTAAGGATTAAAGCCCCCAACTCGTTTGCCAGTAACGAGGCCTCTTCTCAGAGTTATTATGGCTGCTTATGAAAGAGAGGGCTGGCCTAAAACCATCACTGTGGCTGGATTCTTTACAGCTTAATGTACAGAACACTGGTCAAATTTTGACCACAGCAGTTGTACCAAAAGAGTATGTATAGAGTATAAGAGAGTTTCAGAGCAAATTACAGCATACCAATTTATTCTGACAACATAAGTTCATAAGTACCTTCTGTAGTTACCTTGTCACCATTCCAGGGAATCCAAAAAAAGTTGTTTTCCTAGAAAGGCTATAGGCACGTCCCAGGACTGATTTGATCTCGCTCACACACACACACAATTTTATTAAATGACAATGTGCAGTTTAATTGAACAAAATAATAGGTCAAATTTTAACTCTCCAATGAAATTAGCCAAGCACGCACACTGCATTTCCTACACTGCAATTAGCAGCTTCAGTCACATACATACACACTCTTGCTTGCTCATAGCCTGAAATACTACTGGATAGGGCTGGGTGTCATTCAAAAAAAAATTTAATTGCGATATCAATACCTTGAGTTCTACACCTGGACAATACCGTTTTCAATGTCAATTTTATGAAATCAGTTTCAACAAGATTACATTATCTCAAAAAACATTTTTTTCCAGTTTGTTGACATTTATACATGAGCCACTGCATGGAAAAAAATATATCCAAAACAATGAGTCAGTGCAAATTAGTTTTAATGAAGTTCAAATAGTTTTCAGTTTACAAATAAGTTATGCTACATTTACACTAGTGCATTATTATTTCTTATTACAATAGTCTTGTAATTTTTCCCCTCTGAAAACTTTTCATTATTATATATTATATTTTAAAGGCATGAAACATTTGTCTTTTAATTAATGAAGATTTTATTTTGTAGTTGGAAAATAAAGGGTATTTTATATTACAATTTAAAACACTGAAGAAATTCTGTTTAAATAATTTTTGCAGTAGCCTATTATGTACATTCTACTGAGCAATAGTAATATATTTCTGCTGCCATGTCCAAACCAATCTTTTATTTTAACGGCTTGCCATGAATACGTTACCTTTACAGGTGTGTACATGATATGATGATAGATTTACTCAAATGAAATGGTCAAATGCTCTTGAAGTAACCCTCAGAGCAGTTCTGGAGATGTTATTCATGCAGGCTACTGTATTTATGTCCTCATTTAGTGAGACACAAGACGTTAATATCACCCCACAGGGCTCTAGAGTGCGACCAATTTGATTGCATATGCAACCTAATTTCTCAATGGTGCGACTAAAAAATATCTGCGGTCGCACTGGTGTGACCAGCCGTTCGAGGGAAAGAAAAAAAGTCTCAGCGGCTCTGAAGGTCTCCCTGTGGTTCAACAACGGACACACAAGCTGACAGAAGTAGCATCCAGTATAGACAGAAGA
>JAUCMS010000002.1:8842934-8855587 GCA_032357445.1 Enteromius radiatus | reverse complement strand
TCACACCAAAGAACCAAATAAATAACCAAACTGCATGTGAACGCAACCGTATTAAGGACTCAAAAACAGGATTGACACACGTATTCTGCTGCTGTGTGAGTGCAGCCTTTCGTTGTTGCAGCCTGACTAAACACGGTGTTAGTTAATAATTTACATGTCATATTTCCTATATGAAAATTGTGTTTACTTGTGTGTACTTAACCTTTGTACACCAGTGCATCCATTGCAAAAAGTTAGTCTAGAGCCCTGCCCAAGCGTCAAGCGCAAGTCAGTATGCTAGTAAACCACTCGTCTGCATCATACATCAACACAGAGACAACACAGAATTAAATGTTTTTTGCAGTTAAATATTCACCAATATACACTATTGAAAGTGGAAGTGTGCTCACTTGTGTGTGCGGCGTGTGCATGTTTATGTGCGTGTGTGTGTGGTACAGACACACACATCACAGCTAAATATAAAGAAAGAAAGAAATTATGTGCAGTCTTGTAAATGATATAAATAACATAAGGCTATTTTACACACTTCTGGTCAAACACACTGGCTAGAGCTGCTGGCCTATTGGCTCACTGATGTGGATGAGATTAACCCCTTTAGGTGTCGAAATTGGGTACCGAACAACGTGCTGTTTTTCGATACTCGCTTGTATTTCGGTCGGTACCTAAAAAGCCTCAAAAACGATACCCAGCCCTACTACTGGACTGTAATAATAACAAAAATGCTGATAAGCCGCAGACACACTCACAGACATACAGTGTTTAATAATTGACTAAAAATCCTCCCTGATGTAAGGGAGAGGTATTGCTCAAATCTCTCAGGTCACCGTACAGGTCAGCTGGCTGCTGTGTGAAAAAACATTACAAACATTACAACATTACAACACTTTCTGTGAGATCTGACTCAAAATATGCTGTAGTAGTTCTTGAGGTTTTAGGTGGATTGATAGATGTTTCTAAGAAACTAAATTCAATTCCAACTTAATTCAGAATTGTAACCAAAATAGTCTTACACAGTATTGTTTAAAGGTTTGGGGTCAGTAAGATTTTTTAAAAAAGAAATTAAAGTTAGAGTAAAGACTTTCATAACACTACAAATGATTTCCATTCAAAAAAAATGCTTTTCTTTTCAATTTATAATTTCCTATTCTTCACAGAATCTCGAAAATACAATCAAACAGGCAAGCACACTGATAATAAGGAATGTTTTTGAGCAGCAAATCAGCAAAGAATGATTTCTGAAGATTTCTGAAGAATCACGTGACAATGAAGACTGGAAGATTTGCCATCATAAAAATTAATTCGATTTTAAAACTTTTAACAAGACTTGAGATGGCAATTATTCCATGGACAAAATTTAGTTTAGGATTAAAACTGTGGGTGTTTTTCAGACACACCATCTGAACATTTTGCCCCAGGCTGCAACTGTGTTTTATTTTCATCTGCAGAATATTGTATTTCCAATAATGGATCCACTGGGAGCTCTGCAAACTGTGAATTTGATAAACTATGTGCCTGTGTAAATCAATAGCACTTGACAGTAGATAAGTGACATTGTCTTTATGGGCACAATGCCATTACCAGCACTGCACTGAATCGGACAGATCAACAGATTCAGATTGCTCTGTTGCATGTTCTACAATCTATACAAAGTACAATCAACATGCCAAGGTCCGCTAAATTTTCCAAGCATTTTATAATCCGCGCTGCAACAGCTAAAGTCTGTCTACAGTGGACGTGACAAAGCGACCGCTGAAAATCATTTGAAACTTCTGTCAATACGTCATAAATAGAACGTAGTACTAGTTTTCTGTCAGGAATTTGTTGTGTCGCGCCACACCGCATACCACTGTAGACAGCACCGCTCGCATTTGGTGTAGACACAGTGTTCTTGTCATTGGATGTCATTTGAAATTTGTGTCAAAATACGTCAGTAATAGAACTCAGCATTGGTTTTCTTTCGGGAATATGCCACGCCACATCCAGTGAAGACAGCAGAAAAGGCTCTATTGTATTTTGTAGGGGCGGGAATCTTTAGGCACCTCACGATTCGATACTCTTTGAGGGAGTCAGTTCAAACATGCATTTAATCTGTGACTAGCTTAAGCTAGGGATTCACCGATCCAACTTTTTCAGTCCCGATACCGATACCGATACCGATGCCTGGGCTTTGGGTATCTGTCGATACCTGATACTGATCCGATATCGTGAAGTATCTCCACACAGCCGACTCTTTGCTGTGTTCACACCAGACACGAATGAAGCGTTAAGCACGAGTGATTGACATGTTAAGACAAGGCAAAGACGCGATTAGACATCTTGCGGCGTGAATGGCGTGATTCGCGCGAAATAAGTGGAGCGAATGGCGCGATTAGTGCGAATTAAGTGGAGTGAATGGTGCAATTAGTGTGTTTGACGCATCTGACACACGAAGTTGAAATATCTGAACTGAATCCGCATTAACTAATCAGGAGCTTGCTCTAGTAGTGATGAGAATACTAGCAAGTGGAGGCAATGGAGGACAAAATCATCGTCTTTGTATGATACATCTTCGTACTTTCATAGAAACAGGAATAAAAAAGGAAATACATAACAGATTCATTAAACAGAGTTTGCCTATGAGATATACCCAAAACTAATTTTACTTCCTGTTTAACCACTACAGAGACATCAGGAGGCAGCGGCAAGTGTTTAAGAGCCAGAGCTAAAGTTTGGATGCGTGCTGACTGCTGAACTGAATTGAATTGCACGCAGATGACATAATCGCGCGCGCCCGGTTTTGAAATGAGCTCGCGGCTCCCGTTTCTTCGCGTGTAGATCAGTATGTGATTTACCGCACGCCAGCATCAGTGGTGCGCTCGCGTATTATTGGCATAGATTTGCCGCCATAGCAGTGGACCTGCACTGTCATGATTTTGATCAAAGTGTGGGCATTCTGGTGGGGAGAAGTCCTCCACTTCCACACTGCTCTAAGAACCGCTATACCTGCTGCTCTCTGTGTCGCTTTAAACTTTTAAATAGGCATGCTCTTTTTTTAATAAACCACAGATTTGGGTTTTAAACAACTACATTCTCGCCTGAAACACTCTTAAAACTGGATTTCATGGCACAATAACAGCAATATAAAATTTTTTTTGCGGTTTTCCCCTCCACCAATGCAGAGACTGAAGCCACCTGACAGAAGCCCCTTTCATGACGTAAATTCGCGTCTGTTGTACGAACCAATGAAGCGAGTAAACTCAAAATGTTCACGTGTCTAACTACGCGTGAATAGCCCGTTTTATTCGCGCAATTCACGTCTGGAGGTGAAATTACCATTAGGCTCGCTCCATGTTGCTTAGGCTCCAACTGTTCCAGCATGCGACACACAAACACAAAGCGCACGTGACTGTCAGTGACAAAGTCCGTCAGCGCACGTACACTGTCAAGCAATGTGCACGTGTCTCAGCGCAAATTCTGTGCAATGAAGCCCGGTGCGTCTCGAGCACGCACATGTGCCATATGCCAGGAAAAAAACTCGATCATGAAATATTCCGAATCGTTGAAGAGAGAATCGTGATGCATCGCTGCATCAATTTTTTTCCCCACACCTAGTATTTTGTTGCGTCGCGCCGTTCTGGTCTGATGTAGACGGTGTCACAATCTGATAAACATAAATTTCTTTATTTGAAGCACAATTCTACAAGAAAGGTAAAAGAGTTGGTGCTTAAATAAATCTTGGACGGATCAAGCCTTAACTTAACATTCTTAAATAAGCTGTCAATCTTCCTTTTCATCTTCTCTCATCATCCACAGCTATATCCACTCTGTTTATCTGTTGGGCCTAGGCTACTCACCTATCTCTCGCCGTGTCTACACCAGACATGAGCCGGACAAGAGCAGGACAGTGACAAAATACAATAGAACCTATTCTGCTGTCTTTACTGGATGCAACACCGCACGACAAATTCCATCGGCTTGTGTGTCTGTTGTTGAACCACAGAAACAATCTTTCAGAGCAGCAGAGAATTTTTTTTACCCCTTGAACGGCTGGTCACACTATTGAGCAATTAGGTTGTATGTTGGTCGCACTCTAGAGCCCTGAACTAGCTATGAGGTGAATGAATATTACAAATTTTGATAAGAAGCCAAAAATTATTTAAGCATCTTTTCTAGGGAACGGTGTATTATTTTAAAACTTTATAGAGCTGTTGTTCAGTATAAATCTTTTGCCTGGCTACAATATGCAGGCCTTAGCTTTTTCTGGTGTTCTTTAAGAAAGAGACAGCAGGACAGTAAAGATAGGACTTTAGTCACTATCAGATCACACCCGGCCCTGCTGATAACACAAGCTGTGCCGACTCCACTCAGACCAATCTGTATGGACCTCATCTCTGCAGTGAACATAGTCTCAATATGATGAGTGCAATCTGAAGCATTACACACCAGCAAGAAACAAAAGCCAGCAGGTGTGTTGAGCGCACCTCCGTTTGTTTTGCTCCCTCAGGCTCAGCAAGTGTGTCAGGGTCTATTACTGAGGAAAAGACAGATGAAAAGAGGAAGAGAGAAAGAGACTCTGAATGTCAAACATTAAAGCAAATGGCATTTCCACACAGCAAAATATTTTATGATCAATCCTTTACCAAAAAAAAAAAAAAAACGCTTTACCTGGCTATAAAAAAACAAAGGAAGATAAAGCTCTGTATTGTTTTGATTATAAAAATGGCCATATAGAGCGAGCAAAGAGAGTGGAGAATCTGGACTGTAGAGATAAAGTGTAAAACTGCACTAACACTTGCCACTGGATGTTTATGAGTGTATGAACATGATATAGCAGTAAGGTCTGCTTTAAAAAAAAAAAAACACTGAAAATGCATCACACAAGACTGCTGTAGGGCACAGCACATTGTGTTGCACCACACACACATTCGTAACGCTATCTGCCTTTTTCTTAACATCCAACAGGCAATTAACCAATCAAGTTGCAATTGGATCACAGTGCATGAAATTCACTTTGTCTTTGCTTTGAATTCAACTTTGACTCCCTCAAAGAGTAAGTAACATTACAAAGGGGAAAATTGCTGCGATACTGCAAATGCAGATATTCATGCATGCCTGTATTTATTTTACCATCTCCCAGTTGTTTGTTAACAGCTTGCCATCCTCCACCACACCTCCTTTATTTTGTATCGTTAATTAAATGCAGCACTATTTCAGGCTGTCGCTATATAAACCTACTTCTTCATCTAAGAATATCTGGCATATAAACTATTTTTGGTCTTGAGAATCTTGTAGTCTTTTGTCTGTAAGCATAATTTCCAAATACTTTAACAACCTTTACAAACAACTAACACTTGCCACTGGATGTGTATAAGTGTATAAACTGCAATATGGATACACATTGTTATTCATATTACTTTAAAGCTTTGAAAAAAGGAAAGAAAATCTAGTTTGTTGCTACATAAAAAACTGCATTTGATTTGGTTGATGTTTGGAGGGCAATGAGGACAGTGCAGCGGTGGAAGCCTTCTGGGTAGATTCTGGCTCACATCAGTACTAGCATCCAGCTCACACCTAGACATGTTTGTTTAACAAAGCCACATTCACCAGACCGGAAAACACACGGATGACCTTTTCGGTGTCAATATTACATTCTAAAAATAGATTACACTCTACACCAATTTAACCTGTACATTTGACAATTTGAAAAAATTCAATTCGAAGTCACCAAATGTAGAAATATTCCTAAAAAAAGCTTGCTTCTCAACTTCAGCTGCCCATGCTTTAAAAGCCAATAAGACCACACAACATGCATCTCCATTTGTACACACACAACGATACAAACACACTTAGAAGCTTCTCTGCCTTGCATCTAAAAAGGTTAAGTCAAAAGTGGTCAAACAGACAGACAGCTGTCTCTCAGCTTAAAGATCAGCCAGGGTCAGCCAGGCAGCTCAGCTCAGTAATCCCAATAAAAGTGTCTGATCTCAGCTAACAGGCTTTCACTCTCAGCAAGAAATCTCAATCAAAGAATCAGAGAGAACTTGTGTTCAGAGCCAAAACACCAAGGTGGTCATATACCAACTTCTTGATTAGATCAAAGCTAAAGTAACAACCTAAAATTCATCAAAAGCCGAAAAACAGTTTACTCAAATTTCAATTAACATGGAACCTTTTAAAAACACAATAGGTAGGATGTGTGTGGCATAAACAGACCCAGTATTAATCTTCATTTAAATCATGCTGCAAAGCATATTGAATAAACAAGTCAAGCAGAACAACAGCATGGCTTTGCAAAAATGACATGTCAGAACACTATACAGTGACAAACGTATCTGATGAAATCTATTTTACAGAAATCAAACCTGACATTTCATTTGAAATATTCAACACTGTAGCTGAGAGCATTAAAAAAAATAAATAAATAAAAAATAATAATAATAATATATTTTTTTCCAGGTCTGGAAAGCTTAAGGCTTTAGTTTGGGTGGGTTCTGCAGGCAAAAAAAAGTGTACTTGAGGATGTTTCTATGACGCTTAAGGAATTCATATTATCGCCAGTCAAGAAAGTGGGACAGATGCATATGGCTAGAATACACTCAGACGACAAAAAAAAATATTTTGAGGGAAGCTTAATTTAGGATGCGGGTGAGAAAAAAAATGATCATTAACCTTCTACAAAAAAAACCCTACAAACAGTTAAACTTTCCAACGTGCCAGAAGACTCTAGAGAGTCTTGCTAGAGTAAATGTCAAATCTTTGTAAACGCTATAAAGAATGAAGCGAAATGTCAAAGTTCTGATTTTAAAAAGGTAGCAAGTGCCTCTGTGTGGGTGAACAAAGGACATTTCAAATATGTGTCTGTATTTGTGTCAGATAAAAGCACACCAGAGAAAAACAGTAAATCTGAGGATTACAGAACACCTAGTGCTGCCCAAATGCATCACTTTATACAGAATAAAAAGGGTAGGGGGAAAGAGAAAAAGAGAGAGCTCGCTCTAAAAGTAAAAAAAAAAATCCAATTCCTTCTGATACCAGCACACCGGATAGAAAGGGATGAGAGAACGACAAAGAGAAATGATGGCCTTGTGATGTGATCATGAATTAAACATGAATCCATTAAGACACTTAACAGCTGGCTGCCATAAAGCATTTTTTCAGAGGAACTTCTACAGTAGCAGAAACCATACACAGCAGCTTTATACTGGCGTCACACACACTTTACTGTATATGGAAAAGGCTCACTTAAAACTGGCAAACCTGGCACACAGATTTCAGCATAAAGGATTTAAAAACTAGGTTAAACTTCATAACTACCACTGCATGGGTAAAATGGGTTTTATTCGTTCACAACAGAACAAACTCCACTTCAAACATTATTGTTTGCCAAGTACCATGAAAACACAGCTTATTATATCCAGAGGCAGTCTCCAGGGAAACAATGTGTTCTGCAGTCAATTACACACCTTCTTTTTTTCCCCTTTTTCTCTGCCCCCCCCCCCCCCCCCCTCTCTGTATCATCTCAATATCTGTCTCCTTTATTAAAGTGCTCTTTAATGTCCACTGGCTTTGAGCAAATCACTGTCACACATAGTTACTGACCGTCAGGAACATGCACTGAAAATAACTGCATTAACATTTGTGTAATTTGCTGCTTTTTTCTTATGTTACAATGACTATCATTTGATATATTTTGCAGAATGTAGCCTAAACCAATTCTTAATTGTTCATTTTTCTTCTAAAGACAAAATTATTTGAATAATGAAGTCACATTTAGTACGTTTTTCAGGAACTTTTCAAGGAGTTCAAAAACAAGCACTTAGGAACAAAAATAGCAACAAAATGAAGGCTTATGTTGACTCTTAAAGTATAATGAATTTAAAGTATAATGAACAAAAGGTAAGATGTCAAGAAGAAAAGGAAAAAAAATCCAAAACACACTGCAATGACAAGTCAGGTCGTACATACAGAGACAAGCTGTGTTGACACCTACATTCAAAGTTATACTCAGCAGGTGAGTCTTTCTGATGCTATTTTTCCTTTGTTTCCCAACATCACACGAGAAGCCCAAATATTTGCACTGAAACACACTGACTTCCCTCTTCCCCCTTTAAACTAATTTCACATTCATACACACTCACCGTGTCTAATCATTGCTGTGAAGCAGAAGGTTGGGAATTACCATAAAGGCTGTAATGAAACAGTTTGTTTGAGTAAAGAGGAGCACTACATGGTTGATTTATCAGAAACGCGAGAGCCCAAAAGGTTATTTGTAAAATATTACAAAATACGTTGAATATGAGCACCACAGGCTAAATGTAAAGACTGCAACATGAATCCTCCCTCATGCAGAGAAAATAGCACATAAAAAAGGAAATTGTGCATACTAAAGATTATCTAGAGAAAACAAATCACTTTTTTCCTCTGCATGAGGGTCATTTACATATGTAGGAACAGATTACAATTTGCCTTAACATTAGAGTGGGGTTGACTTGAATGCTAATGCCAGAGGAAGCATGTGTGTGTGTGTGTGTGTGTACAGAGGGGGTTGATATGAGACAAGGACATTTCATTTTTTTTTACTTTTCCAGTCTGTGCAAATTTGCTTTTTCTCTTGTGCGCTGGCAGTCGATAATGCGTAATGCTTCTCAATGAGATATAATGCCTAAAATTGGTTCTACACAGCTGCTTTGATTCTTGCTTCCCTTATTTCTGGAGGAACTAAATCTCTCTGATAAAATAAAACAGAGTGACAAAGGTCTTGTACTACACATGATTAAATTTCCCCAATCTAGAGTATAATCTAATCGTAGAGAGCTGGAACGGACTTCTTGCATCTGTCTGGAAGCTTTAAAACCATCTCTGAATTTGGCGATGTTTAACCGGCTTTGAGCTCGGCTAAGTCTGGACCAGGGATGAGGTAGATTTAATAAGCTAATCTGAGTAGTACAAGTAAAGTGCCAATATTTGATTTTCCGCTCCAGCT
Organism: Enteromius radiatus; assembly: GCA_032357445.1. Lineage (NCBI taxonomy): Eukaryota > Metazoa > Chordata > Actinopteri > Cypriniformes > Cyprinidae > Enteromius > Enteromius radiatus. The sequence continues at coordinate 8,846,625 of JAUCMS010000002.1, read as the reverse complement.
GATTCTTAAGCAGACTGATAACAAACTTTATTTTTCCAGTTAACGTGTGAGTGTGTGAGAGAGAGAGAGAGAGAGAGAGAGAGAGAGAGAAAAACAGAAAGAGACAACAGTACTGGCACATATGAAGTTTCTGAGTAGGAGACCTGTTCAAGTAAATCCCAGTAGACATGATTCCTGCATAGTGAAGGCTCTCTCACTCACTTACAAACACTCTGTGACTGCACCAAGACTGCATACACCTTCGCACAGACATTCCAATGTCAAGTTGGCAGGCATAAACACATACACTCAGTCTCCAAGGCAAATATAATCTCACACTGGAGCCTGACCACTCTCTCCCACACAAAACATAAATGCATAAGCCTATACACTGTGCATTACAGGCTGCATACTTTCAGAGAATATGTTTTTCCTACCAATTTAGATTAAAGAAGAACTGTGGTTCTGGATTGTCTACTTTGTGAATAAATGCTAAAACATTCTGATTATCCAAGATATAATATACAAGAGCTAAGTGCATCACGCACACTGTCCTCGGAAGACTGAGAGGACACAGAGGATCATATTAAACCTGCCTAGCAGTCTCTAAACAGGAAGGACAGGATCTACATTCCGAGTAATTCTGACAGACGTCATCTTTGTGTTTATGAAGACACATGTAGTTTTTTCCTAGCATTCTTTGAATGGAAAATTCAGAAGTTCAGCATTCATTTGAAATATTAAAAACACTTAGATGAAATTAATGCATCCTAGCCTAAGAAAAATAATGGCTAAAACATTTAACCATATCAAGTCATGTCAACTCCTCATTACATCAGCTCAAATTTAGAGTACTCATTATTCTGTCAACACCATTACAGATGGATCAAACTAATTTCTAAGTTCCAATATGTCCGCTATGTCTTTATGAGTGATACTGTTGTACTTTTATATCAATAGATGTGTCATTAAAAATAATCTTTCTGCTGTTTACACCCAAAAATTAAAGGTGCCCCAGAATGAAAAACTGAATTTACCTTGGCATGGTTGAATAATGACAGTTCAGTACATGGACATAACATACTGTGAGTCTCAAACACCATCGTTTCCTACTTCTTATATAAACCAAGTGTTTGCAAAAGACGACACAATGCAGACTGTTTCGTAACAGTCTAGAGGCGTAATAATTACGCTCACCACATTTGCATATACCCGCCCATGCGCTAGGCCAGCCAGACCTGCGCAGACGAGACGAGTCATCCAAAGACAGTTTCGACAATGGCGGATCATCACCAGTGTTTCCCACAGGTTTGAAGGCGAGCTGTGTGTGTGCGTGTGTGAGTGAGGTCCAAATGGACCTGTAAAACCGTTTCTGGACATTTTTTCACCTTACTTAAGCTACATACCTTCTATGTACATATCAGACAACAATTTAAAATATTCTCTCAATGCATTCTAGGGCATCTTTAAGATTTTGTCTTCATTTACTCATCCATATCTTGTTTCAAGACACAAAAGAATATATTGTTTTCAAGACACAAAAGAATATATTTTATAACAGAATGGATGAAAACATTATTCAAAATATTGTAATTCATGTATTACAGACAATTTTTATTTTTGAGTGAACAATCCTTTCAAAATGTCTGTGTATCCTTTGAAGTCCACTTCACAATGTGTAATCATAGTATCAAAAGGTCTAATAGAGATAAAGACATTTCTATCTGATTTACACATGGGAGTTTATTAGTCATGTGTCTGCATTAAGACTCATTATGGGATATAAGCATTACTGAGGGGTGAGCCAAGGGACATGATGAGGGATGTACTACAGGTCCTCCTTATCACTGCTGAAAAAACAAGGGGGAGCTGATGTGTGATGGATGGAGAGACGCAGAACGAGAGGTTTCGCGACCTTGTGTTTATGGAAGGTTTATCAGAACAGTAGGAGGAGAGAAGTGTAAATCCCAGCCCAAGACTGCTTGGCTATGATCTGAGCTTCACAGTGATTCACACATCCCTGAAAGAGAGGAGAGGAGGAAAAAAAAAAACTCCTGCTAGCCTTTACATACTTAACCCTCAACCTTGCCAAATCCCTCTGAAATACGATTCTATTCTCCTCCATTATCCCTTTCTATTCCTCGTTTCATGCATCTCTTCGTCTCACATGATATACTTAAAATTATCAGTCTTTCTTCCTTCCATCCTCTTCTAAACTCCCACTCTTACACTCATCCATGACTTTAACCTGTGCTCCCGTCTTTCCTACCATCTCTTTCAACTCCCCTCTGTTCCTGCATTACTAGTTCAGCATGTGTGAGTGATGATCCATGCATGCACAGCAAGTCTCCAATTGAAACTAGAGTGACCAAAAAAAAAAAAAAAACCCAACACCTTGCAGCCCTGGTTATTTATCATTATCACTAGGTCTAATGGAATGTGATCGGCCTGTCGTAATGGCCCACTTACTCTCCAAATTGAAAAAGAAGGCAATAAAAACAGGCAAGAGAGAGAGAGTGGCACACAGGATCAAAATGTTGTAACGTAACAGGAGTAGGTGTCGCCTGCCATCTCAGGTACGAGTCTTGCATCCTAAAATATTTATGAAGCAGAGGCCTGAATATTTATACGAGTAGCATGTCCTTTCTGTTAGATGGAGGGCATACAGCGTCCACACACGTGAACACAGGTGCTTGGAGTGTGATTTTACTCTGAAGCTCAGTCCCTTATTCAGAAAGACAGCACCAGAGGGAATGTTGTGTTGAGAGGAGGAGAAACACACTACGAAATGCAAGGCTTTGAGTCGCAGGTGAGGTTGCAGTCGATATCAGCGTTTCGTTTTGAGAGGCTTTATGGTTGGATTAGACAGCGCTGCTGAAGAGCAGAGTGGGTGGCCTAAGGCCATAACTCAGCAGCTCATCTTTCTTTTGATTACACAAAGACGAATCTAGGGGTATCTCAAATAAATATCTCAGTGCCTCACAGCATGCCTTCAAGCCATACCTGCTCAACATCTTGTCCTCTCTGTGAGTGCCCACACAAATAGTTTCTGTTCAATCTAAAAATAAAGCTAATTAGAAAGAAATTACCTTTCTTGAGAACTATTAATTCAATATGATATTAAAATAATATTATTATTATTATAGTGTAATACAATAATAATTGCTTTTAGAACATTTAATTACAAGGACATTAGCAAGCACAATAATACAATAGTACAGTTAAAGAAAAAAATAGTAGTTTACTGAAATATGAAAATAGAAAAATAAAATAAACAGATGGTGAGATATCTGACTGACTGGTAAGAAATTCAGAACCCTCAATAATTATTGTTTATTAATAAACCATGTGTAAAATGAACTATGTTCTGCTGAAACCTGTCAGACTCACTGCAGAAACATCTTCTCTTCTTCTTGAGACCTAAGAGCAGTAGGCTACTTGGAAAATGTGAAATTCAGTAATGAAAAAAGATATATATATAAAATTGAAAAGACAGACAGACTAAACACAGATTTAATTTTTTCCAACGGTGTTTAGTCTACTACTTAGGGGTGGGCGAAATGATGATTTTTGATCGTGGACGATAAAAATTTCTCCACGATCTGCTTGTTAAAGAATATCGTAGTATCGTGCTATTTATCATCTCCGTCTCAATATGCTGCACAACGCGACATACATTCACATCAGTGTTAACTCAGTGGTAGAATTACAC
>JAUCMS010000002.1:8828758-8842834 GCA_032357445.1 Enteromius radiatus | reverse complement strand
CGGGATAAAAACCGTGAATCGTGATTTCCCCAGAAAAAATCGTGATATGATATTTTTTCCATATCGCCCACCCCTACTACCACTAGAAGCCGAATGTCTGTTTGGTAGGAGCACTCCAAGTAGTGATTCTCTACTATCACATTCCAAGGACTCGTGTGTGTGCTACAGGTCTCCTAGCAACGTTCTCCAGGCAGGGTCTCCAGAGTAGTTATGTTTACCAGGTAACTACAGCACAGGTCTACTCAAGGTTGAGGAGGTTTTCAGAGCAGTATGCTGACCTTAAACAAGGTTAAAATAAGACACTACACTTGGTCGCTTGTGAATGTGAAGGTCCTGTTAGGGTTCTTAATGGCTTTTGAAGACAAGTGTGAATCAAACTTTAGAAAGAAGAACCAGATAATATTAAGGAGTTGAGTGCATACTACAACATGGGTCAGACATGAACAACTGTGCTTGTGCATATAAACAAGAGCAAAATAAAAGTGCTGACTGACCAGGGATGTCTGACAGCATCTGGCTAATGTCTAAGTGAAGGGACAAGCCTGTCAGAGCCTGTGGAAGGGATTATTAAAAATATGTCTTTAATGGACACTAGGGACTATAGGACAGAACAGGGAAGACTACAGGACTGGACAGTGAAGAAAGAGCGTTGTCTCAATGAGAAAAGCTTGCAAGCTTTTAATAAAATACATCACTTCACTGTATTTGAAAGATGATTATCAAACAATATTCTGTGTTGACATATTTCCTATTAAAACCAAAAAAGAAGTCTTTAGTTACATCACAATGTCAAACCATAAATTGCTATTAGGGGAGGGGCATTCTAATTTTAGACAACACCTAATTGGACAAAAATCTGTGCAGGATGAATCATTAACATTTTAGTCCATTTTCACATAAGAGAGTTGTACATTTTAATTAGTAAATTTGGGAGTACACTGGCAAACAGACACACTAAAAGCCATAACATTTCTGAGAAGCCTTGGTTCTGAAAGCATCTTTGTTCAAGCCAGGAGCCAAACTGACCAACAATGGATACAAAACTATGGATTCAAAGATGTTTTTATACATACAGAAACTATATATTTTATTACAAAATGTGTGTGTGTGTGTATATATATATATAGTTGATAAATAGCCTAAATGTCTTAACACAAAAATTTTATTTGAAGATCAACTTCTCTCATGCCATATCTATAACAATGAAGAAACATTTTTTATAAATATTGTTTGCCATGTCACACCAAAGGACACAGCCCAGTTTTTATGTGTCAACTACCCATATAAATATTTAAGCGGTTTGGAGAATCTATCATCTAACTCACAGTGCTTTATGGCAGTGGGCTATTTTTGGCACAATATGCTTGTCGTCATTCTTTGACTTCTAGAGATTTCTTTACATAATAATGGATGTAATGTAAGACCCAAGTCAGGTGTTAAACATGATTATATAAAAAGAAAAAACATTGATGCGGAGTACTGGCTAAAACAAGAATAAACTTGTAGCTCACAGTAGGTCTTTCTATTACCGTTTATAAGTTATTGTAAAAAATCAATTCCCCTGTGGAAAAAATGAGTGGTATTTCTACTACTGGATCCCAACTGTTGCACTTTATACAGAGATCTATTAAGAGTTATTTTTTTTACACTAATACATCTCCAGTTATTAAAACTACTGGATATAAAATTATACCAAATTACATATTATAACATGACATCTGTAATATTACACTCGTGAAAATGCCATGTCTTCACATGCCCCATTTCCCTTTATGAATAATCTGTGTTATGACAGAATGACACCTTGAAAGAGAAATATCCTTGTAGCCAGTACCAAAAACAACATCCCTATCTGCTGAGAAGGACACGGGGCACATAATGTCAAACTCAAAATTCTGTTGTGATGGTAATGAGTCTGACAGGTTAACACCATGGAGGAATAAAAGTCACACACAAGCCTTCTAAAGCATACTTGAATGTCTTCCACAGTAATGAAAAAATGCATTATGAATCATGGCTCAGATTGAACACCACAACCGAGCTTGCACACATTCCATATATACATTAAAACAAAAGCAGTGTGTACACAAAGCTTGTTATTGTTAGGCCCTAGTTTATCAGTAACCAGTGGCCTGGAAAGTCATCGCCCTATCCATGCCGCTCTTTCTCCCTTTCATTTTTTCCTTGTGCTGGTCTGTAGGCTAGCGCTACATGAATCTCTATCTAAAGAACACGGATAACCTTTGACCAAAACTGCACAACAGTTTCAGTTGTTACTCAAGAGAAATAAACAGAAGGAGTGGGTGGTTTCTGTGTTAATGCTTGCGTTATCTTCATTCCCTTCCTCACACGTAACCCTAACTAGTTGGTCAACAACCAAGAATGCCTAACTACTACACAGCATGTGTCTCTCACAGAAAATCAATGTTAACTACAGACAAGTTCACTGCTAAAACTAGTGTGCTTTTGTGTGCTTTTTTCAAGGCAAAGGATCAGTCGATATCAGGTCTTATACGGATAATACTGGATGGACTGGATAATAAGCAACCTCAGTTTCAGACATCTAGAGGAGTCTTCTTGAGAAGGGGGGCACAAATGGAGCTTGCATTAGCAGATGGCAGCCTAAAAGAAGCCCCTCTTGATGGCTTGAAGACGGTTAAGCCTATTGTGTACTACCAACTAACAACAATATTCAAGAAACGTATTCTAGAAAATGTAGATTTTCATCTGACTTAAAAAACACACTGAAAACAACTGATTGAACAGCACCATAAACCAAGACTTGATAACCATCGTATAAACAAAGCGCCTATTTAAAATGCGCTTCTCGGACAGGGTTGTTAAAAAGGCTTCCTGAAGTAGAAATAGGCTAAGATTAAAATAAAAATACAAATTTACACAAAAAAACACTCTGTTAAAGCAGAATTATATTACAAGTGTAAATGTACGGCAGTGTTTTCCTATTCTGCTTGAGGCATATGACATTTATGTAAACAATAGTAATAGATCATTTAAAATACATTAACCTATTTTCAAAAAATATATATTTATTAAGATGTTTGTTCAATTTGGTGTTTTCAAACAGAGCCGCAAGTAAGATTTTGTTATTTAACGTTAGATTTTTAAATTAGTGACCGGTTTTTTTCCTTCAAGGAAAAACCTTTAACTTCGATTAATCTGCCTACTTTCGACAATTAGGTTTATAGTAAAACCATAACTAAAACAGTAACATTATACAACTCTCATACAGCGCAATATAAAAGGTGAATGAATAAAAATAAGTTAAAGCTAACAAGTTAAAACTTTTGAGCGAACGTAACGTAACGTTAGCGCGCGAAGCAAAGGGAACCAGCAGAGCTCCCGGGGAAAAAAGACAAATTCAAACTTACCTGCGAGGAGAATAATATTGATTAAACAAAGGCAGTACGTCCTCAAATCCATTCCTCTGCTTTTAAGCCACAATTTAGTAACCGGTGTGGATATAAAAACAACTTTCCCCCCGACTTGTGACGTTTCGTGCTCACTCTTCTTTCGCCAGTCTCGCGCAGCATCAGAAGTCCACTAGCTCGCTCGCGCAGGTGGATTGTGGCTGGAATCTGCACACGTGATTTCCGGAGGTATCAGCTAAAAAACGTTTAGGGCTTTTTACGCCCTCTTGCGTACACATGCTCCAGTAGTCTCTCTTTAAATCAAGGCTTACTGAAGGAATAATGCACAATGTTTATTTGTATTTGCCTTCAACTCACAGATAGTACTTGAAATACTCTATATACAGGACTATGATATTAAATAAAAAAAATGGTTCAAGCGCAACTTTTAAAGTTATTTAAAAAGAAGACAGAAGGTATGATTTTATCTTGATTAGAATTAAAATGCATTTCCCTGACATATTGTGCTGTGTGACTGCGAGGAACTAGAGCTGACATTATCCAACTTTGCAAAAATTATATATATAGCATTTTACTTAAATAAAACACGTCTTAAGAGTTCAAAAGCATTCACTGCGTGATGAATGCAGTTAGAACGCGCTTATAATTCCAGCAATAGAACAAAATATATCCATGTGTGGGTTTTTGTTTTTGTGTTATATCCATTGCACAAACAATGCTTTTCTGAATATCAACACGTGCTCACGCACAAATGTGCTATTACAATAGTGCAAAGCAACACGATGTTCTGCTCCTTGAATGAATCTGTTTTTGAACGAATTGAGTGGTCCGGTGATTCAGTGATTTAAACCTCCATTCAGATGGACTAACTTCCTGCATCCCAATGCATATACTATCCACCCTATCTTTCCTAAATAATATTCAAAACTACTAATATCACATAGAATTGAAGATAGATAGTAAGCACACTGGAACGCAGGCATTTGTTTCGTTTCTAATTGATTCAGCCGTTTTGAACGAATCGTTTGATTTGAATGATTGAAGATCATTTATTAAAACAGGGATTTTCTGCCACCTACTGGCGGTTTTATTGCCATTTATTTATCCATGACAGACCTAAACCAAGTACACCGGTCTGCAGCCTGCAGATCAGGTGGGACTAAATCTGGGGCGGGGCTGCACGTGTCGCTCCGCCCCTTGCTTGCTTTGAGAAAATTCTCGGAGTTGTAAAATAGTAGTGCATGGATTCATGAGAGAATCACATCAGTTGTTGTTACAGCTGTGCACTGTCCAGTACTCTCCAGTTAAAGAGAGATGTGTCTATTTCCACACAAATATGATCTTAAACAGCTCTGTCTGATAGTTAGTATGAATACTAATGAATACTTAAAGAGGCTTTATCTCTTTAAACAAGACAATCCGTCCGTATGCCTTTGATAGACGATCGAACCAATGAGACACGTGCAGCTCCGCCCCAGGTTCAGTCCCGCCCCGATCTGCAGGCTGCAGACAGGTCCTTCTCACGTAAACCAGCCAAACACATTCAGCAAAATATCATTTATTTATCAATATTGACCAAAATTCCTTAATTTCAGGCCCTAGAAGGAAACTTACAACTTACAAATAATAGGCTAGTTCTTTTAATATAAAAAGCTATATAATTTTTTATATATATATATAAAGGTTTTTATTTTATATATATACACTACCACTCACAGGTTTAGAGACAGTTGGAAACAAGGGGCAGTCGTGGCCTACTGGATAGAGAGTCAGACCTATAACCCAAAAGTTCCCAGGTCCAGCAGGGATTGTAGGTGGGGGGAGTGAATACCCATTGCTCTCTTCACCTTTAATACCATGACTGAGCTGAGACCCTTGAGCAAGGCACTGTTCCCCTAACTGATGCCCACTGCTCTGGTTGTTCATTTCTCACTGCTGAGTGTGTGGTCTTGGATGGGTTAAACGCAAAGCACAAACTCCTAGTATGGGAAGCCACATGTAATGTCCTTTGCTTAAACAGTTAGATTGTTTATATTTTTTATATAAGATTTTATATTAAGATGTTTCTTATGTTAATTTATTATTTATTATTTTAATTTATTCCTTTGATGCAAAGCTGAATTTTCAGCATCATTACACTAGTCTTGAGTGTCACATGATTCTTCAGAAATAATTCTAATAGGCTGATTTATTATCAGTGCTGGAAAATTAAAAAAAAAACATTTATTTTTATTTTTTTCCTTTCCAACAATAAAAACTAACATTCAAATGTTGGGGTCAGTAAAAAAAAAAAAAAGTACATATTTATTATTTTTTTATTTGAAAGAAATTACAACTTTTATTCAGCTAGGATGTGCTATATTGATAAGAAGTGATAGTAAAGATTTATATTGTTAGAAAAGATTTCGCTTTTTATTCATCAAAGAATCCTGAAAAAAAAAAATTTGCAATTTACCTATAAATCAGCATATTAGAATGATTTCTGAAGGATCACGTGACACTTGAAATTCAGCTTTGAATTACAGAAATAAATTATATTTATAGTGTATTAAAATAGAAACCCATTCTTTTAAATGGTAAAATATTTCATAAAATTACTTTTTCCTTGTATTTTTGATCAAATAAATGCAGCCTTGACGAACATAAACATTTGTAAAAAAAATAAAATAAAATAACAAATACAAATATTACAATACCCCCCCCCCCCCCCTACAATTCAACCACTGGTTACACCCTTAATGGAGGCAATGGTAACAGTGTTATAAAAATTGTTTTTTTTTTTTTTTTTTAGTAATATTAACTCACTGTTTCTCAAAGAAAAGCCTACTTCAAATCACTTTACTATATGACATATTGTGTTGTTGCAGTTCAGATCCCAAGTTTGAGTTAAATTATAACACTGCAGTCAATCAAATCTCTTTACTATTCTTGCACTTATTTTCAGCAGTGATCTGAGAATCTCATAACTGCACCTCCATTAAACTCATGTGCCTTTGGAGTAACTATTCTGAAGCTTTTCAGCTTCATACTTCATTATTTCCCTCCTTCATAAGCCTGGCACAGCCCCAGCATAGATTTTAATAGCAGCATAAATCAGGTAAATTACTCATGCACACACACTCAGTAGAACCGCATGAGAATATGAATGTACAGTTTTAAGATTATTACCATACACATCATTTTATAATGATTATTATTTACCTTAAAAACTAATCAATAGCTATTGCCATCTCTTACTCAAATACTCAGTACAGAAAAATAAGTAAAAAAGCAGGTTTGTGGTAGTTTTTTTTATTGCAAACTAGACCAAAACATATGAACAGTATTCATAGAGAAGCTCATGGAAAAGCTTTTGACATTGTAGCAGAGTGAGGCACTCAATAGCAGGCAGAAACCAACAAGAGTGATGCTACAACGGACACAGACCATACAAATTGATTATCTCATTATAAACACTTCCTTTTGAAGAGTGATAAAAAAATTGGAACCATCACAGCTGACAAAACAACATCAGGGTACAAACAAGACAAGAATGCAGCACTGTTTTGTGTATATAGTGATAAAAAAGGAGGTCAAATTGGCACATCCAAATGGTAGATGGTGAAGTTTTAAAGCTCTGGTGTTCCCAGGATCCAGATAATATGACCAATCAGCAAAGCTAAAGTAGTTTAAAAATCAAGCAGAACCATTTCTCCCTGCATGACTTTAGGTATAAAGCAGCCTCAGTGTAAGATATTAAACAATTAAATACTTACAGTTTGGTCATAAACTCAGCATGCCATCGTACTTGCTTAAACTGTATTTGGCTACATCAAGCATTTGAAAAATACAATAACTGGATGCGGTCTAATTTATCAATATTGTTTAGTTTTGATTATCTTGCTAATACCGGTCTAACAAAAACAAAGAATAATAGTGAGAATGACAAACTGTAGTGATGGATAAATTAATAGCTATTTGCCTCTATTCCCGTAGCTAATGCATATTGTTTAATTATATCAAATTCTGTTTATATTTATATATATTTTTATTTTTCCAGACCCTCCCCAAATCCCCCCATATACATAACCTCTACAAAGATTGGCTCAATGACAATATTTATTTTCTCAAATGGTTTACAGTCCTCGTTTAGAAGGAGGCACAAGGTGTTCAGGAAGATCAGCAGGTAGCTCGTGACCTTCCAGTTTAACCTTGATGAGGTGGTTAGCTAAGGCAAACTCTTCGTCGTCCAGGTACCCATCCTTATCCACATCAGCTAGCTTCCAGATCTTCCCTAGAACATTGTTAGGCAGCTTGGATTTGACCATCTCCTTCTTGGCCATGGCACCAGAGACCTTCCCGTTGACAGGTGACAGGGTGTAGAAGATCTCGTCGTAAGTTGGCTTGTCTTTTGCCACTACCCACTCCAGCTCATCAATGCCTTCACTAGCCCCCTCTCCATAGCCATGCCCGAAGGGTCCATTCATGGTGCCTTCAAAGGCACCACCATGGACAGCCTGGCTGGGCATGGCAGCCTCCTCCTGCCGAACGAGGGTCATGAGTTTGGCGATATCATTAGCCAGCATATCCTCCACTGTTTCTAGCAGCTTGGGCTTCAGAGACTGAAACTTAGTGAAGTCTTGACCAGCGAGGACTTCCTAATAATGAAGATTAACAAAAATAAAAAATTAAATAAAAAGTAATTTATAAGCATGTGATACATTTTTGACACAAAAAGTGTTCTTAACTAAAATAAAATAAACTGTTACAAATCATTTACCAGTTTAAGATTATATTAAAAATGATATCCTTTTCTAGAAAAGAGAGGCCACTATTTCCATACCTGCATTTTACTGAGTTTAGGGAAATCACCAGGGGAGATCTGATGTTCTTTTTCAATCTTTGCATAGATTTCACCCAGATTAGCAATGAGCTCCTTTTTCTTATTCTCTTTCCCAAAAACATTCGGCATTTCTTTCTTCAAAGCACTGATGATGTAGGCATGAACCTAGAGTTAGAGAATACGGTTTTGTCATAACGCATTTAAAATAATGTGGACATATGAGCAATCTGTAAAATTTCAGGGACTTTAATGATAATATTAACTTAATACACAGTTAAAATAGTAATAACTTTCATAATATTAATGTTTCTTGGGCGCCAAATAAGCATATCAGAATGAGTTCTAAAGGACCATGTGACACTGAAAACTTAAGTAATGGCTGCGGAAAATTCAGCTTTGTCATCACAGAAATGTGTGTCACCCTGGACCACAAAACCAGTCAAGAGGGTACATTTTTAGAAAAAAGATGATATATGTATGATGTATGGTTTGTTTGGGTAAAAATATATTTGGTCGAGATACAACTATTTGAAATTCTGGAATTTGAGGGTGCAGAAGTAAATAAATAAATAAATGGTAAAGAATTAAATAATGAAAGGTAGAGGCTGGAATGAAGAAAAGTCTTGGAGTGAGTGTGTGTGGTGCTTACAATTATATAAAGTGATCACATGAGGGGATCATACATCAGGCTACTTATCTAAACAAACACCTTAAAGTACTATTTTAGGTATTTGACCACATATCCTTACATTACTTGAAAACTAACAAATTACCTATAAAAGGTTATTTCTTACTTTGGCTAGACGGGCCCGTTTGATAAGGTCGTTTAGCTTGCGCAGAGCTGCATTACGTGGAAGTCCCTGGATGTCACGGAAAAGGTCTTGTTCCTCTGCCTCAAACAGTTTCCTGTTATCTGCAACCAGGAGAGGCTGAGCCCAGAAAGAGCCAATGTAGACTCGGATGACCTCTGGGGTGTTGACTATTTTACCAAGCGACCACATGAGGGCGCCATACACCCGCATGAGCTGCTGGGTCCCGATCTGATCAGCTTTGTTGAGCACCACCCGCATCTTGTCCTCGTGATTTTTCAGAGCTCTGATCACCTCTGAGAACTCATCTGAGATGTCCAACTTGTGTGCGTCAAAGAGAAGAATAATACGGTCCACACGTTCAGCAAACCATTCGAGCACGGCAGCAAAGTCATAACCTGCAACAAAGAGGAGACATTTTTCACATTAATGAGCATTTAATTCCCTTTAAAAAAATTTTTAAAAATAAGGTAATTAGTTTAATTTACTGCAAAAGGAACGTGTTTGTGTATGTGCACCTCTCTGATACCACAAGCCAACACTTCTCTTTCTAGCCAGATAAAGAACAGTACAACAGTCAACAGATGTGGGCCAGATCAGGAAGTTCTAGGGTTACACATCACTCCACAAAACCAACTACACACAAACAAGCACAAATCCACAAACAGGCAAACAGGCAAACTCACACAATACCAAATAAAATGTGGTTTTCCTGTTCAAGGAAACAATTCATGTAACAGTACCCATCTCCTTCTCATCTGTCCTTTTGCATGACAATGCTATTGGCTCATGAGGGTGGAGTAAAGCTGGCCTTTACATGAAGAAGAAAAAGCGTCTAGTTCACAACAACCGAACTGACATCACATCCACTCACGCTGACAAACAGGAAAGAGAATAAATTGTCCCACAGACACTTTTTCCTCTCCCATGGTTGGTAATTTTTTTTGCATAATGGTTTAAAAGGGTCACAGGGCACAATGGAAATCCAAGTCAAATGTTTTGAAAGTAGTCAAGGAGACGACGAGGTGTCAAAAATTATTTTAATGCTGGGATCTGAAACAAATGAAAAAAGTATGTGTATGCCACAAAGAATGCTAGAGATTTTCTCTTGGCTATCTTGACATCTTCAAGTAGCACAAGCCAAGGGCCAGCATAAATATTGCTAGACTCCACGAATTCGGCTCATTTGACAAAAAGCTGCATATGGGATCTTGAGGGCAAAGGTTTAATCTTCAGAGATTTCTCAATATGGAATAATACACATGCTAAAGCCAGGATGTCCGGCCAAACTCTCTTGCTTACTAAGACAGAAGTTACCAATTTATGTTTGGATTGTGCAGAGAGTGTGTGGAAGACAGGAAAGACTGCGTCCCAGCTCGCAACAGTTGTGTCAACGTCAGCAGGATGTGAAATCTGGATCTGAATCCAACAGGGGCGTGATCTCACTGATTTAGTTCTGTGCTTTATCCATCACAACACTAATGGCAAAACCGATGAAGCAAGTGTATTAAATTATAATATATGACGCTATAATCCATTATATAAAATTTTATATGCTCTCAAATAATTGAACACACAAAAATTTTATAAAACATATCTACTGGCCTGAACTTCTTGGATCTTCCTAAAATGTATATTTCATCTTCCCAGCAGTTTAAACAAATTTACTGTGGGTGTATATACACAACAAAAGGCGGCTTTAAGGCTTTTATGTATATTAATCAGTACTCTTTTTCAGCTCTTCTCCATTTTCTCTGGGAGTTTCTTTTCTTTGGAAAGTTGTCTTAGCTATACTTATTAGAGCAGACACTGATAAGCTGACTGTGTATATACACACACACACACACACACACACACACATATCAGTATGGCTGGTAAAGACTATGATAATGAAGTTAGCTCATATGAAAGGTATTTTACACTATTTTTCCCTAATGATATGGCTTTTCCAGTTCTTTGCTTGCTTTTCTTCTAATACTTTCCAAAACACACATCCTTGTGTAAACTATGGGATATCCTTGTTTACATAAGAATGCCATAGTAATTATGTTTGTTCCTACACTAAAATCTGTGCAAGTGGGCATACAAATGCTGCAATTAATAAAAACAAATTAAATCACAACATTGCTAATATCAATACAATTTTATCAAGACTTCCCTTTTGCTGATGCAGATACGGTTAAATCAAAAAAGTTGCATCATTTATTTATTCAACTCATGGAAAAACAAACTATAGCAAATTAATTAAACAACAAAAGACAGAAATGAAGGAATGAAGACAAACTAAATGACCATGAAGGAAACACTATTTAAAGACGTAATTATGGAAACAGGAAACACAGATGCCAGTTGTGTGCATATTATGTACAGTTAATACAAGGCTAGGACTTAAAGTTTACAACTAACACAAAGATCTTACAAAGTAACCATAAATAGACATTTGGGTTCATGCTGGTGTGAAAGTTGGACCACATGTCAGTTAAAAAAAAAAAACTTTGGCTCAGTTTGGAGAGCTGTCATTTAGAACAAAGGTTAATCCTTAGTATTACTTATTTAGTATCTTTAGTATTACATGCTGTGCTTAGATCAAATCCAGACATTGACCTACAATCTCTCAGACATTACACAAACACAATTATGAGATGTTAAAGCATGCATAGATGTAATTTAACAAGATTTCAAAAAAAAAGGTGAAATCTGTTCAATAAAGGTGGAACCTCTAAAAATGTAATGCTAATGTCAATAAATAACTGAAAAGATTTAGTGTTTAGTAATGGGAGACCCTGCCCTGCAGCATCTCTGTAACAAGGTTTGCTCATAAAATATTCATTAATAAGCAGCAGCTGTTTCTAAAACAGATGTTAAATGTTGCTTAGCAGACTAGATTCACACTAGATGCGTTTTTCAATTGCTACAAACTGAAATGTCCTTACAGCTTGACATTGAAATGTCTTGCACTTCCATCTTAACAACAACCACCACCACCACAACAACATTTAAATACTCAAAAGTGTCTCTTAGTAGCACATCATACATTTGACAGTACCACTGCACTGGTGGTGCTATAATTTCTGTTAATTAATAACCCAACAACTGTCCATCATAGATACGACCTGTATTTGATAAAAGTCTTTAAACCCACTGATCTCCTTTTACCACCTTTAAAAACAAAATTAAACATACTTTGCATAGTAATACACCAGCAGAATAAATGTGGCGAATATGTGAGGGGCCCTGGAAAAGCCGTGTGCATTCATTTGTGCATGGAAGGAAATTGTCCATTTCCAGTACCAGCCCTTTTAAATGTGGCACCTACACAAATTCCTGGAAAGCACAGGGAGAGGGAAAATGTATAAACTCAAAACTGCTACGATCTCTGTAAAACAATAGTATATTCTCAAGAGACCAATCACACTAAAATTAAGTAAAAAGAAAGAACACTTAGGGATTCTTCATAAAACGAAGCATTTCTTTATACAGAAGATTACAGCAAGTAAATGTGACAAGAAATAGTGTATGCCCTGAAACTGCACAGTCAACTAATCTAGCCTACTGACACAGATGTGACTGAAGATTAAATAAAGAGATAGAACACTAATTATCAAGTCTATATAGTAAAGCATCATGGGATGTCATCAGTGAGGATATTCAACACCTAGCCAAAGCTACTCAGCCATAAAGAATTATATGCAGGCACTGTGTACAGTAAACAGGAGAAGTACTAGAATAGAGCCCTGTGGAACACCACACAGTTTAAGGCATGGACACTGTTCTCACAAAGAAAATCATCATGGAGTTAAAATAATAATAATAATATTTAAAATGTACAGTAACATTGGGGAGGAAAAAATCAAATACATAAGTGGTCTGAAAATAACCCAGTACGAAGCAACCTAACAAATATTATGCATTATGAACACTCATTTTAAAATGTCATTAACTGCTTGTAAGGCCTAACTGAACTCAGAGGGAAGGAGAACCGATGTAAAGTCAGCAGACTGTAGAAGATTATTAACTGACCTCACAAGGTTTATGAATAAGCAGGGACAATGACCGAACCTGTGGGATTGCAGGTTAAAGCATGACACATAAATATCATATAGCATGTGTATATATGAATGTATGTATGCATGTATGTATGTATGCATTGATTATTATATAGTATAGCCATTTTATTTTAAAGTTTGTTACTTGGAAGCAGTCCTTTGTGAATCATTGATCTGTTCTAAAGAGCAGAACTCCAAAAGCACAATATGGAAACCATATTGCTGTAAAGAATGAAGTGGGAGGAGATAAGATAAGAAAGAAACTACAAGATGTAGAGAATCAAATATAGAGAGACAAATAGACTAAATTAAAATAGCAAGCCTGCTCATCCACTTCCAAAGAACAGCATAACTGTGGCTAGATGACCAAATAGCGGTCATTCCTAGCTGAATATCCATGTTTTTCAGATCAGTTACATAACCACTCTTCCTATCATTCTCAGACAGGCACAGATTTCCTTTTAAACTTATTGCTGTTGTATTATTCACACATGCCATCCAACTGACCCCTGGCTACATGCCACGCTACGATCCATGACCCGGTGATGACTAGCACTTTCCCTGTGTAAATGATTGTACAGTATGCGTGTGTTTCTTGCCAATTAAATAGGTTTTCTTCCTATGTACTTAATATGAGAGACAAATATTCACATTTTCCATATTTAGATAATGACACTAGCAGGACTTTCCTTACATTTCCCTCCGACAGCATTCAATTACTGTAACATTGGAAAAGAGGAAGCTTTGAACACAATAGAGCCGGAATCTTTAAATAAACACATCTTGTGAAGAAACATACTTTCCATATGGACCACAAGCTTTGAGAAAAGCTTTTATGGAATGTAAAAAGAAAAAAAACAAAACAAAACAAAAAACCGTGGTTAAGTAAGGGATAATAGACATGTAGCCAGTAGTTATCGCAAAATAAGCCCCGACAGTGTGATCATCTTGTATCACGCTGAAGGGGCTTATTTTGCGATAACTACCGGCTACACGTCTATTATCCCGCT
>JAUCMS010000002.1:8813657-8828658 GCA_032357445.1 Enteromius radiatus | reverse complement strand
CCCTCTCTCTCAAAGCAAAGATAAAATCCATATTTGCTGCGGGCAATTAGAAAGTTTATGATGGAGATTTCAACCGCAAGCAGGTACACTACACCACCAGAAGCATTCGCAATGCGCGAGATTGTCTCGCCATAGTCGTGAAAAAACTTTTTTTTTTACGAAGGTTCCTTAGTTTTTAGTTGAGACCAGAAAACAAATTAAATTGTGATAACGAGAAAACAACTTTTGTCATGTTGAGATCACGAGAAAACAAGACGGAAAAAAAATTATAATGCATGGCCGCTTAGAACTTCCGTACAAAACAGCTGAAAAGTATGCTTTTAATTGTGAAGAAAAACACATATGAAATTAATGCATGATGATGTAAGCATGAAGTTATGCATGTCTAGCTCTTGTTTAAACATTTCTATAGTTAAGTCATACTTTCATTATTTTATTATTTAATTGGCCTGTCGTTAACTAATTAGTAGAGCACACTGTACAAAAACTGCTTTAAAAAAAAATAAAATAAAATTCACTCCAGAATACAAGTGCAAGATTGAAATCAATCTTAACATGGACTTCATTCCATCATTTCACAAATCATGAGAATGATGAAAAAAAATCTCTCAGCATTTCAAGTTTCCCTTCAGCCACCACACCTTAAACCATCACCATAATTACTATCAGTCTTTATGACTTTCCTTCTGCCTCAAAGTGAAGAAGAGGGCAAAGGGCAGAATAAGTCGAACCCAACGTGACTTAGACTGTGAAAACTCACTGGAGTACGTTCAGTGTGCAGCACATGGGATACATCTCATATACAATGACCTCACATGGCCATGTATCAGCCTGGAAATACTTTTGCCATTCACTAATGATGTTTTTACACCCGTCCAAGGTACTGCCAAGTTCTTGGGGGAAGAGTTGCTTATCAGAGGCCATAGGGTGTGGTCCATTTGAGAGCAAACTTAAATAATCAACATGTGAGATAAAGCTGTACAGTATGGAATGTAAGAGTGCTCTAGAACACCTGGTTAGCGTCATATACTCATGTCTGCACTCCCTCTTAGGGCTCACATGCAATTCTCGTATATTTTTCCCTTTACCCATACACAAAAATGTGTTTGTACCATCTTACAGTGATGCATACCAAGTTATTAAATGATTATCATTCTATCATCTAGCACACGGTATTAATATGGTACACAAACATACTCAAAGAATATCACTGTAAGCGTCCAAAAAACATGAAACTAATTCATCTTCAAATTACAATTCATAATTCATATCACATTACTTTAGCTTTATTAGCATGCTACATGAGGTGATGATTTCATTTCAATAAATCAATGACCATGTCCACAAAATATGGCATTACTAAGATACATTTTGCAAGTGTGCTCTTGATTGTCTCGTGCAGACAGCAGGAAAGCCACAACAAAGTTTGTCGTCATACATCTATTAACTCACATACACAGACTCAGTAACACATAACTGCATCTTTGAACATGGAAGCATTCACACAGTCATCTTTACCGCACCCTCTCAGTTCTGTCTGTTTCCTGGCCTGAGCTGTCCCCCCTCTTTGTCAGAGTGTTATCTGCAGATGCCACTCACCCTCTGATCACATTTACATGGTCTTCAGGGAAAGGCAAGGAGAGGCCCCCCCCCACACACACACACACACACGACACGGCAGATAGACAAGCACAGGAAGAGTCCTCAGCATGACACCGGTTACCTTCATACACAATGCTCTCTTAGAGTTTTCTTGAATAAACAACATACCAACATGCTCCATTGTAATTTCTGGGCCTGTAACAGGTTCAGACTAGTCAAGTATACTTCTAGGGAAGCATTAAAAAAAAAAAAGAAAAAAAAGAAAAACTGAACCTTACTCTCCTGCAGTGCTCAATTAAGCATGAAATACACTGCCTAAAGAACTAAGTGACCATTTTTGTTTTCAGTGAAGGCTCAGATACTCATTCTGGCCAAATCATAACGTTTGATGGGAATGGAGAATCCACATTGTTACTACAGATTAATTAGGTTTTAAACTTCCCTTCCTTCCTACAGGAAAATTGGCTATAGAAGGAGCATGGGTTTGTTTAACACTAACATAAACAGGAGAACTAAAAATACTTCCTTCTTAAGACTGCCATAATGCAAATGCTTACTGAATTAACCTCCTATTTCCTCTGCCTAGAACAAGTGCTACACATTCACAGCTGTCTATGTAAATGAAGCTTGTATTAATAGTTGTGGTAACTCTGGAAAGGCAGGAGATGGTAAAAGAAGTGAAGATGGTAATTATAGAAAGTATTTAAATAAAAAACAAAAAACACAGACCTCTGCTGATCCGCTGTTTCTCTCCGGAAAGGATTCCGGGAGTGTCTATGATGCTGATGCTGTCCAAAACTGGATTTGGCATCTGAGCACATATAAACCTGCGAAAAGAGGATCCCACATTTAAAACAGGGCCTAGTGATCTTGAAGTAATGTTTTTAGTGGAACATGATTGATTGGAGGGAACTCCCTTCTCACTAGCCAAATCTTATCATTCCAGCTCTTAACTCAGCTTTTCCATTACCAAAAGCTTGCAGCTTATCTTTCTGTGCTCCATATGTGCCAGCCTGTATGTTATCATTTTTATGTCTTTAAAATACCTGCACATTTTAGTCATGTAAAAACAATCCTCAGCCCCCCTTACCACCTTGTGTATTTTACTCCCTCCCTCCCTTTAATTTTTCCAGAAAGTGAGCCATCACTTATTCCTTCCATGCTGCTAGCTTCTCTACTGCCAAACATATCCCACATTTCCCTTCTCCTTGCATTCCACTTTTTATAAGACTTGCTGCCAGTTGACAGTTGTGTCAGTTTGGCATATGTTTTTAAGTGTAAGTCCTAGTATTCAGCGCCAAAATGGATACTGCCTTGGATGTATCCAGAAGTCTACTGAACAAATGTAATTTTATTTTCAACAACTGAACAGTAAATAACATTTAACAAATGTAAATGTTAATAATGTAATGTTAATAAATGTAAATAACATTTAACATTTAATTCTAGGCTGCTTTCAACCACTTCACCTTTTGAAGTCAGGCTTCAGAAGTTCTGCAAACATCCTGCAGAAGTTAAAATTCACTTCCTGCACAATGCAAATTTATACACAAAGTATGATTTTTTTCTGTAAAGAAATTAATGCTTTTATTTAACAAGTGTAAAAATGGACTACATATCAGCACTAATTTGCCTGTGCTTGGTCCCCAAGGCAACAATACATTTGAAGATAAATAATTGTTCCCTTTGCTGATGTAATATTCAGGTGGAGTAATTTCTCAACCTCATGTAGTTTAAGAAATACCTTTTCCAGATCCTTCCAGGACGTTATGTCCCAAGAAAAAAAAAATCATGTTATTGCCATATTTACTGACTCTTTGTGTACAGAAAATACCAAGCTGACAAGTACATAAATCCACTTGGCTACACAAAAATACATATCAGAAGAAACCAGTTTAGCGAGATAGACAGCAGTAACGGAGTACAGTTTGTTGCATAACACCAGAGAACACCAACAACCACAGCAATAAAACGTAAATGACTTTTCAGCCTAGTAGAGGTAAAAACACCATATAGGGCTATATACAGTAGATGCATTTGAATTTGGCTCTTGGGAAAACAGTTTGACATACATTACACACACTAGAATCAGCTATACGGTTCACTACAGGCCAGAGCCTATGGAAAATGATGAAAGCAGCTGAATAGGAGAAAGTGCTTGCTCAAGTTACACAATCAGAAGTAGCAGGGAGAGTGGGGATGGCAGCACAAAGGCGGAGCATGTATTACTGAACTACTGGAACAGGGTTAATATGTAGCCTACTAAAATTCAATGGTCACAAGACCCGCTCTCTCACACACACACACACCCTTGATACCTAGCCAGTGACCTTTAATCCACCTTTGAACCTCTCTGACAAGGTCCGAGTGAAAACACTGGGAGGGAAACATCATGCTGGATAAGCAATAAAAAGCATAATATAAAGGAAGCAGAGGTTAGAGATTTGCAAACAGGGGACACTTTTGAGCGTGAATGCTCAGAAATTGCAGAGTCAGTTCCTCAGATTACTGCCCAGTTACTTAGCTAAGTCAGTCCTTTTTTACCTTTTGCTAATCTATAAAACAAAAAAAGGTCACACAGATAAACTTTGACTGCCAAAACACTAAAATCCTGTGTTTAAAAAAGTAGCACCTAGCACCTATGGCTCGGATCAATTCATGGCTGCAATGAGAATACACTGCACTTTCTCAAGAAACCTTGATTTGACCTTAAGATGACACACGCCATCAAGGTGAATTCAGGGAGGGAGGAGGAATGAAATCTTTAACTATTCTCCTCCCATTCATGGGTGACTAGTGAACCTACTCATTGCACAAATCGAAAAGCATTCCCAGATTTTCTTTAAAAGGACATTTTTGGGGAATACACGCTTCATTCTGCCAGCCCAGGCCTGTTGGGGTGTGGATATGATCCATGAATATGATCCCTCGTGTTCAAGTATTGACCAGCATGAGGTTCTTGATAAGTGGGGCATTTTGTAAAGCTCTGGAAGTCTTCATATCTACAAGCAGCACAAAGGAAAAGTGTACTAGTGCTTGGGAGAAGACACACCCACCTCTGCTAAACCTAAATCAGCCTGCCAAGTCCGAAATGCACCATAGCGGACATATATGAAATGTTGAAAAGATAAGAGTCGGCTGAACTGATGCACCATTGTAAACGGCAACTCATCTCTCTTCATGGCATTCCTTATGGAGGGCCCCATTCCCAAGAGCTTGTTAAAAAAAGACCCCTAAAGGCCTCAGCAGCTGTCAAAACCAGTGTCAGCTGACGTTCCCTTCAGAAGGGGGAACCAAAGACTAATGAGCAAGGCGTTTAGTGCACACAAAATATGGACTTAATATCCTCAATTGTTGGAACACATTGAAACAAAAAATTATTTTGCTGGTATGCAGTAACTAAAAGTTAAAGTCAAAACCTTAAATGTCAGATTCAAATGCCTTAAGGGTATTTTTGTGTAACAGCAACTAGATTTAGAAGTGTACGCTAATAAAAGTTTTGTGAGGATTATAAGGCAAATCGTTGTCTTCAAAGACTAACAGACATACTGTATGTTTGCAAAGGGTGAACTTCTTAGGAATTTTACTACTACCAAAAGCTCCACCCTTGCAATACTAGCACTAGCTGGCAACGCTGCATGCCTAAATAAAACTTAAAAAAAAACAACGACATTCACTTTTCAATACAATATGGACACCCTCTTCACTCTAATGACTATTTTTTGACGTTTCCATCATCATAAAAGTAACCCTGAGCTCACATGAACACAAAACTTGACAACCTCTTGACAGATCAGGAAAACAACACCACAGCTGTAACCCGTAGCAAAGTAAACCTAAGAGAAAAACTGCAAAGACAGGTCAATAATGTAAACATTGTTTTTGTTTATTTCTAAAAAGAACGAAAAAGACGTTATTAAAAATGAATGACGATCTCACCTGTTCAGAAAAGCGTTTCCAAAGGCGTTGAGTTTTCTGAAGGGTTTCTTGGGGTCAACCACTAAAGCATTGCCCGGGATGAGCCCCTCCTGGTCTCCGTGCATCACCGCTATGAATGAATCGGTGGTGGGTTCGGGGCCTATGCGCATCCCGGGGAAATCCTGCTCCATCAGATGCCGAATAAAAGTGGTTTTCCCCGTGGAGTACTGGCCCACTAAAAGTACCATGGGTTTGTTATCGAAATCAGCATCTTCCAGAGCCGGAGAGTGGAATTCGTGGAAGCGGTAGGTGTCTTCCAGCGGAAAGAGTTTGGTCCGGTAGAGTCGCTTCAGTCCGTCAGAAACCGTCTGAAACAGTTCAGGGTCTTTTTTCTTCCCGTCCTTGTTCGCCCAGCTAAACATCTTGCACGATGTGTAAATTAAACTTCGTAATTAAGGAAAAAACACTTTCGGGGTTGTGTAAAAGATCTTCTCTGGCTCTAGACAGTTTAATCCAGCGGTTCGGATGAATTAACGGTCCGGTGTCAAGCGGCGGACTGCCAGCGTGGTGGGTCGGTCCCGTCAGCTGTTCCACTAACGTTAACTGTTGTTTATTTATCACTCATTTAATTTCTTCTGACTTTGCCTTTTCTGTAAATCAGACTGAAGTTAGTTGACTGTTCAGTCGCGACCTTGCAGCACACTGTTTTCTTTTATATCCGCTGGAGAGGCAGAGCTCAGTTGCTCTCAGAGTCCCACAGCTCGAGGCGAGCAGCACTCTGCGCGTGACAGTGCGCGGGCTCGCTCAGCACTACATTTTTTAATACATTACTGTGGACCGGAACTCAAGGGAACTTCCAAAATAAAAGGCGTCACCTCCTCAGATTAGCGATTTGAGAAACACCTGTCGTTAATTACTCAATAGAAAGGTAATTATATATAGGTTTATATAATAACGAAACTTTTGCGTTTCTTTAATGCTGAATGGCAGAATTCTGGCATTCAAACAACCAAATGAATGAATGAACAACTGCATAATATAATATAATATAATAACCCTGGCATTAAATCAAGGCCAACAGTTCAATACAGTACGTTGCAACAAAATTCTGGCATTCAAACAACTAAGTAGGCAGACATAGACATTTACCTCATTCCATTATATATATATATATATATATATATATTCTATTGAACATGTGACTGCTATATTGGTCTTGGACTTTCAGGAGAGTGACAGTTGCTGGTCTGAGTCTGTGCCAGATTTGACACTGTCATAAAATAGTAGGAAATGACACTCGTCACTCTCTGCGCTCAGCAAAGACTTTGTACATTTCTTTCAGTCTGAAACTTTAGGTATGAAAAGAAAGATAAAAATGATTTAAAAATTCTTTGTTTGGGGCTTACAGTGAACAAAAGTAAATCACCCAAAAAAGAACACAAGAGGCCTCTATATATTGCAGTATCAGAGTGAAAATGCAAGTCTGCAGAATTCTCTGTGGTTTCCAGGGAGTTCCCAATTCTTTGATTGAGAGTCAGAAAGGGATGCAGGCAAACCAGATTTTCCTTTAAATGAAAACAAAAACATTATTTTACTAATTTAAGCCTGTGTAGCTATTGTTTTTAAATCAGCCATCTTATACTGCAACATTTGCAATGACCTGTCCCTATGTTGGTAAGCTATAAGTTTATTTTTAAGGACCTATTCATATTTATTTATAAGGACCTATTCCTTTAAATCTGAAACTCCCTCGACTTTTCGGGGGGGGGGGGGACAAAAATGAAAGTGAAAGCAGTGTGACATTTACAGGAAATAAGGTTGTTAATGTGAAGTGGCATATTAGGTCAGTTATCATATTGTCTTTCTATAGCTCTTTTGAAATGTGACTAAAGGCCCATTGATACCAAGGATGATATTTAAAGTTCGAATAAACATTCTATTCTATTCTATTGGAAAAGGTCAATTCAGTTCAAGCATTTAAAGCAGCAGGTGTCCACCTATAATAAACAGAACTTTATTGTGCAATAGTGTGGATGCTAATATATAATTATATAGTATTGTTATATGTATCATTATTCTCACTGTTCATGGTGTGAATAGGTCCTAAGTCCTAAGTCTAAATTATGGAAAATTGTGTAAATAATATATACATTTAAATGTACGTGAAAAAAAGATGACAAAAAAACGTGATAGATCATGAAAAGAGTAAAAGCAAAGGCACAACACATAACTACATATCACGTGAAAGCTACATTCATTTAATATCAAAGAAGAGCTTTATTTTGAAATAATGCAATGTTTAAATGAAATTAAATACAGTAAAATGAAACAAATACAGTATAAAATAAATCATGTCGTAACAGCTACATCAATGCATACAAAAAAATTCTAGTACAACATTTATACAATGCCCTGCATTCTCTGTGCAAATCAGTGTGTGTTTAGTAGGATAAACAGAACAGTGGCCTACAGAACTGACAGGCAGCTGGACTGCAAACACTGGCTGTCAATTCATAGGTCATCACCCTGTGTCCTAGAGTTAAACATGCTTTCTATCAACATGCATTAAGATTTACAGCCACATAAATTAAATCCAGATAATTCAGAAGAACTGTATTTTCATGCAGACCCAATGGAGATAAAGGTCACTCTCTGCACGCAACAGCAGCTCCACTGGAAGACACAAACCTTCCACATGGAGTTGCTGTTACAACCAGTCAGCGCCAAATCTTTGAGTGCGCCCTCCCTTGGACAGTGGAAGGAAGTACACTTATTCTCACACAAACGCAATTCAATGTCCCATTCTCGCCATAGAGGGTACTTCATCAAGTTTTCTAAAAAGATAAATGAATAAATCGAAATAAAGAAGAACAGTGCCACCTGAAATGAAAGCACAGAGAACCAAGTTAGAGGGTTAAATCAGGATTCAGAAACCGGCTAATGACTGCTATTAAGGACATGTGAGAGTTCCTCTGTTGGCTCATGACTTTGACCTCTTATTTCTTTCACATCTTTATGACATGCCATAGACTCCATTATTGGCCAACAGCGCGTCCAAAGTGCTAAGACTGATCTTGATAACAGCAATTTTATGATGGCAGTCAACATGAGGGTGCTCGGCAGAATTTGTGTATGGGTTGAGAGAAAGAAGGGTGTGTCACTCAATAATTTATGTGCCTTTATGTCCCTAAGTTTTAATTTCATAGATATCACTTCCTTTTATCCCAAATTCTTTATCTTGTTCTTTCTCTTGGTTTCTTGGTTTCTTCTTTTATATCATATTTTAGACTTTGCCTTGCTGTAAAACTCACACTGCTCCTTGCTACCTTTGGAAAAACAGCATAATAAAGCAATTAACAGGGGCACACAGCACATGAGTCAGTCTGTGTTATCTGCTCCTGTTATCGTCTTTTGAATCCACCATTATCTTTCTCATCCCTGCGCCGTATCCAACATTTGTGTAGGGTGAGAAAAATCAATGGCATGAACTTATGTAGGTGGTTCATTTTCATGTCAGTTCCCAATTGTGGTACTTGATATCGGAGTAATACTCACATGTATTTTATCAAATGCACTTTGTATAAAAAAAAAACAAGAGCAACAAATGACAATATATTAGATTGTGACTGTTGTATAAACATTTGTTGAGTCATTTATTTTTATCTGAATTTCAGTAACATGCCACATTGACCTCATTTAATTAAAAAACAAAGTTGAAAGAAGATGAAACTTACTCTATCCCCTTGTAATTGATCTTTGTAAGATCCTGTTTTTGGAAAGTAATGCTAAATGTTGGAAGGCCTTTTGTATAAAAACTTGATTTTGTTAGACAATTACAGATATATTTACTGTACATAAGGATATTCATCAAGCCTTTTACAAACAAACAGACAGAAGTTTAACAATGGAAATTCCTACATGAATTGCAGAGAAAGGAGACAAAGATGTGAACATCACATGAATTTTGCTGTTTGTACACATATTTATATTATTGTTAAATTATTATTAAATGATAAACTCCATGTTTCTCACATGTGCACACAGTAGGCTACTTTATTTTCAATAAAGATTTACTTACATTCACAGTTCTTCCTCGTGGCAGTCCATATCAGAAAAAAAAGTAAAATAAACACGAATGCGAACAAAAGAAACTTTTTTTTTTTCTGAATATAGAGATTAAAGAAGCATAGCAAAATATGGCTATTAAAAAATGAAAAAGGAACTGAAAACAGCAAAGTTACAGCACGACGAGAGAGCCAGCGGGTGAGAGAGGAGCGTTGGTCAGCAGTGCTATGTCAGGCCGAGAGAGGCCAGTTTAAAAGTGATTTGGAGTTGAAGCTTAGTTAATAATTACTCTCCCGTCAATATTTAACATCTTTTTGGCCCTGCCCCTCAAATCCAACATCCTGGACTCATATGGACTTACACACTCTTTTTTGTATGCTTTTAAGTAGATTTATATTTTTCAAAACACTTCAAAGCTACACATTTGATTAAAACAGACTACAGAAATGTTGTGGGCCAAACAGATTCAATTCTGAAGTCTGGCCAGTTTACTATAAACATAAATAGCCACTAGAGGGCGCAACGGCTTAATTTACTTTTATTATTTTCCATGTAAAAAATCTGAACATTGTTTGTTGAATATCACAAGAACTATTATAACATTTCATTTTGGATATTCATATGATATATTCATCTACTGTGATTTGCTAAAACTTGATTTATAAATCAGCAAATGTGTGATGTAGGTCAACGTCTTAATTACTGGTAAAGGCGGCATGAGGTAATGCTGCATGATTAGAATAGATAAAATAGACTATGGACTCTAAACATTGATCAAAGAATGAAAAAAACAGACTTTATAACAGGATAATAAAATGCTCATAAGAGAGGGTTAATTATTGCCATTGTTAGGTTAAAGAGCACAGAAGTGTGCACCGTGTGAAGGAATTTCGATTGTCAAACACAAGAATAGCGGGTTTATTAATGTACCACAACAAAATACTCCATCTAAGCACATAATACAGTACCCCAGGATGTTAGAAGTCTGCATGTACAAATCTGTTGTGTTTCTTCTTTTGTGACTGGACTTGTAAAATAAACAGATACACAATCTTACTAAATCTTTTGGAAAATGCTTAAATTAATTACTGGCCTGTAAGATAAATACATTTCATGATGTGTTAATGTAATGTGATGGTTGTTTCTTGGATTAATTTCAGCTATTTCCCTCACTATGAAGGAGGAAATCAAGAGGAAATGAAATCTTTTCAGTGGTTATGACCTTGTTATGGAGCAGAGGATCAAACCACAAACATGCAATGTTTTATAGCTTTCAGAATTTACCAGAACCATACAGGAAATTTTGAGGCTGTTGCCCTGCATATATAGCCATGCTTCTGTTTTTTTTACTCCGCAGTCAGCAGTCAGGAATACTGCACCCTGCAAGGTCTCAGAGTTCAGCTCATGTTGTCATACTTCATCACCCCCTCTATATTTTATGCCCTTTGCTCTTCAGCTTCTTTAAAATGTTTCCATGGTAAAGTATGTCACGTTGAAGGTGTCACTTATTAGATGCAGTAAACACCATAAAAATCTTAAACATGGAAAGCACATTTAATTCTTCGAACATAATTGTCTATAATAAGATCTACATGTACATTTTACCACACAAGAAGCCTGGACAGAATTTATTTTCTTATTTGATGTGATTCCTTGGAAGAACAGTATCTTATGTTTTTGACATGTACAGCTTTACAAATCAGTTATTAGCTACTAATGTTCTCATTTACAATGTCGACAGTTTAGTGCTAACCAAGATGTCCCTTATCTTATCAGAGAAACTAGAAAAGGGTGCGTTTAAGTGTGCATAACGCTGTGTAATACACACACCCACACAGGCACAGGTATGTATGGTCGTGCACGGTCAAGTCAAGGTCTTTAGACAAGCACAGATTCAAGATTCTATTTTTGTCTCAGTAAAATGTACATTTGATTAATTGGATATTAAAGGATACTATAAATAAGCTTTGGAAAAGAATTGTAACTTCATGTAAAATAGTATTGCAGAGTCTTTAACATGTAACAAGCCAAAAATTTTAATTGTGGTTAGAAAATATTTCCTGAAGTGCACACTTCTAATGTGCCTGACAGATTGGCTTTATATTTTCATACAATAATGAATGAACACATATTTCCTAACGATTCTGCGTTTATGGTACACAGAGTCTTGATTATGTTCTGTTCAGTACAGAAATACAGAGATTAATAGGACAACTAGTTTTTATATAAACTGGTTTACTGTTTTGTTTTTTGACAGTTAAAATGCAATTTTAGTATCACATTTAAAGTTCATTTTTTTTGGTCAAATTCACTCTATGGACCAAAACAACGACCTTCACCTACTATTATACATTCATATTAAAGAGTCTTTCAGGTTTTAAGTTTCTTCTTGGCCACTGCTGATACAGTTTTACTCAAGACATGACAAACTGTATATAAAATGATAAAAGTGTTCATCAGAAATCACTTTTTCACTAGTTTCCTTTTCTTTTTTCCATCTACTTTAGTAACAGTTGCTTCGTCTTTCTGGGAGGCCCTCTTTTTTGTCTTCTCCATCACTGTTTCCATGGTATCCCAAACCTCATCCTCCTCTCCCTCTGCTTTCACCTCCTCTACATCTCCACTAACATCAGCACTTGATGACTAGAAGAGAAAAGCACATAAAGAGTCAAATGCTTAAAGTCATTAGGATGCAGTACAAAGGCATCAGCGAGAAAGCAACTTTCATTGTTATTACTGCTGATAGGCAGTTACATAAAAGCGAATCATCAAAACGATGCAACCTCTGACACTGAACCGCCGCTTACCTCCAGTTCTCTGCTAGACAGCAGCACACAATTGAGTCGTGACTTCAGATATACCTGCACAGAAAAAAAATGTTCATTTATACAAACATAACACTGAGTGGGAGGCACTTCTGATTATATGGTAGATGCAATCAGATGGTAATAAGAGGAGAGGGGCTATGCAGATATCTGTAGAGAGAATGAGATTGATGGAAGTGCAGGGAGAATGGAGAAAGAAACCTGGTTTCTTATGCATTCATACCTTGTGCTGTAAGGAACGGTCCTCCAGGCTGTGTACTCTTAGAAAACGATCTAAACCACAAGAGGCCACCAACGGGAGGGAAGGATGGCACTGCAACCCCCGCACTGCCCCCGCCAGACCCTTAAGACACCCACGCACAAGCCCTGCAGGCAGAGAGAGAAGAAAATGGGGTCAGACAAAACAACACTCTCAGGAGTTCAATAATATTGCAGTGCATATACGGAGAACGGCTGGCCAAACACATCCTTTATACTTGGAACACACACAGATCCAGGACAAAAAACCCTGAGCAATAAAGCTTCAGTTTAAAACAACTGCTTTTGTGCAGATCCAAACCTGCCTAAGAGAAAAAAAAAATAAACAGAGCATCCACCTACTGCTTACCTTTCCGGAGGTCAAGGATGGCGAGCTCCCCGTGAGTGTTGCCCACGACCACTGTGCCCCGGCTGGCAGGAAGAGAGAGCGCCGTGAGCGGGTACTCTCCGAACAGAGCCTCCAACACTGGCCTTCTCTGAGGCGTCGAGGGGTCATACACACGCACCTGACGGAGGAGGAGCAGAACAGAGAGGGCAAAGTATTTTGAGTCATGTTTGATCACAGACATTTACCTTAAGACGCAAAGGAAGACATGAATAAATACAATAGCCAAGGGTTAGGGACAAGCTGCAAAAACACAATTTATTTCGGGACCTTACATAGCTGTTAAACTAACAAAACATTTTTGGATTTAAAAACAGCTGATGATGGCTTTAGGCCGTGTTTTACTAACACCAACAAATCAACTACAAGTTGAATAAATGAAATCAAAGAGCAATTAATTGGTATAAATAATGACTTCATATAGATTATACATGATTTTGTATTAAAATGAATAATTAATTCAATGAATTCAGTTAAAACCAAATCACTACTTTGAACTGCATGCTGGTTTTGATGAAATAGACAGAATTCAATTTAATACACCACCATTTAAAAGTTTGAGGTAATATATTAGGAAACCGTACACTTATCTAAATAAAAAAGGCAAAAGTGACAGTAAAGACAATTTGTGTTAACTTTTTTAAACTTTCTATTCATAAACAAATTCTGAAAAACAATTGTTTCCACAAAAATTTTAGGCAGCACAATCATTTTCAACATTAATTAAAATAATTTTGTAGGATCATGTGACACCAAAGGCTGAATGGCTGGTGAAAATTCAGCTTTGTCTATTAAATAATTATTTTACATTTTAAAACAATATTTCACAGTATTACTGTTAATTAATCATCAATAAACAAATAAGCACAAGAGGGCTTTTTTGTCGTTTTTTAATGTTACTGACACCAAAGATTTGAATGGTAGTCTACATAATTTCAGGTGTTCACTGTTAACAAAAATACTATATGACATTAGTAAAGAGAAAGTAAACAAAAACAACAGAAGAAAAGCATGCATGGGTAAATCGAAAGTAAAGACAAACCTGGTGGTGTCCAGTGCATGTGACTATTTTATCTGAATCTGGGATAAAGCCAATGTCTTTCACCCACACGGGCACTCGCATGTCTAACCAGTCATGGGCTACCTGATGGATTGAAGAAAAAAAGTAGAGCTTGAAACACAGAAAACAACTACCGCGTGCTTAAAAAGGTAGTGATTTTCTTCTTCTGCCTTACATTTTTGGCTGTGAATATTGGCTTATCTGGTCTCTCCAGATCCCAGACTTTCAGCGGGTTCTCTTTACCCCCTGTAGCCACATGATGGCGCTGCGATGGGTTCTGTTGCATTCTGCATATTCCATTTCCAACATTTACCTCAACCTACGAGCAGAGACAGATGATTTACTACAAGTCCACATCTATCTTAAGACTCAACAATTATCATAAAGATGAAGTGATCATCATACATTATTCAATCATAATCTACAAGTCAAACTGTAGAAGCAGCTACTAAAATAGTCAGTGTTGGTTCACTTTGTCTTTTTAGTGTTTTAGAGACAGGAAACAGCACAATAAAACATCCTCTTCCAATTCTAATGAACAAATATACACGCCATAAGGGTGCAACTTCTTTTGACTGGTTCATTTCTGAAGATCATGTCATTATAATTAATATACAGTGATAAATGACAATAAAATTAAATATATATTTTCTGTATGATACTGAGCTGTTCATGGGGTTATATTATGGCGACAAAATCATATTTTTACTGTACTGTACAGAAAGGCAACCTAATGTCTATTGTATCACTGTAACAGGTAAACAAATCAATTGAAAAATATAATGCCTACATATACACTACATTATAAAAAAGCTGTATTATCAGATGAATTTATTACATTTGTTCCTTAAATTCACCACTCATCATTTCATTTTTTCAGCATTATTA
>JAUCMS010000002.1:8777887-8813557 GCA_032357445.1 Enteromius radiatus | reverse complement strand
AGCTGTATTATCAGATGAATTTATTACATTTGTTCCTTAAATTCACCACTCATCATTTCATTTTTTCAGCATTATTACATTTTAATATTAATTACATTTGACACATTTTTAAAATTAGAAACATTTAAAGTAGTATTTATTATTAACATGCAAGTATATGTATAATATTTCTGAAGTAAATTGGAAAAAATAGGTTTGCATACAGCCTACCACACTGCAAGACACTAAAAATATTGACTTACTGTTTCTGTACTGCCTTCCTTCCACACCTTCAGCAGTCCTGACTCCACACATGTAATCATAGAACTGAAAAAGAAGGGGGGGGAAGTCCATCATTCCTGCAATACATTTATGCAAAACATCCCCTGCAGAGATGAGCATAACATGACATTGGTAACCACCTGTCAGTGACAGCCAGTCCTGTGAATCTGCCCTGTGAAGGATCTCCACACTCTCTGGTCGCTGTGAAGATCCCCTTATCTGTGCTGAATGTTTTCACAGTGCCGTTCACACTGCCCACTAACACCTGAAAAGACATACACACAGAGACAACTTCTGTCAGTCAGTACATCATGCTGAAGAAATCTGTTACTCCAGTTCTCTTTCTCACCTCTGATTCGTGAGGGTCTCCCCATGCCATCACACAAACCTCCTGATCTCGACTCAAGCAGCTCATCTCACAGAAGTTAAACGCCTGCTTTTTGGTTAAACTCACCCCTAGAGATGAAATATGAACAATAACAAATCAATATTTCGGTGGCCCTCAAGAAAATTAAATGGCACATATGTGCTGCCAACTCACGTGTACTATACATGGCTAGCTAGCTAGTCAGAAAAAGTGTACAATCTGTTGATAAAGAGACGAAAAAACAACTTGCCTTTTAATATTCCAGTTTCTGATCCAAGCCATATTGAACATATTTGGCTTTTAGCAGCCATTTGAATGAAATCGAGTGATTTTGGAATTACTGACTAGATGAAAACAGATCTCCACGTTACTGTCGCACACAACTACGTCCGGGCGGAACGCACAACTTGAGAACTTTTGGTTCCGTTCCCCACTAAGCCTGAGTCTACTGACCGTAACATCAGCGCAAGTTTCTGCATGTTGTCACGCGATTGTAGTTACTACGGTTGGATGAAAGTATTATAATCTGTTTCGTTTTGGGGATTTTATTTTTCACTTAAACGCAAAAGATATTAGCAAAGAAATTGACGTTTTAGGCTAGTCATAATGTTAGGGAAATGTCTTCCATGGAAAACGTAAAAAAATCGTTTTCAACAACATGAAGGTGAGTAGCGTCATTTTTTTTTCCTTTAATGTTGCTTTCCCTTTAAAGTCCTTAACCTTTCTGGACCCAAGATAATTCTGATACTTGCTTTAAGAGATAGCTCATTTTCAAACGTATTAATTACAGAAAGTAGAAGTAGGCCTACTAAGAATGAAACAAAATAATTATGAATAATCAAAATTCCACCATTTCAATAATGTTCTTTATGGTTTACACACTTTTTTACACACTTTAATTTTCATGACTTTTCTACTTTCTAATTACATTGGTTTTAAAATAGCCATTTCTACTCAACCAATATTATGATATATGTGTATATTTATAATGAATACATTATTTTGTGCTTATTAAAATCTACATAAATTATATTTTTATAGCCTAATTATATTCTCATTCTGTATTTCCACGTTACCCAAATCACATTGGTTCTTAAATAAAAAATGTTAGTTGTTAAGGGAAAAAATTAAAAAAGAATGAGCTCGGAACCTTTATTCTTTGCTTTTTTTTTTTTTTTTATTTAGTCATCTTGCACACTGGTTAAGAACTACTGAGAACACTAGCTAGCTGCATGAGAATGCAAAAATATTTATTGTTTCAACACTGTCTTTATTTTGTCATTGGTAGTAACTGATCATAGACTGAAAATAAATATCTTTTAAAAAATATAAAACACAATATCAGCACTAAAGTAACTGAAATCACTTGCTCTTGGCCTAAAATAGCATTTCCTGGAGGACAGTGGAGAGAAGATGCTTTCTGAGTGTGGAAGAATCCACCAGATGGTACTCTTGGACTGCATTAGATGAGCACCCACATGGCATGCTGGAAATATCTGTCAAAGGTGTTGTATGTGCTTTAGGATATTTGTCAGTCTTCCTGAAAAACAGAGAATGCTGCTTATATGGCTGCAGTAATTGTGAGCAATAAAAGCAAATCAGAATCCTTAATGTTGGAATGTTCAGTCTCTTCTCCCTGAGGAGCATGTCAATCAAGTTTCAATATTTCCCAAGCTTTAAAGAACACACAATAAACAAAGATTTGAAAACATAGCTAGTGAGAGACGAAAAAGAAGATCCCCAGGGAGTATTCATTGAAAATGGATTTGACATGGAAATGAGGTGGCAGGAAACCCAGACATATTCAAAGGTGTGATATATTACGAAATGAGTCTTTTTATGCAGGTTTCCTATAGTTATGGAAAAACTGAAGAAACAGAAGGTTAGTTGCCTGTAATTATTTATTTATATATATATTTTTATTTATTATTATAATAATTATTTAAATGAATAATAACATGAATATAATATAATAATTAAACAAATATTATGGAACATTATGGAATTTTTTATAATACGAGCATAATTTATGTTGTAGATACATTTTTGTTTATATATATATATATATATATATATGTTTTTACTCTCAGTATTATTATTATTATTTCCAGGATATATAGGTATCTGACTTGGAATGTGAAAATGGCAACAGTGGAATTTATGGGAACCCTGTGAAAAGAAGAAGAAAAAAACTGATTGTGAATTATATAAAATACTGATCTTTAAAAACATGACTGCAGATTTGACAACAAAGAAAGAGGTAGAATCAAACCTTATCTCTCCTGCAGTGACAGAGACGCACTTTCATCAAGAAGGTAACATTGTATGAGACAGAGAGAGACAGTAAGAGAATAATAGAGGGAGGGAGAGAAAGAGAGTGAGAGACAAACAAGGGAAGCCAAAGAAGAAAGACTCGGAGCTCCCTCTGCCCCCTCATATCTCTCTAGGGAATGAGAGAGTAGGGCAGAAAATAGAGGGACGGAGGAAGAGAAGACTGTTGAATGTAGTTGAGCATCGTGTTCAGAGGTAATAACATCACATTTGAATCCTATTCAAAGGGATGGGGGGCGAGCAAGAAGGACTTTTCCATTGGTTCTGCTTTTGAGATCAAATACCAGCGGGGAACGCTTAAATTGTTAAAAAACTGAGAGAGGCAGAGAAGGAATGAGAGCGAGAGAAAGCGGAGGGTAAGTGGGTAAGGCAGATGAAGGGGGGGGGGGAGAGAAAAATGCTAAGTTAATTAAGTGTCAGACTTCAGAAAGCTGCGCCGGATCAAAAGCATAAGATAAAACAGAAAAATACAGCCAGCGCTTTCATGCATGTTTGCCTTCTTTCTGCTGTTTCATACCTGGTCGCAGAGCATCCAGCAGCCAATGAGAGACTGTGATGGGACCGACACTGACACCCAGAGCATAGCAGACCAGAGATTTCTGACATGGTGTCGACCCAGATTGATGGGAGGAAAATGAGGGGAGAGAGGACAGACATAGACAAGACTGCGCCGCTGCTTCAGAAAACACAGGTAAATGCTCTCGTTCTTTCATTCTGTCATGTACCACAGCTAACTTAGTTAACCATTCTTCACCATCATTTTGAACAGCTTATTATTCATGCGAGCAAGAACTGAACACCATTACAGTTTTGTTATGTATTCACGCACAACTCCAGACAAAAATTGGCACATTTTAGTTTTTCGTGGCTAAATCAAATGGGTTGTTGCATCAACCACATCCACCAGTAAATATTATAAATAAAAGCAACAGTGTCTTGGAAATTCACATCTACAAAGCTATGCACAGATTACTTAAATGCAATTTATAATCGTAAAAATGCTTTTTGCTACAAATCCTCATTAAGCAAGCCATTTTTTGTTTACACTTGCACTCGTTTTAAAGGCAAAAGTTTCATTAATGTGTTCATATATGCATGTTATTATCCTTAATACCAAATCATCAGCACTTAAAACTGATCTATAATTTTTTTTTTTTAAGAGAGGATATGAGTAATTGTAAGACCACATACATGTCTTATTAGTGATTAAAATGACAACACTGTGTTATACACAGTACACATACACATTCATGCTCTTAAAAATAAAGGATCTTTATTGGCTTTGATGGTTTCCTACAGAACCTTTAACATCCATGGAAGCTTTCTTCTGCACAAAAGCCTTTAATAATATAGATTATTAAAATATTCTTCACACTGAAAAATGTTTCTTTTAAGAACTCTTCACTGAAAGGTGCGAAAGCTCCTTTTTGGAACCTTTATATTCAAGAGTGCCACTCGAATCAATGTCTGTTTTTCAGATTGCATACAGAGGACATTCATCCTCAGATGTGCCCACAAGATATTTTTTAAGGTGTTCTGCTGTAAATAAGGTGTGTGGACCCAGTGTGCAGCACTAATCTTAGAGACGGGGGAGGGGAGCGATTCTCCACATACATACAAACCCCCCTCTGCCAATCAGAGAGAAAGACAGAGAGGGAGAAGGAGAGCAAGTGAAGGAACAGGGGAGACGGCAGAGAGACTGAAAAGAGGAAACAGCTCAAGCTGTTATCTTAGGTGGACAGAGAAGAAGAATTACACACGAGCACACACTGTCCAGCCACACGTTACAAGGCGCTCCAGCCAGCGGAGGCGGATAACCAGCCAGACGCCTCATATCTGCAGCTCCAGACCAAGAAGATTCCTCTCCAGTTCTCTCCCGACTTCATCCTAAACTGGAGCGCGAGCTTTAAGAGGAGAGGCAGAAGAGGGAAGTGCTCTGTAACTTCCTTGAAGGGGGTGAGAGTGTAAGGAGAGTGACAGAGAGAGAGAGAGAGAGCAGGGGAAATCTCCCCCTCGCCCTCTCTCGACCCAGATCACCGTCAGGCTGGCTGGCACAGCCATGGCCTTCACCTTTGCGGCCTTTTGCTACATGTTAACACTCGTGTTGTGCGCTGCCCTCATCTTCTTCGTCATCTGGCAGGTACGTCTGTAGTTTTACACTTTACTCAGTAAATGTGAAATCGTACGAGTTCCTGTTACCTGTAACACCGTCACACTTCCATTTCAACTGGCATCGAAATCCATGCCATCGCCAAGTGTCTGACTGCGTGAGTGTGAATGTGTGTGTGTGTTCGTGCCAGTTTTTTGAGAGCTGAGACTGGTGTTTGTCTGTCCAAGCTGTCTCCCCTGCCCTTAACAAGAGGCCTTATCCATGAGGTGAATACAAATCGCGGCAGTTATTAATAGAGCAGACATTCTGAGTCATGGATTAATAATGATTTACAGAACAAGTAGACGGATACAGAAGAAAAAAACAGAGGAAGGAGGCGGGAGTCTACCTGTGTGTGTATATGCACACACACATATATATACAGTCAATAATGTAAATTATTAACAATTATATTTTAGAACAAAATAGCAAATTATATTGTACTTGAAGCATATTTTAGGACCATTATTTGAGCATTTTTTAAAATCACATATTTATTTTCTTTTAGCAATTAAGCACAATTCATTCTCTATAGTATATAAATATATATAATAATTTATATATAATATATAAATAAATATGTGCTTTAAATATTATTTTTACACAATTGAACATCATGGAAGCATTTGTTGTACTGTTTGTAATTCTACAAGAAAATTCATAACAATATAATGAGAATCACCATTAAAAAAACGACAGAAATAAAAAACGCAAGAAGTAACTAATTCCAAGCAATGAAAATGATGTTACGGCAATATTACTATATTTTATATAATTAAAAAATAATATTTAATGTATATGGTTCAAAACTATGAATTCATTTTAATTTAAAAAAATCATTTTCTTCTTTTCCTTTTGAGGTGTAATGTGACTTAGTGAGATTCACCATTGCACACAAACACAGAGAGAGAGAGCGCTGAAGAGGAAGAGGTCAACAGCTCATTTGAACTCTACTGGTTGTTCTGTGCCAGCCCACTGTCTGTAGAATCACAAATTAAATTTGCACAGTCGCCGCCAGAGACTTCAACATCATCTGTATTCTTCATATTAGAGGCGGCATTCTCGCAAAAGGCAACAGCAGACAAACACAATGGCCCTGAACTGTTAAAATCTGTCTGAAACACTAAAATGCTTGAGCAGAGGTTTCAACATCTAAAACACGAGCCCTGAATGCCAAACCAGAAGTCAGGGATATTTTCAGATCGGCAGACCTTACTTGAAAGACGTTCAAAAGGCCATTAAGAAACAGACTTGAAATGACTGAGCATTGACTAATGACAGGAGTGGGAGAGATTCTAAATATGAGTCATTTGGTGTGAGTGTGTGTAAATGTATGTGAGAGAAGGAGAGTGTATGGAGACAAGAGAGTGGGGGAGGCTGAGAGTCTGTGTATGCCGGCGAGAAACCATGTTATTGAGAATGCTTATCAAACTGTAATTTGGTTCTGACACCCCATCCCCCCTTTCCTCTCCTTCTTCCCTATCATTGTATGGCTCTCAGCCAATAAGAATGTGAACTCACTTCTATAGCAACCATGACGCCCGCTTAGGGGCTTGTTCGATCGCCATGGCAACTGCATCTGTTTACAGCGACCGAAGTGAGGGGATAGCAGAAGATATGGATCTATATGGGGAACAGGAAGGAGGAGAATGTAGCTTGAAGCTGTAGGAATTTGCTAGAGAATGAGGAAAGTTAAAGATAAAAAGGGCCACAGATGGTACAATTACCCTACATCGTCACAAGCCTTCAAAATGTCCAGTGGTTTCGTTTAAATGCTTGTGTAACGCAAATTCTCTTTGTCTCTTCTCAAGATTATTGCTTTTGATGAGCTGCGCACAGACTTCAAAAATCCCATCGATCAGAGCAACCCCACCAGAGCGGTAAGGCTTTTCTTAGATCACGATTCCTTTCACACAGCATAAACTACTCAGCATCAGTCTCCCAACTGTGAACAGCGGGTTTCAGAGACACTGAAAAGGCATGCATGCACATATGTGAACACACACACACACAGAAACATGCAATCTTATTGTGCTCTTCTGTTTTTCCTCAGAGGGAAAGAATATTGAACATCGAGAGAATCTGCAACCTCCTCCGAAGGGTGAGTGAAATTGCAGATCAAGTGTAAGCATATATAAAATAGTGAGGACTTGCAAGAGAAGCCAGCTATTAAAAAAACACTTTATAGTTGAGATGCACTGATAGTACAATTCATGCCTATAGCCCTATAGCCAGGTATTCTGGCCAATACTCCTGCTATGGGGTGATTATGTATGCTATGGGGGTTATTTCATATGTGTTATAAGTGCAGCAGCAGTATTTCTTACATGCTCACAGCAGCTTGTTGTGGATATATTGGCTGTAGCAAGTCTCAGTATTCGCTCTGCTGCAGCAGCAGTGTAGCAGATCTCTTCCTCCAAGACCACATACTTTAACATTGTCATGTACACTACCATGCCAAACCCTCCGAGAGTTATCATGACAGAAAAGTCTAATATCGGCAATAATAATGCAGATGTACTCTCTAATTCAAAGGTCTTAGGTCGGTTTGTGGTGAATGTTTTTTTTTAAAGAAATTAGTATTTCAGCTTTCTATTCATTAAAGAGCCCTAAAAAACTGTTTCCACAAAAATATTATGTTTATTGAACACCAAATTAGCATATATATCAGTATAATTTCTGAAGGATCATGTGACATTGAAGACTGGAGTAATAGCCAGTTAAGTTTTACTATCAGAACCATAAATTACATTATAAAATATAATAAAAAAACAAACAGATATTCTATTGTCATTTATAATATTACTGTTGTACTGTATTTTGATTAAATCGTACTGACCCCAAACTTAGTCTATCATGATGCATATACTTGAATAGCTAGAAATGTCATGAATGTAATTTTATATATATATTCAGAGCCCTGATTGGAAACACTTGTGTTAAAACATTTAGTATCCCCCAAAACAACCACAAAACTCCCGGTCTTCCTGAAAGTGGCATCACTGTATTATTTCTCTTTTCCCCTTTTCTTTTCTTGTTCTGTACTTAGACCCACACCCATATCTTCCGCACAGAAAGAGTCAGAACTGAATGTGCAAAAGATGTTAAAATGTGAATTCATGCTTATAAAGATGACAAACACTCAAAACATTTTTTTTTCTTCCAGCTGGTGGTTCCAGAGTATTCCATCCACGGGCTGTTTTGTCTGATGTTCATGTGTGCAGGGGAGTGGGTGACTCTGGGCCTTAACATCCCCCTGCTCCTCTATCACCTCTGGAGGTACAAACTGTTCCACACTTACAGCTACTTAATTGAAATATCAAAATGGGTCCCTGTAGCAATTCCTCGTCGCTTTTTTTTATCTCCCTCAGGTTTTTCCACCGTCCTGCAGATGGGTCTGAGGTTATGTATGATCCAGTGAGTGTGATGAATGCAGACATTCTGAATTACTGCCAAAAAGAGTCCTGGTGCAAGCTAGGCTTCTACCTTCTCTCCTTTTTCTACTATCTGTACAGGTAAACCCTCCTCATTTATATATCATCTACCCATTTAGATATCCTATCTCAAGAGATCTTATGTTTGGATTTTATGGATGGCATTACTATTACCTACTTCATCATCTGTGAGGAACAATGGACTGTTTAAACTGGACCAATAAAAAAAAAGAAATCAGCAGCATAGCTGTTTTTGTCATTTATACTAATGTTTCTTGAGCACAAAATCAACATACTGAAAGGATTTCTGTGTGAACACATGACACTGAACACTGACTTAGTCCCAGAATGTCTCTCTTATTTAAGAAAGTAAAAGTTTGTTTAGTAAATCTCTCTTGATTAATTTCTCTCGATCTCTTTTGCAGTATGGTATATGCTTTGGTCAGCTTCTAAGAGATCAAATGAAGGACAGATGATTGTGAAAGGAAGGAGAAAACGACAGAATAAAGACCGAACTATGTCGCGCTCTCCTCTCCCTCATCCTCAGACCTTGTTCAGCTCCTCCTCAGATCTCCTGGGTGGGGATGGACGATGGACAGATGTAGAAAAAGCTCAAGACAAGGAGGCATTTAAAGCCGTCAATGTAAACCTGCCTCAATTAATGCCATTAAAAAAAACAACAACAAAAAGTGGAGACGTGGACCAAAAGAAAACGAGTGCAATAGAAAGAGAAATATGGTGAACAAGAGACTCAGGCAGTATAGATGTTTTGTAACACCATTGAGTTTCTCAAGGGCTGCTGAAAATTTCTGCTGCTTATAGCAACAAATGGTTCTTAATGTCTATACGAACAGACACGTAAAGTGCTACTGAGGCCAATACAGAATGTGTTACCTTGAATTTTAAATCAATAGACCGTGGACTTTGTCGCAACGTTTTTCTTCACATAACCTGCTATGTCAAAGTATTTAATAACTGCTAAGTATTTGCTATTTCAGTATTTGTGGTAGATACATGTACCTTGTATGTAGAGGTACAATATAACAATTGATTAAATTCTGAATATATGGCTCAGTTGTTGCAGTTCGGTCAGGGTAGTTCTATTAGTGTCCTTAAACAACCGCACAAGAAGTCTATTTTTACGTAAAATCTGATGGTGACGTTTACAAAGACATTTCAAAGCAAAACAACCAATGAGATAAGTATCACAAACCGGGGAAACTGTTTGAGCAGCATCACATCTGAGGACTGACACCCCATGTTCCGGATTCATCCATCATGGGCTGCGGTGAGGACGAGCGGTCAAGCAGAACGGCAGACTCTTAATTGAGACGGGCATGCAGGACGGGCCGTACACCGGAGGGAGGAGAGATCCGACCGCAACCTCTGCCGGAGTTCAAATACTCATTAGACTGTGACAAATCATAAAAGCACTTTTGGAATGCCAACAGATGAACTGTAGCAAACAACAGAGGAAGACTCATTTGCGTTGAGTGGGCTGATGTGCGTGAGACAGCCGGAAACAGCGGACCGTGATGCAGATGATCGAGACACTGGTGTCGGAAACGTTCGCCGATGATGCTTTGGACAGTGGACCGATGACGACGGTCTCATATCGAATACAAACTTTTCAGGCAATCTTCTGTGTTGTTAGATTATATCCGACATTTAATGCCACTCTGTTCCGTGTTTCCTAGGGCATGTCAATTTGCCT
Organism: Enteromius radiatus; assembly: GCA_032357445.1. NCBI lineage: Eukaryota > Metazoa > Chordata > Actinopteri > Cypriniformes > Cyprinidae > Enteromius > Enteromius radiatus. Next base: position 8,803,301 of record JAUCMS010000002.1, on the reverse strand, counting down.
CTCCTGGAGTTCCTGTGTTGTGCTGTGTCCATCAGTCTGCTAAACAAGTAGATTAATGATTATTTACCTAAGCTGTGTGTAGTTCTGGCTTTGTAGATGAATAGAGTGGCCGAACGTATCTCTCATGAGCCGCTTCACTAGAACGGCTTGGTATTCAACTCAAAAGCAAGCAATTTAATAATGACACAGTCCGAGTGCTTTTTGGCAACATTGCCTATCTGGTTCGAACTCCCGGGTCTTCTTTCCATCTTGGCTCTGACTTTATGTACCCTCAAAAATGTGAATATATATATATATATATATATATATATATATATATCTTGGACAATCGCTAATAGCACAGGAATGTGGGCTGAGAAACAGCTAACTGGGTCTTCATTATAGACGTCATCACTGAATGTCTTTTTGTGATTAATATTAGTTCACATGCAGTATCTACATTTAAGAATACCTGCATGATTATGTCTTTTATACATGATTCATTAATGTACGCTACAGCACCTTTGGTAACTTTATGGTCTGTATTCAGTTGAATACAATCGAATATCTTATATACTCCAAAAGCAATTACACATGTTCTAATAAAAAGATGTTGCCAATAAAAGTGTTTGGTGATTTGCAGTTTGGAGTTGGAATTAACCTTGGAATTAATTAACCCTTTTATTTCACAAGGATGCAATAAACTCAGAAGTAACAGTAAATACTTTAAGTTTATAGTTTTACAATATCTATTTTTTTGTAACAAAAAAATATTACTATTTTCAACATTGACAATAATAAGAAATGTTTCTATAGCAGCGAATGAGCATATTAGAATGATTTCTGAAGGAGCATGTGACAAAACTAGAGTAATTGCTGCTGAAAATTCAGCTTTACCATCATTATCACAGGAATAAAAACTTAACATACTAAAACAAACAAACAAAATTAGTTTTAAATTGAAATACAGTAGTCAACATTTGAAGAGGATCAAAGAAGTTGAACTTAGTTTTAGGTTTTAGGACAACTTTGATCTGCTTCAAATTTTGACTACTATAATATTTCACAATATTGTCAAATAAATGCAATCCCACACTTTTGAGTGGTATATCTTGATCAGCATGTTGCAATCTTTATAAATGTTGAAATGAAGGAGGATATTGTTAAAAAAGAAGAAAGAAAGAAAGAAAGAAAAGATGGTCTACAAAAGCAGGAAATAAATTTCCCCCAAAAAAGAAACGAAGTAAATTGAAAATGGATGAAACTGTGATAAGAGCGAAAAAGATCAAGGCAAAAGATGAAGGCCAAGAGATAGAGAAAGTTTCTAAAGAATTTAGGCACATTCTTGCAAGTCTCAAGCAAAAGTAAATGTGAAAGAGTGATAATGAAAGGGAGAGACAGAAAAAGTGTGAGTGCACTGGAGTCAATAAGAGGTTAACACAGTTTGGTTGCCATGGAGACACTAAAAGAATGAAATGCATTTTATGTTAGGTTGTTTCTCGCTCTGGCTCGCTGAAAATCAAAACCAAAAAGCCTGTCCAAAATAGGTTTTCTGTCCATGGCCGCACAGCTGAAACATTTGCCAATGCTTTGAAAAGCAATTTGGTATGAAAATGGAGCAGGAAAATAGAACAGAGTAATAAATAAATAATATAAAAATCGCAGCAAAACCCCCAAATTGCTGTTTTGAAACATGAATTTTATCAAAGAGCAGCAGAGTGTAGTTTATGTGCAGCGCATGCAGAAACATGCATGTAATCACACACGCACACACACACACACACCGTTGCCAAAGTCTATTTCTCTTTCTCCTCTTTCTCTCCCTCTCTCTTCACCTCTTGAGAGATGTTGCTATGGAAACTGGTTACAATTGATAAGTTTGAAACATGAGTGAGCCACAGACAAGCTGCTGGTACACACACACACACACACACAGTCTGAGACAGCTACACTTGTAAGGAAATGTTTCTCTGTTTGAAGAGCTACTTTTCAAATCACCAATGTTTTCCATCTGAAGGAAATTAAATGCAGTAGGATCACCAATTTAACCCTTTCTTTATAGCACTTAAGATGCTTTTTGTCAATGACGAATCAACAGCAAATGGCATAATTTAGCCTGATGTAGAAAGCCTGTCGGTGCTGTTGAATGCATGAGAACATCTCCCTAAAATTGGAAGAGTCATTTCAACAAAATGATGAAAAGACTGACAGAACATTAAGAAGGACAGTGGAAGACATGAATTATGCATTGCTGCAAATCTCAGTACGGTGAACCTTATCAGAATTAAGATGAGGTTTAAAGTTAGGGGCAAATACTTCAAAATTAGAACAGTGGGGTGAGAACTAAAAGTTGGAATGATAAATGGGGTCGAGAGAATAAAGATAGTTTGGGGATACTTTGGACACTGGACAAAAAGTCCATACAGTATATATCCAATATATTTTAAAACGTAAAAACACAAAGCATTGATGAGCATAAGAAACATCTTTAAAAACTATTAAATATCTTACTGACCCCAAATTTTTGAACGGTATATATATATATATATATATATTGGAAACATGCAAGTTTAGATTTACAAATAACACTTTATAGGATTACAAATGAATAAATAAATGTATAAAAGAATAAATAGAATTAAAATATTCTAAATTACTACATTACAATATTTAAGGTATTAGTTAAAATGTATTAGATTAATGAAGACATTAATAAGTAAATAAAACATTTTAACGTTAAAAAGTAGGCTACATATTTTAATTTGCTGCTTTAATAGTAGTTAAGGTAGTTGTTAAGTTTATGTATTGCGATCAAGGACATAGCCTAGTATCTGCAGAATATGTATTTTATAAGTACTAATAAACAGACCATATTTTATGCATGCTAATAAGCAACTAATGAGAACTGGTCCCTATACTAAAGTATTACCCAGCAAACCTGTGCTTATCACAGAAAGTCTTTACCCTTCGTTATTGCACCCTAAAACCCAAATTACTATAAATACTGCTTTGCTTCCCCATAACACTTTTGATTCATTAGCTTCAATTTACATTTTCGTGTATAGGCTAATCAGGATAAATAGACTATAAACAACACTTAATGGTCCTGTTTCTGTAAAAGCTCAAAATGGAAAGGTCAGTTCTGCATGAAGCTTATTTATGCTCTTGCTTTAAATTGTTTAACTAATAATGACATTATTTGCATTTGGGAAATACAGACGTTCAACACGCGCGCGCGCGCGCTCGCGCTCACACTCACACAGTCCACGTTTCCCCTTTGCACAGATGATTTATGTACAACAGCACATACGCAAATTGTAAGTGTGAATTAGTCTTTGAAATTCCGCTGTGAACCGTCAATGGGCTCTAGTTCCCGACGCCACCAGAGCCATGATTAGCATTCAAACTGGACGCGCTGCTGTGAAATATCACACAGGACCACACAGGTGTTGAGGGGTGTTAAACGCTGTTATGAAAGCACTGTATAAATAACAAACTATAGACCAGACCAGTGGGCACTTGGAGCGGTTAAAATGCACAGACACACCTATAATCACGCATATACCGCTGCAAATCAGAGGTAAACCACACACAGCCTGCATACACACAGACACGCACATGAATATTTCCTTCAATGATCAGCGGTGCACCTTCGGGAAAAAACGGGTGTCATGGCAACAGGAGCAGGCATCTGCAAGCGTTACTGTAGCAATCAGAGAGGAAAGGCAGCCGGGGGTTGGCGTGAGAGGTGTCATTATAGACTGAGTGATTTGGGGGGGGGGGGGCGAGAGGCAGGAAACGATTAAATATTCAAGCAATAACGCAGCCAGAAGAAATTACCTCGCTTTCTGCTTCAGAACATCAGAAGTTTAAACCTTTAGCACGTCTGGAAATCAGAACAGGAAGGGTGAAGGAATCTGAAGCGTGGTCACAACATCAGCCTCAAAGTTCAGAAGGTGTCTGTGATGAGGAAATAAATAATAATCATTTCTGGCAAGAGCACTGTTCTGAGTAAAAGAGACTTTGCAAAGGGAAAGCACTTCAAATCTCTTAAACTGCAACGGTAGCCTACGTCTGTTGTAAATGCTGTTGTTTTAAATGTGTTGAAGAAATAAGGCATTTGAGTTTTGTGATGTCCAAAACCAATGGAACATTATGAACCATCTTTTTTGTGTAGCATTACACCCCTATTAAACGTACATTTCGAATGAAAAAGATAAATGATTCAGCTAAACCGAATCATGCCAAACTAAATTCCCTAAATGAGGGCATAATAATGCACATTTAATCTTTTAAACTGCTCTATTGTATCAGATGTGATCCATTTCAGTTTGTGCATCACTTTCATACCGCAATTTCCACTAAAATATGGGCTGTTTTTGCTCTAAAACCATAATAAATGAATATAGCATCTTTGTTTTATGAGGCTTTTAGAATCATTGTGTGATTTTATCTACTTTCTGGCAGTGGTGGATAATAGCAAGTTATTTTAGTTGCATTGTAGTAACTCTAGCTGTAGCAAATGTGGTGTTTGTGCAGAAACTAGGGTTGCCATGGTAATGTTTTATAAGGGATGAACAAAGCACTACATGTGTTCAGGCTGAGAAAATGTCGCTTAAAGGGACACTAATGTATACCTTCCGTTCCAGCTATCTATTTTGCACCTTGATTCTGATGGACAGACATTATCAGCACTTATGTGCTTTCTGCACACCCACATAGCCTTCACTGAGTCACACACACACACACACACACACACACACTAGAACAGCTTACATTTTAGACCAGATAGTATGTTAGAGCCATCTGGTGGACAGTATAATTTATCTAAGTTTTCTGTGTTCTGTTGTGTTATTTATTGTCTTGCTAATTTAGCCAGTGTTCAGCTTTGGAATGCATTAATTTGACATGTCATTTGAAGATGACTAATATTTAAAAAAAACTGTATTTTATAATTGGTGTTGAATTAATGATCTGTTATATAGTCAATGATTACCTGACCCGTCATCATAGCACATTCCACAAATAATTTACACTTTGGTGTTTTTTTTTTTAATCATTAGATGCATTTTTTATGAGAACGTATTTATTAGATAACCATTATCTAATGTACAGTTAGCCTAGCATGTATGGCTAAATTTCTTTTGTTTTAGAGGCTTAAACATTGTATATAGTCAAGAATGTCAAGACAGGCAAACATTTATTATTAAAAGGGCTGTCACCTGTCCGTTTCAACAATTCTTACTGACCGATCTTGCCAGTAACCGGTTAAAAGTTGTATAATAAAGGACTCCCACAATGCACTGCATCGTGTCAACTGACAGTGTGCTGTGTTGTATACTAACCTAGGAATAGGATTTCTCGCGCCTCGGGGGAGCTTGATCATTAATACCCCGCGTGTAATTACTGCGTTGGACTCCATGAGCAGTATGAGGACCGTCCTGGGCTCGATCTGGGTGATCGGGCTTGTCGGTGTGGGCTTCGGCATGTGGGCTATAATTTCACCTGGAGAGAACAGGAACAGGGAATTATTAAAGGTACTGAAAAATTGCAATTGTATTAATAAGAAACAAACCTATTTGATTAACTTCCATAATCAAACGAGGTGTTGCTTTCACGATTGTTGGCAAGTACTAACGACTCATTGTCATTGTTTGTAAACAGTCAGTTTCATAATGAACGTGGTCGTGCAGGGTTTCACACTATCTCTTAATAACCGTGGGGGTAACGAATTAAATTAAATGGGATCGTTTTTTTATATCACAACGATTGTGACAATTTCTCCCTCAAGTAACTTTCACGCCTCCTGTTTAATAGCAGTGAGAGAACTACATTAGTTGTTGGATGCAATTGACAAGCATTACCAAAGCAGCACATTGTGTTTATCCCCGTGCATCACACATCTATGTGGAATAATATGTAATAATATGACTTTTACATTGTAGCAGATATTGTAATGTAAAATTGCAAACAAATGATTTGAGTTGTGTCCTGATCTAGGCTATCTCTTTATCTGTTTTTCCAGAATCTGCCAGAGGCTAACCCTGTCCGAATGGAGGAGAACAGAAAGAGAAATGCCCTCATACTTCAAGTTTTAAAGGATGCTGCAGAGACCAATGACAACATAGTTCGTGGATATGGTGGCCAGAAATGAAGAAATGTGTTTGCACAAATATCAGACTTTACCTGGAAGTTTAAATCTGAAGCCAGTGACTTCTTTAAAAATAAATGATCTGCAAATGCTCCATGTGCTAATCATCACTTAATGGATACTGCCATGTCCATTCTCCTTGCTGGGAAATAAAACTTTAAATTGTAGCTGTGTATTGGACCATGTTCCTAAAACAGAAATGCCCTGCAAGCAGCTAGTTTATAAAATTGATCACATTGTTTATATATTAATGTAAATGTTTATGGAGATTGTATAGCAAATAAAACTTTAAACGTGTTTTGTGTTACTTAATCGTCAATCTTAAGTAAGCTAAATGATGCACGCACTATTATCCCGTCTGCGCAATATTTGCACAGCGATGACTTGCACGAATGCAGAAACAGAAGTAACGCTAAACGTTTCCGGTGTTTGGGGTCATTGAGACACCAGATATTTCTCACACTGAGTCCTAAGTCGTTTATAGCGATGGAGTTAGTTGATCGTGTTCTGTATGGACGCTAATAATGTTGACAAATTATTTGGAAATTTGATAGCGTCGCTTGTTTTAAACACCGGTGCAAAGGAGCTTGGATGTTACCCTCTTTAACCTCAACATGTCAAATCCACCGCCGCTAACGGAGCAGTCGAGTCCGGTCACACCGCAGGCGACTAAGAAACCGCTGTTTGGGGAGTGCTGGAGCTGTCGGATCCTCTCGGGCGGTGGGCTGCTGGCTTCTGGGGCATATGTGGGCGTGCACGCGCGGAGAGTCGTGCGTTTAGGTGGACCCGTGTCTTTGGGCACAGTGGTTCAGATGATGTTTGCAGCAGGTGAGCTCATTTGTGCCCTCTCTGTTATGAGACATGAAATCAGGACTGACTGCGTGTTCTCTCCACAGGTTTGGCTGCCTGGGGTATAGTGGTAATCTTTGATCCAGTGGGGAAGAACAGAAGAATAGCATAGCTTTGCATTTGGTCTTCGTATGTTGACATGGACTTTTGAATTAAAAACCACACTGAAATTGAAATTCAAATGATTATGAGAATGTAGTAACACGTCATTCAATTCTATTTCAATAAATTGTTTATTTGCAACTCCTCTTTCTTTCCAAGTGATTTAGTTTCATTATACATTACATTATTATAATGACATATTTAAATCACTATAGCATATAAAGTGCACAAAATAATCTATTTCATGAATTGCCTGGCTTTTAGTCAGACTTTTACAAAGTCACCCAAAGTGAATTATTCAGGAATGCAGTGAACATTGACAAGTCATTTTGAGGAGCAAATTATGAGTTGGCATTTGGTCCTTTCTTTTTGCCAAATGTCGGGACAACATTGACAAAACGTCGGTTATACTGAATTCTTCTCTTTGCCCTGCCGGTCTTTTTCTTTTTCTTCTCCTGCTTGTCCACCTGGAACAATCATCAGTGAATAAAATCAGTACATGCCCAAAATTATATTTTAAAATATTATGGGATATAAACATTGTTGATGTGCATCTTACCTTGGGAGTTTGTCCTCTGACTTTGCCTGCTCTAGCCAGGGAACCATGGACTTTGCCTTTGTGTAAACAGGTGATATTTATGAAAATATCAAAACCAAGATAATGTATCATAAGGTAGCCAGTTATCAATTACTAAAATTTTTTATATTTATAGTTGCTTCAGACTACTTTCTGCACAAGTTAAGTTCAAAATAACAATTAATCAAACCTTCCACAAATGGTATGATAGTCAGAGGTAGAGGGTAGCAAAGTTGATTTTTACCTCCTAACAGCCTCGATGAGACCTCAAGAGTGTTGAAATCCTCAATCCCAGACTGACAAATCAGACTCTCATCCTCCAGAGGAACCCCGCTGAGAGAAATGATCTGATCATCACATGCCAGGCCCTCCAAAGCTTCAATCTGAGCCTGAATTTTTTTTTAAAACAATTAAACAAATAATTTCCAAGTCGTATTCAAGTTTGTCTAACTATGTATTAAAATATAAACTATGTATGTATCAACTATGTATAAATATCTGAAAATCAATACCTTGATTTGGGCAACAGTTTCTGAGCCATTCAGATGAATAGAGTGCAAAGTCTGACCACGAACAAACAACTGCATGATGTTCAGTCTAGTCATAAAACTGAAAATTAAAACGTGACTGTTACAAACAGCACAATATAAACATTATTATTATTATTATTATTATTATTAAAAATACTTACCTAAAGCTTACTTATACCAGATATGAACACCAAACACGACATCAACAAACTCCGTGAAATGTTGACGTGATTCTATAAGATATTGGCTTGCGCATGCGCATTCTATTAAAGCCACATAAAAGTCCTCTGGACAGCTTCTAAAATAGTTTTATTGTAATATTTCGTTTCAATTTCAAATTTTATATATAAGTAAAAATAACATTGTAAAAAATTACATTTTAGGCATCTTTGAAAATATCATTCTTACATATTTGTCCTTTGTTGTCAATAAAGTTTTTTTTCAATCAAATGCCTGACGTCATATTTCCCTGTCCTTCCTCTCTCTCGAAGGCAAGAGAAATGTCCGCCTCTGTTAGAAGCATGTCTTTGACAGTCTGCCGAGCTGCGGGAGTTGCTTACAGAGCTTTCAATCCAGCCACACGTTCACTGGGTACTAGAGCTTGCCTAAGAGTTAGTATTATTACAGTCATTTTATCTGTATAATTAATTTGAGTAGTGTATAATCAGTGGTGCATCAGCTGTCACGGTATAGATTTGCATCAGATGATTTGTTCTTAAAATGTTACGAGCAACAAGCAGTCATTCTAGCTTAATACAGAAACATAAGTGATTTAACAAAGTGATTTATTTGGTCTCATTTTAGACAGAAAGCAACCCTGCTGAAGGATCAAGGGGCTTCATTGAATCCACAGAAGAGTTCAGGTTCGTGGAGAGACTCGTTCCTCCTTCACGCATCCCAACTCCACCTAAACATGACGGTCCTGCACCGTCAGGATGGATCCCACCTTCAGGTAAACGCACTTGTATTTTTACGTTACATGAAAAAGAAATGCATGTAATCATAATATTGGCGCCTTAGCTTTAAGGGACTGGTGTGGTTTAATCTCATTCTCATTCATGGAGGTCTGTTCTTATTATTATTATTATTAAATTTTTAGCTACACCACCTTCACTGCCTTACATGATCCGTCGCTCCAGAATGCACAATGTACCGGTGTACTCCGACATAAAGCAAGGGAATCAGCACAGCACTCTCCTCAGAAAGATTGAGGGAGACATATGGGTGAGTGTTATGAACACCTGTTTAGAAGCACAGTGCGTTATATATTAGTCCAGTTGTTTTATTAACTGATTGTCTATTATTTTCAGGCCCTGAATAAGGATGTTAAGGAATTCCTGCTGGGGCTTACAGGCAAAGAGCCTGCGACACAGGTCAATGAAGTAACCGGGACGATCAGAATTAAAGGGCCGTTTGATAAAGAGCTAAAGGAGTGGCTATTGAAGAAGGGGTTTTAAATTTGATGTGAGCACAGCTAATGAACTGAACTGCAATACAAAGGCTGAGGAAAAAATGTATAATGGTGTTCTCTCAAACTGTAAATTATCTGTACCATTTTCAATACCTTTGTTTTGCTATTGTATTAAAGAGTTTCTGATTATAGCAAACAAGTTTCCATGTTGTCACTGTTGTTTATGATTGAAACAAATAAATGTAATCCTATTTGTAACACTTCCTTCTGAAAAAGGTCTTAATATAAGTATATGTATCTAATAATTATGCATGCACTTTTACACAGATACAAACATCAAACTATTATACATACAGTAATAAAAAAGGACAACAGCTACAATTAGGAAATACAAAACCATGAAGCTTTTTTTAAAACTGAATGGATTTATGAATATAAACCTTTTGAAGTTAAAATGCATGTAAATTGATCTACAGGATGATCACTAAAAGCCAAAGGTAAAGAAAAGTGAAAGAATATTTTTGAATACTGCACCTAATTGCATTTTTATTGATAACATTAATGATTAATTTATAAAGAATTAATACACAATGATTTGCAGCTATCTATCTGTTTTGCGCAAATATTACGCTGTCTTGACGCTTGAAGAGCAAGGGGACGAATGCGTCATCATGTTGCGACGAGCAGCGTTATTCTAACGTGACGCTTTAGTATGAAAGCACGTTTAAAAACACGGCCTGAAAAAATATATTTTTTTGATAATTGTTTATATATTTGTAAATCTGTGAGGAAATTCTGTCAGGTAATATAAGCACTATAAAACTTTTATTATGAGATTGTGTAATAAATTTGAATCTCTTATAACGCTTATTATGCTTTTGAGAAGATTTAACTTAGACTCAGCATTAGACTTACTTTTTAAAGGTTACTTCTTTCCTTTTAATTGCAGATCTGAACATTAAAACCAATGCAGTCTACCTCAGTAAATTAGCTGCTCATGGATCCTGTTGTTAGACGTAAAATCCCTGCGTGCGTTCGTTCATTGCTCACTGATATTGCACCGAAGGAGGAGGGACACCTCAGCGACTGGCCTGAAACAGACTCTGAATCAATTACCACCAAAGATGGGATCGCGCTCCCCCAGAGAGGGACTTCCGAAGCTCTCCTGACACCTGCTGATGGGACAGCCGGTGCAACTACTCCATCATCAGTCAAACCATGTGGGCTTTGCCTATCCAAACCCTCCTGTTACACTTGCCCGAGGTGTAACGTCCCATATTGCGGCTTGGCTTGTTATAGGAGTCAGAATCACTCTTCATGCTCAGAGGAGTTTTATAAAGAGTCAGTGCTGCAGGAACTGAAATCCCAAGGTGTCTCAGATGAGGAAGGGAAAAGCAAGATGCAGGAAATTCTGCTCCGGCTCAGACAGAGTGCAGAGAACGAGGGAGGAATGGAACATTTATTAAGGACCCTGGGAGAAGATGAAGCTAGTGTGACCGAAAAAGACGCACATGCTTTGGAGCTGCTTTCTCGGTTAGCAGAGATTCAATCTAGCGGGGATGAAACGAGTCACGAGGCACAAGAAATACTAGCAAAACTCAGAGATATTGAAGATGGCAGTGATGAAGAGGAAGCTGATTTAGCCGAAAAGTTAGCAGGGCTGGATATTGACTCTCTTTCAGAGGAAGAACTCTGGTTGTTTTTGTCCGGCCAGGAAAAGGAGAAATTTGAAAGACTGGTGAAAGAAGGTGGCATTGGTGGACTGGTTGACCTGTGGAGCCCCTGGTGGGAACGGCATGAGAAAGATACTAAAACACTTATTGAGGAATTTCAGTCTGAGAGTGATGGAGAAATGCACAATGTTAATGTTAAAAAAGACAGTAAAATTAAAGTCAGTAGCAATAAAGTAAAATCTGACAAAGCATTAAAAAGCTCAATCCCTCCAATAAGTGCCAAAATTGCTCCTCTTCTCACATTATCTTCAAAGCCATCTCCTCTAGTGGGGTACAACCTCATCAATGGTCTTTACGGATACACCTTCTCGCTGTGTCTCTATAATGGAGATATCTCTGAGATGTTGCTTGAGTTCTGTCAAGCGGTGCTTGCCATCTCGGAGGGTTTGGGTGCCGGACGGGTCTTCAACTCTGTCTCTGAGGCTCTCGAAGCCGGAATGAGAGCTGTATCTACAGGAGGATACTTTGATCGCGAGGACCCTTTAGCTTCACTCAGAGCTGTGGAAGCGGTGGCTCATATTCTGACTGGAGAGAGCAGAGAGGATGCTGCGGGATATTCTCTGTCTGCTCTGTCCCAGCTGCGCACAGCTTTGAGCAAGGCGAAGGCTTCTGTTCCTAAGGAAGATGAGCAGACGAGGCGGATGTATTTTCAAGCTGGAAAGAAGTGCGAGTTTTTTCAGTCTTGGGTTAAAGAGAATCCCGAAGTTTTGAGGAGTCTTGCAGGATGTGTTTGGATGGACTATGAGAGAAGGGAAAATGGGAGGATGAGATTAGAGGGAGAGAAGAAATGTTTGGAAAAGGGATGGGAAAAAAGTAAAGGAGCTTTGATAGAAGAAATTGAGTGATTGTATTATGTCATATGTATTATTAAATAAAAATTAATCGTTTAAAATATTTTGTATTGTAGCTTTTAATGCTCCAAAAGTAGCACCTAGTTTAAAAAAAATTAATTTGTATTTTCGTTCCGACCAATGTGACAATTTTTCCCTAAGTCTGCGAGCAAGAAGTGGGTGGGTAATATACTAACGGTTCATGTTTATGTCATCATAAAGTGGCTTGGGATTCATTCTAAAAACGACTCATTTCAGTCATTCAGAGTCGACTCTTTCTTTTGAGAGACAATATCTTTATACACTGTGCACTTTCAGATTTAAAACTTTGCAGGATGTTTTCACTCACTTACACACTGCATGAAAGGTACATTTAAAAAATCTGTAATGGGGCACTTTAATGCTGCAGTCCACACTTGAAGATTCCACTGAACATTGATGATAATAAAAATGCTTTTAATAATATAATACAATATATTTTTAACAATTTTAAAAACATCAATGAATAGAAAACAACGTTATGATGCAAATAAAAACATGTCCAGTTCTCTGCACTGATGAGGACACTTCCACCGGTTGAACACCATCAGTCTGCATTAATAAATGTACGGGATTATTCTGTAGGGCACTCGTCTGCAGTACGTGTCCCAGGCCAGTCCGTATTTGGCTCTGCATTGTTTCTCATCTCTGGCCTCTCGGTGGATGAGCAGAATGGTGAAATATATGACATAGAAGTAAGGCAGAATATGTGACATTCCTAAAAAAAAAAAAAAGGATTATTTTGCACTTTAATTTGATGGCAAAGAAAAACATGTGATATAAAATATTTCATGTTTATTGGCTGTTGGGTTAGGTTTTTCTTTACCCAGACCTGGCAACCCTGGTTTGTGTAAAAACCATTATCATGCAGGAGTTTTTAAGCAATGATAACTATAAAATAATTTGCTTGTCACTTACCACAAGGCAGGGACCACGCCAGAGCCATGAGAAGATCCCCCAGGTAGTTTGGATGCCTGACAAACCCCCACCACCCCGAAACCAAGAGACGCTTTCCTGTTGCGGTGGCGATAGTTTCCAGGTCTACAAGTGATAAGGATAAGAAACTATAATTTGCCAAAAATTAACTCTAAAAAAGTCTAAATTGACTAAATACAAATGTAACGTTGGTGGCATATCAAAAGACGTGATTACTAACGTGATACACTTTTATGTGTGGGGTCTCTTCTGAACTGATTTTTCTGAGAGTTGGACTTCCGGAAAATATAATAACCAATTCCTGCAAAAGAAAATAGGAGTGTTAGAAAATGTTACATATTCAGATTGCTACAAAACAGGCTGTAGATTACCATTTAGAAGGATAATCCCTGCTGCTCCAAGAGTACTAAGTGACTGTGGGTGCACAACCAGAAACATGGCCTGAAGACCATATGTGAAGGGAACCCAGGCCAGGTCGCCAAACGCCAACATGAACCCAAATCCATCATGCACAATGTCCATAGTAGTAAGCACAGCCTCCTGCAGATGCAAGGAAACGGTCTTAGTCTATATTAATATATGTATGTATGTATATATTTACAGAATAGACTATAGTCACATACTTCATTCCACAGAGCATCTGTAACATAGAGGAGCTGGAAGCCGTTGACAAGCAGCATGGCAAGAGATGGAGAGCCTCTCAGCTCTACTTCTTTCATTAACATCCCCAGGTTTATTACCACCTGAAAAACACCAATGCAATTAGAGAAAGTGGGTACAAATTGGATATTAGCTTAATAGAATGATTTCTGAAGGATCGTGTGACACTGAAGACTGGAGTAATGACGCTGAAAATTCAGCTTTTTATCACAGGATCAAATTACAACTTAAAATGTAATATTTAAAATAGAAAACAGTTATTTTAAATCATAATAATAGTGAACAATATTACAGTTTAAATTTACCAACCACAAATGTTTAAACAATAGCATATATATTTACATACATGTAAACATCGGACTCTTACCCAGCCTATTAATCCAGGTCTTAGTTCACAGAAATATTTCAAGTCGAAGTCTCCAATTCGAGGGTTCAGCTCTCGGCCCATGAAGAAGTCATATAGAGGATTTCCTACAAATCGCAATGTAACTGCATTGGTAAATACTTCAAAGAGACTTCAAAGGAGAGGCATATCTGGAATATCTGACAATAACTGTAAGTGATATATAGATATCAGGACTTATTATCTAACCTGTGTTTCCTCCGAGTGATAAAGCATGCTTAGGTGCCCAGAAAGAGCGGATGTACAGGTACATAGACAGCAGGTAGGACACACCGATGGCACATACAGACAGAGGCAAAATCAGCTCAAACAGATACCCGAGTGGCATTCCCAGCCAAAGACATACTAGCAACAGGATAGCAGTAATGCTCAGGGCATGGAGACCTAAGAAATACAGATGTAAAAATCAGGTCACAAACAGATCTACAAAGATAAACATATACAGTACACTACGTTTTCAAAAGGTATGAAAGGTTTTAGTTTAATATTAAGCAGCACCACTATTTGCAACACTGATAATTATCAGAAATGTTCCTTGAGCACCAAATCTGCATAATTATTAGAATTATTTCTGAAGGATCATGTGACACTGAAGACTGGAGTAATGGCTGCTAAAGATTCATCTTTGTCGTAAGAAAATGTATTCAAATAGAAAACAGTTAAATGTAAAGTTTAATAATATTTCACAATCTCACTGTTTTACTGTATTTTTGATTAAATAAATGCAGCCTATGCAAAAAAAAAGTTGTTTAACTTTTTAACGGTAGTGTACATTATTTGTCTTTAGAACTGTACTAAATATATATATTTTTTACTTAACCTTTTCCTAATTACCTAAATTAAATACCTAACCTTTATTTTTTGTACAAATTCAGTCCTAAACAAAGAAACAATCCTAAACTTAAATGAACTGAAAGACATGAAGCATTGTCCAGATATAAGGGGACACTAGAGTTTACTGACAAATGGAATTTGAACTCTACGTTCTTTGCATGTATAATAGGTGGTAAAACCAAGGACAAGAGGTCAAAGATTATCATGTCAACAAAGACGACCCTGTTTGATTTGTGTCAAAGACATTACTTGTATAGCATTACAAACAGGTAACGTAGACAACATATATTACCATTAATGGGATATTTCAGTCTGGATCCATCTCTCAGGACCAATCCTTCAGAAACCTGTTAACAAATCAATCAGTTAAATAGCTGACAAACTCTCTTTGGCTTTCAAAGAAACAAATGATACACTATCTCACCTTCCCTATGGGCAGTAGATAAAGAAAACTCTGCAGGGTGATCCAACCTACAATCAGGACCAAGGCCAAAGGGTCCCATAAGTGTGCTGCGGGGGTTAAAGGAGGAGGCCACTGCAGGACACTGGCTGCTGGAGACCGACACACACTCAGCAGGTACAGAACCGTCAGAGGCAGAAACACAGGGATGCAGGTAGCACCTGGACAGATGAGGCGGAGAGATTAACTTATATGGGACAAAAGCCTCATACACAAACATATACACATATACAACAGATATTAGCTTACCAAGAGCACCTCCAAATTCCCTTTCGGCTGAAGGTGTTGCTTTGTGCTTGTTAGGCTTCATTTTGCCTGTTCAGGACAAAGATGAGGCTTTAGCATGGCTGGCAAAAGTATACAAGAAATGTGTATTATTTTAATTTAAGTGCGTTTGTAAAATGCAGTAGTTGTTTAGTATACGCGTTTGTATATTTAGTCATGATTATTTCCAGACTTCATCGAATCAGCCAATTAACCCGGTTGTAGTAACGTATTAACATATACAGATAATATATTTAGCGTATGTTTCTCTTACCTCTGTTTCCCACAAACTTACTGTTATACTGTATGAAAACCGCTCATCATCACTGTAGGTGCCCGAGGAGGTGACGCCTGCGCTCAGAACACGCTGTATGCCTTTGCGCCATCTGACCAATCAGCGCGTACCGCTGCTGTCAGAAGAGTGGGGAGAGACAATCAGGGAACCAATCAGAATCAGAAACGAGCGGATGAAACCGCCTATTAATATTTTCCTGACCAATGGCGATAGCGTCTGTTCTGGCTTCATATTACAGTGCATTCAATAACAACAGAAGTGAGGATGCGAGCATTTCCTCCCAAGAAACTTGTAAACAAAGTTTTTCTTTATGTACATTACGTTTATTAAATATACACTATCCAGTTAATGCAGCCTTCACAGTCAATGAATACAGAAATTAACAGTAAAAGACAATTTAAACTCGAATCAAACATGCTGATTTGGTTTTTATAGACAGAACATTTTACCTATAATATACATTGATTAGTTATTAAATAAATCGGTTATCGCTTATGTTAACTGTATGTTGTGTTCATTTTGGGACTTTGACAAGAGACAATATTTCAGCTTTTAGCACCCAGTGTCCACACACTTATAGCATTTAATCAAATGAAGGTAAAAAACAAACAAACAAACAAACAAAAACTTTATGATCTCAGTCCAACTATAAGATCGCTGACCTTATATTAATTGTACAAGTGACTTCACTGAAATTGATACTTCATCAGTTACATAAAATAACTGCAAATATAAGTATTAGTACAGTCCAAACATCAAGTTCGGTCTCAGTTACGTGCAAACTTGTTTGCCCATTTAAGCAAAAACTCCCACTCTACCCCCTCTCACAGATAACCTCAATGACACTTTGCTCCATTGGAGACGGGTCCAGGCAACGATGGGCGGCACTACCCACAATCTCATCTAACAGGAAGTGCACTAGATTCTCATCAGACACAAACCGCCACAGGTACATCTGCAAGTAGTGGCAGTCCACCTGGATTTGCTGCAGTCCGTATCTGCCAAATGTACGGAGACGTACACATTCGAGGAATGTCTTCAAACTTATCTTAATAATACCAGTTAGCACAGAGACCTAGGACAAGATAGAAAACTGTTCATACAGACTGAAAAACTTAAATATTAAAATTTGCATTAACATCATCTTGTTTTGTACCTTGTTGAATTCCACTGGGCTAAAGATATCGATCCTCTCAGAAAATAGCTTGTGAATGTTACTGAGCAGGTTTGTGTCCATTGGAGCACTGGAATAGAAAATATAAACAATTTTAAAAAATATCCTCTGTGTGACTATGGATATTCCATTACACCTTTACAGAACTATGTAATCAGCTAAAGAAAAAAAAGAAGGAAAACATAATACAATAATAATACTAATGCTAATAATAGTTACATTCTTTATATTATTTAGTATTATTTAAATTGTAAAACATTAAACAAGTTATTCCAAATTTATAGTAATAATAATATAAGTACAAATACAATATTAATTATATTAATTATTTACCTTTTATATAGAGCTTTTATTTTGCCTGAAATTCTCTTTTGTTTAAAATAGATTTATAAATTACTCTCGATATGGGAAAAATGGTTGGTACATATTGTTTTTCATAAAAAAATTCTGATTTAACGTGAAGTGTTTGTGCACCTGGGAGTGTAGCTTGGTGCGTAGCGGATCTGCTGTCTTGAGCTGCTGTACACAGAGAAGGTGCGCTTGCTGGAGTCACTGCTGTGTGCTTTCCTTACTCCTTCCTCATAAAGCAGTCCCACCTAGCACATATGCAAAAATTACAATTGGCTTTTACAAACAGATAAGAATTTATATTTTTTTTACAGATTCAAATCATGTTGCATATCTAGAATATTTATTTTGCATATAAAATATGAAACGCATGTTTGGTGCATCACCTGTACATCAATAGAGGTGGTATCTTCCACCACTCTCTTCATTACAGCACGGACATTTCTAGGTTCAATGGTGTTCACCCAGTCTCTTGTTTCCACGCTCTTCCTCAGCATCTGACTGATGATTAATCCCTGAACCTGGATCAAAACAAAACCTGCTCAACAAATATTTTTCCACAGCAATTTTAGCCCGAAATAAAAGACTTGAACTTTACCTTCACATAGTGGTTCAGTAATTTCTGAGCAGCTTCTCTGGCCTCTGCACAAAGTGCTGTAACTGGAGTGACTGGAGTGTGGTGCTGTTTAGAGAGGAAGGGTCAATATAAAGTCTATTTAGAGAGTTTATATCAACAGAATTTAATGCATATGGAATACCTGTACAAGAAACTGTTCGTCTGTGAGTGTGAGGATGTAGGAGATGGTGGAGGTCTCATAGTCCAGACAGAGACGAGAGAGTAACAGAAGCAGAGCGGGAGGAGTAGATCCTCCTCTGTCACCTGCACTCTCACAGTACTGACGGGACGATTGGCAAATGAACTTAATAAAGCTCACCACCAGACCCTCACGCACACCCTGACTGCAAAACTCACCCTGAGAGAAACATATAAGAGGTATTCGAAAAAATAACGGGGACCTTTGTGGACACCAAAAAAACATGGGACACGGTTAGAAAAAACATTCATAGTAAATGAACAAATACAGAAAAAATTAAATACAAAGTTAAACTGTCTAATATCATAAAATCACTTATAAAAAAATACTAAATATTTTTTAAAAATTACTGAAAATATTTTAACCACCGAAGATCACAAGTGTGACCCCTAAGTGAGGAAAACCAGAGGGTTACTGTAAATATGAAGTCCTATACTACATTGTATACTTCTTTACCTTGAAATATGGCTTGTTGGAGAATGTGATGTCCTTTGCTGTGAAGAGATGCACTGATGCTAATACAGACTTTAACTGATTCAGAATAAAGTTTGATAAGGACGTCAGCAGTTCTGGCAGACTGGGCGTGGGATCTTTACTTGTAGCACTGCCTCCTGATGCACTGGCCCCTCCCACTGATAGACGAGGTGCAGCCAAAGCCTGTCTTACATCAGTAAGGCTGTCATGGTAGAAGGTTTGTAAGGCAGACAGGTACTGTTTGATTCTCTCTCTTGCTGCCCGCACCACTATCTCAGTTCCTTGGCTGGGCACTGCTGACCCCGGAAGTAGTTTGGATATGGCCTGTAATCTGCGATGGAAGCGATCCAGGGCTCTCACTAACAGGGAATTATCACCCACTCCCTTCTCTTCCTGTATCCTCCGCTCCACTAGAGAGAAGTATCTAGCAGCCAGAGTGTCCACAAACACATGTAGCTTGCCATTAGCCATCTCCGGGATGTTTTTTGAAGCTAATTCGCCTTCCTGTGGACGGTTGATGAACAATTCTTGATAGGAGGCAATGACTAAACAGAGATTGCTGACAAACTCGTTACACCCTCGATCTATGAACTCAAGAATGTCTGTTCCGCCAGTAGGAGAGAGGAACGGATTGGTCGTAGAAAAACTAGAAGGAGATACAGGATTTGATCCAGGACTTGTTTTTTGGACCAAGCCTCCGCCGGTATCAGTAACCGCAGAGTCTTTAAGCTCCGCCTCCAGTCCCTGGAGATCCGCCTCCAATCTAGACTGGGCATGGCTGAGGAATTTGTCACAGAGCTCTTCCGCTGGCTCATCTAACTGCAGAAGAAGCTCAACACATTCAGAAAGGTCTTTAGCGCTCGAACCTCCATCCCTGTAAAGCAAATACGAATTAATAAATACAAGAGAGTAGATTTTATTGGAGGCATTTTGGCCAAAAATGTTAATTCTGTCACTAATTACTTATCTTCATGTCGTTCCAAACCCGTAAGTCCTTCATTCATCTTCGGAACGCAAATTAAGACATTTTTGATGAAACTATTATCCATTAAAAAACATCTTCATTTGAGTTCTGAAGATGAACAAAGGTCTTGCAGGTTTTGAATAACACAAGGGTGAGTAATTAATGACAGAATTTTCATTTTCGAGTGATCCAAACCGTATACAAATTCAAAAGTTCAGATGCTTCTTACTGAATTCTACTAGATGTTACACAGTTATTTTGTTTTTTTTTTTAACTAATACAAATATGCCATGACATCCCAAAAAGCACAGACCTGAATTTCTGCCTCAGCTGTTGAGCGAGCTGCTCCATAATGACATGGCAGTCATCTTGGATGCCCCTGAACGAGGGCATATGACTATACTGCTGCAGTACACAGCGTGCCTTCCGGTGGGCGCTCACGGCCTGAGCATAGGCCTGCAGCTCAAGACACTTATTGAGCCTTGCTGGGAGCTCAAACAGGAACTGGAGCTTACGGAGGAGAGTGTGAACACCTACAGAGAAGATAAAAGATGCATGGCTTATGTGTAGGCAGTATTCAATTTCACCCTTAAATGTGATGTATATGAAAGTACATAATGTGATTTGAAAGCATAATGGTTTTTATACTGCCAATACTAGCCTCGGTCACGGATCATTTATTATTACTGTGATCCATTTATATCACATTATTATTCATACCTGATAGTTTAGTGATCTGTGCATGCTGGTCCTGCAATGTCCCACTAATGCGGGCACTAAACTCTGTGATAGCAGCCATGTTCGCAGACAAACAGTCCATTTCATCTTCCATCTTCTTGAAATCATTCTTCATTTTTCTGATTGTGTCTGTGGAAAGACAAATAAAAATTTAATAAAAGCCATACACTGCAACTTTAAAAGGGAATAAGAATAATCATTTGTGAGCCCACAGTGACTCCAATAATGATATCGGAACTAACTTTCACTAACCTGTAGCTGAGATGAACTTATTGTAGTTTTCATAAACCAGTGTTTGCATGTCACTGTCCAGAGATCTGATCTGTTTCACCATGCAGCTCTCATGGTCCATCAGCTCACCCAGAGAACACTCCTTCCTCAACTATAACACAAACAAGACAAACCACAGTACATTTTAACCTTCTAGCATAAAAAACAGTCACATATGGGTATGTATGGGGCCATAATAAATGGCTTAAACGTTGACTAAAACCAGTGTGACAGCATACTCATTGCGACACTGCTAAAAGATGTGTACACCCCTATACATATTCAACGTCATTACTCATCACACTACCTTATTTAAATAAACCTCTGGGTCGAAATGCGGTCCGTTGATATCACACGGGTCCAGAGACTCGGGTTGTTCTGCGACTTTTCCTTCCTCATTCAGGCCGTAGTAGAGCTTCAGCATACTGTGAGTCCGCCGTCGCCGGGTCGGGTCTGAATCCGGTGGGGTTGTAGCTGAACTCATTTCTACTACAGTTCAACTATAACCTAACGTCAGAGCGAGAAGGACCTTATCTCATGGATGTCAACAAAAAAATCGGCTGCAAGAGCTCTGTTTGCAACCTGGCTGCCAACTCAGTTTGTGTATAGGGCTGTAGTTCTGTTTCAAAATGGCGTCACTGTAGGCAGTATTTCAAAATAAAGGTCCATACATGCGTGATACTGTAAGTACATAAGGGTAAAATATTTTTATATAATGAAAATGTAAATAACGTAAAGCTTACAAGCTCAAAAAATACTTGCCACTGGTTCCATGCATGAAAATATACACAATATTTAGACTGTTATATTTATTTAGTTCCTTCTCAAGATGTAATTCTGGTACACATCAAAGACCTTATTACAGGCATAGTTGGTTTAAATAACATTAATAGAAAATCCATTATACAGAAAATGATTTACTGATAGGTATGCCAGAAGTTAGTACAAAGCGGGAATAAAAAGGTTTAATGTGGCATATAAATGGTTTTAGTTAATTTTACAGTCACAAAAATTGTGGTAGTGAAATTTGTGTATAAAATCTTATAAACAAGAAAAGGTAACGGAGATACAGTTTCAAGAGACAGACGACAGCAAAACTCAACAGATTAAATGAAAATGTAAAAAAGGCACTTTAAATTAGTACTGACAGATTCGATATTTCTATTACACAGATGTGACTATCTACAGCACAGTTAGTAGGTATGCGTGTGTGTGACAGATGTTCAGATTGAAATATAAACATTGGATTAGTTTTAGAGTGGAAAATATAAAACGGCACAGAAAGTCTGGGGGAAAAGCATTTAGGATTAACATCTTGACAACAAGCATTTGCATAAATACAGAAATGCAGTGGGTGTATTGATTGTTTTGCACCATTCAGCTGTCTGTTTTCCTTTCTCAGCTCAGCTTGTGATGCCAAAGTTTACATTTTCCACACTTTTAAATGTGATTGAGTGTAAGCAGGTAAAGAAACATTCACAAAACATGCACACCACAAAATCAGTTTAAGACAACAGATGTCATGCATTGATAAATACAAAAATCGTGTTTGGTAACCGATGACCTGTTAATGTAGGGCTTGACATTAAGATTTGGCAGGTACTTTAAAGTTTAAGAACAATCAAGTCAGTTGTAAAAAAGCAGTGCATTGACATTATTTACTAAAACAGGAGGTATAACAAACAAATTCATTCATTTAATAATTTTTCTCAATTCAGACAATCAGCAAAATTCCCAAATTGTTTGGTAATGATGCCAAAAGCTGAATAACTGGACATTCGGGAACAGAGGTTATGATTAAATAACTTCCTTTGACATGTTTCTTCGAACTGTCCTGGACAATTGTTAATGTCGGGCCCTATTTCTATTATTTAAAAAAAAAAATCATTTCATATAGTTAGGTACATTCAAGCTCTAAAAGTCTGGAAATACAGTACAACGCTTGGGGTTTCATACATCGAAAAGGCATTGCTAAATAGAAGTGACATTTATCACCTATTGATGATCAAACACCTACACAACTGGTGATTCAACTTGTTAAATAAACTTCTCTCTGCTTTACAAATGCAGATTATGCTCACACATGACCTGGATTGTTTTGAGCAGTGCATTACACGCACACCATCAGAAAGATATAATTCTCCAGAGCAACAAGGTAGTGGGACCACTACTACAGTCAACTGCACTCAATGTGTCGAGTCATGATTTACCTTTGGTCACCACTGAACATACACACAAAAAAATCTTCTTGTTACAAATATTAAGTCTGCATATGCAAACAAGCCCTGTAGTAAACAGACAGCAATACACACATTCAGCAGACAAGTAGCACACAATGTCATAATCTCAGTCTGTGTCGTCTTTGCGATGCTTTGCCACAGACAGCAGCCCTGGTTTTGTACATAGGAGTGGTTGTCCTACACTAGAGGCATTGACTGTTTGCTTTGGTGCAGCAGGTCTAGTTTTAGCAGTATTAGTGGCATGGATTAAAGTACTGGACTACTGTACTCTTGATTTACAGCCACTGGGATGTAGTTTGGTTTGATGGTTGCATAGTAGAATCTACATTCAGAACAGTGACCTAAACAGAGAATTCGGATCGTGTCTCAGTTTTGCACTTGCACCAAAATATCTTGAAGTTGGTTTAACAGAACTACATTACTTTAAGGGCCAACATAGAAAGCTCTAACTTAAACCTGTGACATAACACAAAAATGATCTATAAATACTGGTTTAGCTCCTCAGTCTGTGATCTTGGTCCGATCTGTCCATTCAGATGGTTTTGCCCCGTCTCTCTGAGGGTCTAAATAGACAGATGTAGTTTTGGTCACTGGGCAGAAGAGGACAGTGTTCAAGCCGGGGCTCACCCTTGCTCCAAACTTTCAGTCACCTGAACAGCCGAGTAAGTGGGAGGCTGATTCTGTCGTGTGAAGAAAGAAGCAGCTCTTTTGGGCTTCAGACGTTTAATCTCTTTGCCTGAAATGATGGATGTAAATTAACATGAGCTTTGTCCCAGTTTATTATTTCTTCATTGTAGACGATAAATGTTAATGGGCAGAACAAATGAGTGCAATTTTATTCTTACCGTCATCAACGTAGTTGATGGTGTTGAGTGAATGGACTCTGCTACAGACCACACTGTTCTGTCTGCGCAGTTTCCCCTGCCGACGCTCCCGGGTTTTCTCACTGGTGTTCCGACTCGTAGGTTCATGGGAAGGTGTGACCTCACCGTCAGTACCAGTGGCTGCTGACTCGCCAACGGAGCGCAACTCCACACAAAACTCAATAAGACCGCTCATTAGTTCAGCCTAGAGGACAAATCAAAGTACTTATGTAATATAATTATACAAGTATAATAGAAGTATATATACACATTTGAAGTGGATCAAAACCTTTCATTAAAATTGTTCTAAACCCAAATGCATTCTTGTAAAAAAGTACAAGTAGTGCTGTCGAACAATTAACTGCATTCAAAATAAGCGAAACAGCATTCATTTAAAACTTGTGTATGTCTTTAGGTCTTTTTTGTCCAAATTAATGTATATTTGGATGAAAATATTAATTAGTTTGAAACATTTCTTTTGATGATAACATGCAAAAATTATATTTTTGTTTCATTTGCTTAATTTAATTGTTAAAATACTTGCTTACACTACCAAACATAACAACATTAGTTATTATATGCTCACCTGTTTTGAATAAATTTTTAATAACTTGTTGACGGGCGTACCAGCCTCCTCCCCATCAAACTCCAGCCAGAGTATATGTGAGTCTCCCTCTGTCTCTGGATAGCTGTGATCCCAGGAAAGTTCACTGAACTTGAGACCCAGGAGGACATGTTTCTCTTTCACATCCATGACATACACTCCTTCCAGACTGATGCCCACACTCACAGCCTTATGGCCACCTCTGTGAAGGAGACCCTGGGCTGGCTTGTCTATCTCACCCATGAAAAAAGCACATCTGAAAAAAAAATACATGCATGTAAGGCTCAGACACTTTATATTTGAACAACCTCCCACTTGTAGTAATCATACCCATAGTAAGGCAGGGTGTGGCAGCTCCTGAGGTACGCGCACAGCAGAGCAATGGGCTCCTGATTGGAGCCAGTGGTAGCAGAGGAGATGACTGAACGATACTCTTTTATAAGATTTTGCTCCATTTCTGAATTCCTCCCGCCTCTCCCCCTTAGTGTAGACAGAAAACCTCCTCCTCCTAATGCAGCATGGGCCGGTAGGAATGAGGACAGCTTCTTCTCTCTGAAATTGAAAAGTAATTACAGCAAAATTAGCTGCCTGTTAGATCTACATAATTACAAACTGTAAGTACAAATTGTTCCATAACTTAGGTACATGGTAAGTACATTTTGTTGGAGTATCTGCTAAGCAAATACATAAACATAAATGCAGTAAATTCTGCTTAACTTCAAGCAAATTACCATAAACCAAACACTGAATTTACTAGGGCTGGGCGGTATACCTTTTCATACCGAATACCGGTGTTTTTTTTTAATGATATTCATTTTTCATATACCGCAATACCGGTGAGTGTATGCGTACAAAGCGTCGGGAACACAGA
>JAUCMS010000002.1:8749356-8770394 GCA_032357445.1 Enteromius radiatus | reverse complement strand
TGGGTCAGCTGTACGGCTTGAGAAGGCCTTAGACTTTCTATCACTTGTTAAAACAGAGATAGAGAAAGCTGCAGGCATTTAGGCTGTAGGCTAGTTGTAGAACTCTTGTCTTTTGATCATCACTTTTAATAGTGAATATATGTTTACATGGCTGTAGGAATTATCAATGTGTGTCGGGGCAGAAACCATTTTAATTCAAAACAGCAGTTTCAGTTAATACATTACATTTAAATGCAAATAATCTGTATGTATTATAGTTAGATTTAAATTATAATTTTTTTATTTAACTTTTTAAACGAGAAACACCATCAAAAATTATTATTGGTTATTACCTTCTTAACACATAAATAATCCTAAAAGCTTGCAGACCCACCGACTCAGTAATAATACAGCCTCTGAAAAGCAATGTTTACTGATATTTTGAAAAATGTTAAAAGCAACATCAATGGTGAGTTTAATTTCCAGGTAAACTATCATTTTATAATAAAGCAGTCACATACACATAAAAATGAAAGTAGAAGCAAATAATTACACACAAAACAACATTATTATTATTTTTAACATTATTTATTCTCACAGAACCACAATAAAACTCCACATGAGAATGTTGGAGAGTCCCTGCTTTAACAATGCCAGCAATGACCTCTTAACCAGTTGAACTTCTTAAAAGCATGAACAAGAAAAGGCACCACCTTAACGAGTTGCAAATCCAAGTTCATTGTTTATGAATTTTCATATGATTGGGTCAATTGTGAATGTTAACAGCCATTAACACAGTGATCTGGACTTTTTCACCTTCATTTTTCAGGCAAGTACCTGAATCAGTGTGTGCGCCTGTGCTTTAATCTTATTTTCAAACACAACAAAAATGTGGGAAGAGCCATGAATGTTTTTGTTAAACAACAGTAATGATTTCAGACTTTATTAAGCACCATGTAGGATACAGTCTGTCGTTAATACCCACATTGGCCACCTCTACACAATATTCCTTCATGTCCAGTCCTGCTCATCACGCTCCCTGAGAAAATATGACAGTGATCTAACAGCAGCCGCTGCCTGACTGTTGCACCGGGGTGCTTTCGATTTTAAGATCAGGTTTCTCTGAACCCCCTGAAGCCCCTGGTCTCATGCGTTTCTTTATCTCCTCTGCCATGGTCATGAAGGCCTGCTCCACGTTCGTGGCATTTTTGGCACTCGTCTCAAGGAAAGGGATGCCAAGAGAGTCAGCAAACTCCTGAAAAAAAATTTAAGGATCATTTTTCTGTAGAGAACAATGTTTTCTGTTAACACAAGTTAATGTATAACTATAAGTGTTTAGTGTTAAAATTACTAGCTTACCTCACCAGTAGATTCTCTGCAGTGAATGGGTGCCGCCAGAATGACAGTTTGATAAAAAAAACATCACAATAATCCAGAGTTATCCAGACAATAGGACTTTTTCACTTGGGGAAGAATTATTAAGGGTTATTGTTAAGTGGTATTTTGGCCGGAAGCAATTATTTTTACATTTCTGACGGCACCCATTCACTGCAGAGGACCCACTGTTGAGCAAGTGATATAACCTTTCCAAATCTGTTCCAATGAAAAAATTTTGGATGACCTGAGAGTGAGTTCATTTTTAGCTAATTTTCTTTTTTATGAACTATTCCTTTAACTAGACTAAAAGGAAGTTCATTATTTCCCTACCAACCAACCTTAGCTGTAGTGTAGTCCACAACTTTCTTTGTAGTGAGGTCACACTTATTTCCTACAAGTAGTTTGTTGACATTCTCACTTGCATAGCGATCGATTTCTTTTAGCCACTGTTTCACATTGTTGTAGGATTCCTGAAATAAGACCATCATTAAACTTTTAAGAATGTGTGCAGTTTTGATGACATTTGAGAGGTAAACTTTTATTTTATTAAATAGCAACCATAAATGTTTCAAGTACAGATGTGAATTTTTTTTAGAAAGTAGTCTCACAAACCTGATCCGTAACATCATACACAACAATGATCCCATGGGCTCCTCTGTAGTAGCTAGATGTAATCGTGCGAAATCGCTCCTGTCCAGCAGTGTCCCACTGTAAACATTTACATAACTCACTTAACTGCCGATTAACATTTAAATGCACACTTAAAATGCTTTCTAAAGTCTACAAACTCACTATCTGCAGTTTAATAGTTTTTCCATCCAACTCAATAGTTCGGATCTTGAAATCCACTCCGATCGTGCTGATGAAACTCTCTGTGTAGGTGTCGTCCTGGAAAAGAAAAATCAATCTTATTTCAAGCATGCACGGTCAGAGATCATTCATATTCAAACATGCCGTTAAAAAAACACTTACTGCAAAACGCAATAGAATGCAAGATTTTCCAACTCCAGAATCTCCAATCAGAAGAAGCTTGAATAAGTAGTCACTGTGAAAATATGCAAAAACATACAGTTCTGAGATATAATTCTAATATAAAATGATATAATATAATTCTATGTATAATTATTTATTACTAATGTTAATGTAATAATTAAATTAATTCAATATATAAATATCCTTATCATACTATTGTGCAGTCTGCAACCATAACAAATGCTGTTAGTGCCAACCGTAACACAATTCACACTATTTGCCATTTAATTATCATATAAATGAAACAGCAAGAGGAAATTTGATTAACTTTCCAACGAAAGGTTACAGGAAATTATGAGAGGTCATAAATGTTCATAGTTCTCACGACTTACTATTCAGGGTTCATGATGTGACAGCAAAGGGATTGTTATTGTTTGTCCAGCTGGTAGAAGCGCTCTGGGCCGCCTACTGTTCACCGGCTGACCGCGAACTCTGAGCCAGTGTTTAGCCTGGAATAGTAGGCAATAAAAAGAGGATCTCTGCGTTTTGATTAGCCTTTGTGGACCGTTTCCAAAGCTCCTTGTAAAATGTACCCAGTTTGATTTTACGCCTCCTCTCTCTGGTTTTACAAGCCGCGCAGGTGCGGCAGTGACGGATGATGATGCACCGATATTCCGATCCGCTTTCGCCGCCTAGTGGTGGGATCCATGCAATTTGTGCATACGTTGCCAGAATTACTTACTTTTACTTAAAGTTTTGTAAGAGCCAATTGTGTTTTCTAGAAAGTATGATGTCACTGATTAAGAAGTTAAAAAGTCCAGCGCTATCAAGGGATTGATTCGATGGATTGCAGCTAGAGACGTTGGAAGCAACACAGTTTTTTGAACGAGCTATACGAGTTATAACGAGTTGTGATCGAACTAAACGAGCTATACCGAGTTTATTGTATCTTTGTACTTTTGGTTTTGTTTGCATTTTTTCAGTAAACTCTTTTAAAGGAAGACTCGAACTTACTCGCGTTTTTACAAATGCTGGTTGTTGGACTAGCTGCAAAAGTGGTATAAGAACCTGCACCAAGATATGCCACTAGTGTTTATTCCCCTTCCATTTTTTAGACAGAAAAAAAAAATCAAACAGCATCAAACTTTATTGAATAAAACACCCTACATTTTAAAATAGGAATGAATAACACATTTAAATATCAAAAAGAGTACAGACGGACAAAATACTTTTTGTATATCTATAAAACAATCCTTAACTATTTTTCATTTTGAATTTTTTTTAAGTTCAAAACGGAAAAATACAGAATGGGTTCATTTGATATAAAAAGCCCCTTTTTGAAAGGTATTAAACCTCTAAAGGCACTGCAATGCAAACAAACTATATGAATACATTCATTTGGAGACATATACTGTCTGATGAAACATCAGAAAATATAATTTGCACATAGTACAAGACAACAGCCCAACAGAGACATTTTGGCATACTAGAAAACAACACACTTAAATAAATAATGTAAAAACAGCAAACTTTGGCGCAAATCTTTTTGTCTATTCGATAGGCTATACCTTAAAGACAAATCAGTTTCAGTCTTAAACATTACATATCCCAAAACAAAAAAAACATTACAAAGAAGAGAAAATATATTATTTATTGAGCAGTTTTATTTGCTTCAGGGAAAAAAATCCTGACTAAGGTTTTGGGACAGAAGTCTATATTGAATTTCTTGCAACCTACAGCAGTGTGCAGGATTTTCCCTTTTCTTATTATTTCTTCTGTTCAGTTCAGCTGTCTGCAACCATTCAGGTGTGTGAAGGCTGTGTGTTTATTGTCTAATAAAACAATAAAGACCTTCAGATTTTCAGATATAAAGTAATATTGCTTAAAAGGCTAAACTCTGGGTAAAACGTTGTGCAAACTTTCAAGAAATAACTTGTCTGACCTAGACTGGGCATGATTTATATCCCACTGAGATGTCACTGAGACTTTTAAGATGTTTTGAGAAAGGGCTTCACGTTTAAGCCAAATGTTTTTGAAAGTTAAATCAAGGCACGCTAAAGTCCTGGTGTTGTCTAAGTCATTTAAGATCGTCTCTGGTACAGTGAGGCATTCAAGTTTCTTTACTGAAGAACACACTTTTCCTTATTGCTGAATTTTCTACGTCTTGCCTCCAGACCTCTATTCAGTCTCTCATCCTCCTCCAAAGCCCTGCACATACAAAATACATTCAGTGTAAGCGTATGTAAAGTCTAATTTCCAGTGCCACAAATCACACTGTGACTAGACTCACCCTCTCTCTTTTGCATCCATGTCTCTGACCAGCTCGTCCCGCTTGTTGACCAGTGACACCAGTTCCTGTAGCAGTAGCTGTTCTCTGTGCTGTTGGGCCTGAGTTTTCTGCCAGTCTGATGGACAAAATATTGCTGTATTAGTGATATGATTGTAAAGTGATGAAGTACTGAGGTTGAAGGTTAAAAGCATTAATAGGCCAATATATAGGCCAAGCTGATTCTCTTTCTTCCACTTTGGCAAAATCTAGATTAACATTGGTATTAATTACATTTGGAAACAGCAAACTTTTCACTAATTTTAGTGGTTTAACGAGTACAATCTGAACTTACATGACAAATAAAACCATGAAATGTGTAGAATACAGATGCACAATATATTGATATGTGCTATATTTTTACATTTATATTGGCTGCTCAAGTTATGCTTTAAAAACACTACTTTAATAAGTTAGTAGATAAGCCAGCTTACCTTCAATAGCCATCATGGCTCTGAGCTCTCGAGTTAGCAGTTCAAATCTTCTTTCTAAATCCTGCTCTTCTTGCCTGTGAGGATAACATCATGAATATTTATTGATGCGGCTGACAGCGTGCACTGATTGCGTCTTACATAACAATACATACAGCAGCTCCAGATGGTCTTGTCTCCTGATCAGAGCGTTCTTCTTGTTGACCAGAGTGAACCATTCCTGAATCAGTTTCTCTTCTTCATCTTTATCACTTCCTGTTAAAGACATAATGTGGTATATCATTCTGTATTTCAAGGGTTAATTTGAAATCAGCTTCATTCCCTTGTTTTTCTTACCCGTCTCCATGAGCTTTCTAAGTCTTTTCTCCACGACTGCAGCCCTGCTGTCTATGTGCTTCTGTTCGGTTTCCAGGGCTTGAAGTTCACTCAGCACATATTGATTGGTGTCCTGCAGACACTGGCCAGGAAGTACCACAGGGAGACATACATAAAACCAGCCAAAGAGCAATACAGACCAAGAAAGAAAAAGGAATGGAGATTGAGCAAAAGAGAGATGGATAGAGCCAGAAACAGAAAGAAAAGACCAACATTGATAAGACAGAAACAGACAACGACGCACAAATATAATGGAGAGGAAAGGACAGGCTTGATTTAACTAAATTATTATTTAAAATAAGGAAATTAAACATGGGATGGTAAGAGCTTGTGAATCAGGGACCAGGTACAGAAAATTCTTCTTAAGAATGAAGTAGTTTGTAAGAATGTTCTTGCAATTCTGGAAAATAGTTTTTCCCATATTAGCTTTTGTCCATAATAATGTTAAACTGTTTAATATTTAAAACAACCCACTAAACAAAAAAACCTCTCCACTGGGGATTTAAGAAAAGTTGGAGGTTGTCCTAACTTTAGGAGCTCATTTACAAGAATTTAATAACATATTTAATTTTAGAACAATCCAAAAAACTAAAGATGCTATGAAATTTGTCTTAAAATCTCTTTCTTAAAATCTGCATAATAATTAGAAAACCAGGAAAAAGCAACAGTTTTATTCTTAAGAATGTTTCATGAATCTGGCCCCAGATTTTTATGATGATCACTTATTATGGTGAGAATTATGATGATCACTTAAAAATATTTAAATATCTTGACATGCAAATTAGCACATTTTGTTTTAAAACCAAAATGTACACTTTATGAAAGGTGAACAACTATAATTGTCCCAAATACTGAGGGCATACTGACCATTGTCTCATTATCTGCTGATTTAACATCTTGGTTTGCTTCCTGAGGTTCTGCAACACATTAATATCAAAAAAGTGTAAATCAGTGTAAAATACCAAATGGTTCCAAATTCAGTCATTTTTTAGGCATTAGGAAGCTTTTGAGGTAGGTTACCAGTTTCAGCACTTTCTCTGGCAGCTGTTGAGCCATTAGTTCCTTCATCTGTCAGCTCACCTTTATCTGACTGTCAGAGGTCAGTAGAGAAAAGACAATTAGATAAAATATACACACATAAATTCAAAGGAAGGGCAAATTTGATGTCTTTTACCTCCTTTGGCTGCTCCTTTGAATCAGTCTCATCCATGGATTCACTCTTCCGCCGTGACCGCAGTTTTTTCATCTGATCTGCATCTCGTATGTGCCCAAATCCTGATCTAGAAGCCACCGAGTTTGACCGTGGAGGGGCCACAGGATTCTGCGCTCCTCCCTCTGTCTCCTTACTGCTCTTCTCTTCCACCTTTCCTGAACGTTTAGTTCGAGGTGGAGGAACAAGAGCTCCGTTAGGCTTAGCCACAGTGTCACTTCCCTCCTCTTCCAGTGAGTCCTTGCTGTTACTGTCTCCTGATAGAGCTCCAGCCTGGAGTCTCTCTGCACAGAATTTGGCTGCTGCTTGTACATCTGGCCCTTGATTTGGCTTGGCTACTGCATAGCTAGACTGACTGTTGTTCTGCTCTATTTGTAACACACTTAGCTCCTGCCCAGTGAAGTGTGCACGGATTTGGCACAAATACGTCATGACAATCAAACGATCTGGCACAGAGAGAAGAACCATGTCTGAGGGCTCCAGCAGGCGAGAGATTCCCAGTGATGCAAACCCATCAAAAGCCTAAAAGAGAAGCCAAAAAAAAAAGGGTAGCACAAATGATGAGGTTGAGTTTATAATTTAAGGGATAGTTCACCCAAAGATTTGTGTTAATTTGTGTTCTGAAGATGAATAAAAATATGTTCATGTGCCACATCTGCTTAAACCAAACTTACAGCTTTGTTGTTTTGCTTTATGTTGTGAGGCTCCAATGCATCAAAGTCACTGGAAAACAACAAGAAGTCGAAAAACAATAATAAATGTAAAAAGTATTTTTTTGGTTAATTCCAATTATTTCAGTAATAATGCTCATATTATGAACAATAATAGGCTATAAATGTACAATACTGAAATTCTAAATGATGTCTAAATAAATGTACATGACTAAAATGCTGAAATCAATCATCTTAAGTTTATTTAGGTAACCTTTATTGTAAAATATGAAAAAAATATTCTTTTACTTTTTTACATTTTTGCATTTACCAGTATAATTAAAATATTATTAAAAAAAGATTTTAGACATAATAAGCTTGCTTTGAGCTAGGGATGAATGTCATCAATTAAAAACTCACATTATCTCAGGGTGGAAGTGATGTAAGATGGCACAGAATGCCAGGCCGTTACGCCAAGAGGTGCTAAAGTTTGTGATTTTTATACCCTTATAGTTTTTAGTGATCTCTTGACACCACTCCAGCAAGGACTGACTTGAGGTCACCAAACCAGGACTGGGCAGTGGACTGGCAAACTGTATAGTGACAAATTGAAAGACAAACAAAAGTGTTAGACAGCATTTAGAAAAAAGTGATACACAGACAACATTACAGATACTTCACATATAAGACAAATTCCACATACATCCCATCCAGGCACTGCTGAACCCTCTTTAATGGATTCATCCATTGTTTTTACTATTGCAAGGTCCATTGGTGGTGGAATTATTTTCTTTTTACTGCGCACTGGAGGCACAATCGAATGGGATGAGTCTGCAGTTGTCTGGCCATTAACCTGCATGCTGCCTGGGCTCCTAAATACCATCTTGCTCTCTTTAGCCTCTGGGGTTACATCAGCTGACTCCTTTTCCTGAGGATGACCAGACCTATCAAGAGAACAAAAACTGTTAGGCATACTGACATGACTCTTAAAATTTTGCCCTGTTATTATAAATACACAATTCCTCACCATTCACTTAGTTTCACATGGTTTTAATTTTAAATGTCAAATTTAGTGTTGAATTTAGGCTTCCCTTTCTGCAATGCTTAGAACATTTTGGGTTTTTGAGGTTAATGAACAGACATGCAAATATTATCATACAGTGTTATTACACTACTGCTCAGAAGTTGTAAGACGTTACATATACATATAGATATGCAAGATTTTTAAAGAAATGAATACTTTTATTCAGCATTAGGATGCAAAATTGATAGTTAACGTTCATAATCATATTAATCACAAAAAAGTCACAAACAAATAATTCTTCACATAAACGCTGTTCTTTTGAATAAAAGAATCCTGAAAAAAACCCATATCACAGTTTTAAGCAGCACAAATTTAGAATTTGATAATAATAAATATTTCTTGAGCACCAGATAAGGATATTAGAAAGATTGGAGTAAAGGATGCAAAAAATTAAGCTCTGCCATCACAGGAATAAATTACCTTTTAAAATCAAACCAATTAAGCTGTGATTTTTTACATTAAATAAACTCACCAAGCCCAAACTTTTGAACGGTAGTGTAAATTGTGCACAGAGGTGTAAAATTTTAGGCACGAAACTTTAAAGCTGGAGATCTTGTTCTAGACTTTGTCAAACAATATAATATGGCAAAATACAATTTTAGACTTCACATTCCATTCAGACTTACAATTCATCAGGCACTGGAGATGGTGGTCTATCCTGCCCTATATGCACCTCTTCACTTCTATCAATACTTAATTCTGGTTCTTCCTTGTTCTTAGCTTCAGCGTCTGTCTTCTCTGTCTGGTTTGTGGGTTTAACAGCTGGTGTATCTCGGCACTCCCTTTCAGCTCCCATACATTCCAGTTGAATATTTTGCTCTTGCTTGTTTAACTGGACATTATCATCTAAAACAGCATTGGGTTCTCTGTGGCTATCATCTATCTTAAAGCTCTCGAGTGGCACAGAGGGAGTCTGAGACTGACTGATGTCAATCTTCACATCTATCTGCTCTGGAGAAATCACTGAAGGTGGAGGTCCGAGTGCTTTTGTTATCTCAGTCTGATGTAAACTTGGCCTCATCTTGTCCACAGGGGGTTTCACGCTAGACTTCAATTGCATGGGCGGAGATGGAGGAAGTTCAAAATCAGACTCGCAAGGGATCAGGCGTTTTTTAGTTCGTGGAGTATGAGCTAACGGCTGGGTCGTCTCTTCTTCGGCCATCTGACGAATCTTTGCTAACAGAATGCTCTCCTCTGAGAGGTCTTGATCCTTTAGACTTGGACTTTCTGTACTTCTTGAGGACTCACAGTGTCTTTCGAGTTTAGGAGAAGGAAATGGCCACGGGACCACTGAGCTCCTTGGAGAAATGTCCTTCCCGGAAGCAACGCTCTCATCAATGATTATATCTTTCGGTCTTTCTGTGGCTGCTACAATAATAATTTCTGATGCCTTGGTGATGACTGGGCTGCTCTGTTTTTCCATCCGAACTTCCGAAGTGTTGTTTATGCACATGGTTATGGTACTGTCTCCCTCTAGTGGTGACTCACTTGTCTCTTTTGCACCACAGTTGCTTATCTCAACAGTCTTTACAGCTGGTGTCTCTATAGTTACATGTGAAGGACTGGTTCCTTGTTCATCGCATTGTGGAACCACATGCCTTTTAGCAGCTGCAGAGCTACTATTTTGATTGATGGCATCAGGGCCAACTTCCTGTAAAGGCACTAGGGGTGGTGTCTGCATACTCTCGTCTTGACAGGGAGGGAGAACTTTGCTATCAGGTTGGGAAATAGTTTCCGTTTGTGTAGTGTCTTTTAATATAGATCCAGATTCTGGTGGGAAGGCATTCTGAGGTGGCTGTACGGCTGTGGAATCGCTTGGGGATATTGAGGATTCCTCTGGTCTGTGAGAAACAGGACACCAGAACATGAGATCAAAATGCTGCACCTTACCAACTTGGTTATAACAGCGTGCACGGGATTTTCAGTAAAAATGCAATCACGTGAAAATGGCACAATCATTTCCAGCACGAGGATACAAACAGCAGCATTAGCCCACAGTCACCGTGTGTTTTCTGCTAATAATTTTTGCAAGCTTGCAGCAAGTTGCAAAGTTGCTGTTTAGTCCTTTTCGAAAAAACCACAGGGAGCCCAGAATCAATACAATAGGAACCAACACTATTTGTTTCATGCTTATAGCACATACATGCACTACCGCTCAAATATTTGGGTTTGGTAAGATCTGTTTTTTAAAAATAAAAAGAAAGAAGTCATTTGTGCTCACAAGACTGCATTTATTTACTCAAAAAAAATTATAATTGAAAATAATATAATAAATATATATTTAAATGCAATTTATTAATGTCTAGTGACACTTCAGTCTTCAGTGTCACTTGTCCCTTTAAAAATCAATCACATATGCTGATTTGGCAATCAAGAGACGTTTCTAACTACCTTGACCCTTTCTTTTGAACAATTAAATTCATCTTCGCTGAATAAAAGTACTAATAATTATCTTACTTTCCCCCAAACTTTTGAATGATATTGTGTCTCATCACTTAGAAGTCTAGTTGCCCTGTTGAAAAAACCACGGCCAAAAGAAACAGGACACATTAAAATGCACTGCTTAATGTCAAATGCAGACCCCTTCAGCCCACAGCGTCACAGAAACATACAAATAACGTAATGCATCGGCTAAAATGCTTGAATGTCAACCAGGCGGAACAGTGCCAAAATCGTGCCTTTGATGTAAAGAGGGTCATAAAAATGAGAGGCAGTGCAGGCAGAGGTGACGTCCCATGCACTTACCCTCCATCCATATATAGCTCAGCAGACCACACTGTTCCTAAGTCTTCCTGACCCAGTTCAAATTCCAGCTCCTCCTGTGAACCCTCAGACTCTG
The DNA here is from genome assembly GCA_032357445.1 of Enteromius radiatus. Lineage (NCBI taxonomy): Eukaryota > Metazoa > Chordata > Actinopteri > Cypriniformes > Cyprinidae > Enteromius > Enteromius radiatus. The sequence continues at coordinate 8,759,151 of JAUCMS010000002.1, read as the reverse complement.
CCATAGGCCTTAAATCTGCTGCTGTTGGCTTGCCAGGCAGAAGTTCTTCATGTCCATTTTTTTCTGGGCTTTCGTGCATTTTTATTTCCTTAAAGTCTACCTCAGTCACCAGATGACTTGTTTCTATGGAGCTGAGGTTTTGCACCTCTTTTTTAGCAGTTATGTCGTCTTCTTCCTTCAGAGGTAAGACCGGCTCTTCATTCTTCTCATCATTTGATACCACACTCTCAGACTTTAATTCCACCGTCATGCATTTGTCATTACTTGGTGGTGTCAGTATTTGGGTTTGCTCATTTGCTGCTTTCTGTTTAGAAGGGCTTCCTTTATCCTGGGTCTTGAAATTCACAGATCCGCTTTGTGTTTCTCTGGCTGCCAGTTTCAAACACTCCACCAGGCTCATGGCAACAGGCTCAGAGGTCTGAATGTCTATCTGTAACTCTCCAGAAGGTAACAATTCCTGGATTATTGATTCCTGAAGCTCATCATCAGTTAGATGCAGTTTGGTATCAGAGAAGGCCTCGGGAGGGAGAAGTTCAACCACAGATCCATTTTGATCATCCAAAATAGTGTCATCTTGAGCATCTGTTTCTGTTGTGCTTGGCTGCTGTAGTATTGATGTCATGGTCTCATAACTAAAGGATGAGGACATTTGAATATGATTACATTACATCATGATAAAACAAATTCTTTCCATTTGCAAAAGGGCTCTGTTTGATATGACCTCCATTCGTAAGAAAACTCTACTGAATCATTAGCCAGTATTCAATCAAACTGGCAAGCTCCTGTTTAAGCTAAGCTTCTCATCACTACAGCACACCCTGAGTGCGGATGCAAAAACTTCCTTGCAAATGCACAATCACACAAAATAACAACCTTTCAGTGTGCAAGCCTCAGTATCATCCCACACTTACCCTTTATACAGCACACCGAAAATCCCCCGTATGAAGCCTACAGATACTTCTTCCTGGTCAGAAACTGAGTCATGTTCCTGTGTGCAGGTGTCCACATTTTTCTCTCTTCCTAGATCAAGCTCAAGGCCAAGTTCGGTTCCTAAACAAACACCGACAGTCTTCAGATCTTCTTTAGGTCCAGCTTCAGCAGTCCAAATAGTCTCATTGCCAGTTTGCAGCATCTTATTATCTGAATCTTGCTCTTTAGTGGTCTTCTTTTTACTGTCTTCCCTTTGGATTTCTCTCTTAGCATTTGTATCTAGTTTGTGGTGGAAATGAGACATGGAAAAGGAATCTTCTTGCTTCGTAGACTTGGTTTCTAATGTTTCTTGTCCATGTTGGCTGCCATAGACCAAAAAGTGACAAAAATATTCTTTGTAGATCAATGTTCTCTAACTAACATCTCAACTCCTTGCAAGTAAAGCAGATGTTTACTTTAAGTTCTAAGAGAGATGCATTAGAATCTCAGGCAGAGTAAAAAATAGACTCAGTGTTAAAGTATCAAACTTCTTGGGTTGGTAAGATTTTTAAAATAAATGTTCACCAAGGATGTATTTACTTGATCAAATAGAGTAAACCATTGTGAAATTATTCTAATCTGCTGATGTGACGCTTTAAAGACATTTGTTCTTGTTATCAGTTGAAAACAGCTGTGCTGCTTAATAATCAATGGAAATATTTTTCTCCAGAATGCTTCAATGAATAGAAAGTTCAAAAGAACCACATTCATTTGAAATATATTCTTTGTAACATCATAAATACCTTTACGGTCTCTTTTGATCAGTGCAATGCTTCCTTGCTGAATTAAAGTATTTCTTTCTTTCACGCAATCAAAAAAAAATCTTACACACCCCAAAGTCTTAAACAGTGGTGTAGATATGGACAAAACCATGCCATGCCAGTCAGAAGTCCACACAAAACTCAATGCAGTGAGGTTAACAAACCTCATGCACTTACCCCCTATCCAGAACCTCTTTTTCTTTTATCAACTTGCCCATTCTAGCACCTTGATGACTTTTGTCTTTCGTTTTTTCTTCTACCGCAACCCATAACACACTCTCTTCCTCAAACGTGACCTTTTTCTTTAAATCACTTCCATCAGACTCTGTATTCAGACACAGGTTGGGCGTCAGAGGGCAAATTTCCTCCAGATGCACTGATGTTCTTTTGTCCTTTTCCGTTACAGCAGCAGCAGGGGAGATCACAGGAAGTGCAGGCTTCATACGGACCGGTATACTGACTTTAACACCTTTTTTCTTCTCCTTGACAGTCTCAGCGTGTTGTGGTTTAAGGACAATGGAGGGTATCGGTTGTTGGGAATCTGGTTCATTTAAACTGAGATTTTCAGCAGCCTCGACTTGCATAACTGTGTTTTCTTCGCTGTGAGGTAAGGAATAGGGTTTGTCACATTTTACTTACCTTGTTTTGATCAAACATGCATTACCAAACCTGCTATGCTGGTATAAATATGAATCCAAATATAGCAATTTTACTATGATTTGTTGAAACTTGCTCTCTTATTGACACATGAGAGTGTACAATTCCACCAATAAGTGTATTTTAACACACTTAATTGTATGAGATGTGCAAGCATGCAAGCTCTAGGCCATGGCTGAACATTTGAGACCGATGGCTCTTACCCTGCTTCTAAAGATTTTTTTGAAGATATTTCAGCTTTGATTTCTTTTGGAATCTTGTCAGGTGTTTTGTGCTTATCTGCTTTTTCATCGTTTGCTTCATTCTCCTGATCTTTTACTTTCTCCTCCAGAGAGCTCCAGATTGGCACTTCTGCTCGGGCGCGTGAATGGATTTCCACACTCTTCTGCATTATAACTGTGTCGTCTGACTCCTTCACAATCAGCTCTGGTTTTGCTGTTCGACTGAGCACTGGAGATGGTTCTGAGATGCATTTAAGGGCTTTGGGCTCCTGGGGTTGGGAATGAATGGGAGGAAGCTCTTTTGGCAGATCTGATATTTGAGGAGAAGCTGCTTTGAGGCTAGCGCTAGGCCTTTCAAGTGGAGTGAAGGCCATTTCATTTTGACTGAGAGAATGACAGGAAAGAGATTGTTAGAAAAAAATTGTTACAGATAAAGAAATTAAGATATTGTAGTATTTGGTGAAAACTTTAGGAAGTTCATCTACTGGAGAATGATGTTGATAATGTAATTCTACAGAATTAAAATGTTGTGGTTGGGGAAGAAGATATAACCTATCTATCTAATCTATTCATACTGAGGTGAGTTTTATGTGCCCAAGTATTCAAATGAACACCATTAGAAGCCAGATAAGCGTTTACTGAAATAGGAAGTGACCCAAAAGAGGAAAGTTCCAGTTTGCCACAGTTTGGGAAAGTAAATGGACTATGCGAGCAGCACACTTACCTTTCCTCAACAGTTAAACTCTTGTCCATATGGAACTGTTTCTCTCTCAAACTACTGGACTTAGATGCAAGGACTTCTTCCACCAACACTTGGCTTTTTTCCCTGGGAAGATCTATAGGTTCTTGCTTTAGAGGTGATGAGCTGAATAAACTATTAGCGATATTGTGTTCTGTAGTGGTAACCACAGTTGAGGCAAATTTCTTGATTATCTTGTCCTCATCTGACTTGTTGAGGTCGGCACAAAACGAAGCAACCTTCATGTTCTGTATGTTTGGTTCCTCTTTTGCAGAAACTTCCCCTGCTGATTCAATTTCTGTGTTTTTTGGTTGCTTTAGTAAGTCATCATCGGTTAGTGAAACAGTTTGAACCAGACTAGACTGCATTGGCTGTTCAATGTCAATTTTGAGTGGTTCTTTCTCAGGGTGTTTGAGAGCTGTACCGTCTTGAGAGGATATGAACACTTTATTGAAATCTGCCACTTTAAAATCTGTCTCTTCCTCAGCCAGTGGTGGTTTCTCTGCAATAAAAACTTGATTTTTCTTTGTATGAGTGGAAACCACTGATGAGGGAGCTGTTGTTTCTGGAGATGAGAATGGGTGTGGAGGAGGGACATTCCCAATGTCCAGTTCCTCAGATCTGTAAGCTTCCACAGGCTGTACTCCAGATGACTTGCCAGCAGGCCCAGGACTGGAGGACAAAGATACTTGGAGTCAAAGGTGGCAAAAAATGGGGTGAGAAGCCAAAGCATGGCAGTATTTGACAAGATTAGATGCAGCTTTTCCTTAGTGAGAGCACTTTGTGCCACAGCGATGTTAGTGGCGAGCGAACAGGACAAACAAGATAGATGCAGGACTAAAGTGGTGAGGGAAAGCAATGAAGAGTTTAAACATTTGCACAGTGTAAACTGACAGCTGCTGTAGGCAAATATCATGGTCTGTTTAAAATAGGCTTATCACAAGGTCATGTATTTCCCAATTGTTATTAAGGAAACACTTTTCACATTAAAAGGGTTATATTTGCATTTGTGTCCATATGAAGTCCAAAACATATTCATACAGAAACCCACAAAGTACTAAATGCTGAAAATACCTCTGAAAATCAGATTGTGTTTGCAAAGGTGACATTACATGTTTAAATGTAATTATATAGTTAAGACTAATGTTAGTGAATCACAATTGATGCCAGAACAACTAATAATGTTTAAGTGCTCACCTTTTTATAGTCATGGCAGGTTTGAGCTCTTTTCTCTCAGTACTGATGGTTTCAGGTTGATGGAGGGAAGAAGGAGATGGTTGATTAGCAATGCTAATGCTGCAGACAGTCCGAGAAGAGTGATGCTGTTCTGTTTTGGGTTGTGAGTTCTTTATTTCTTCAGCAATTATATCTGTTAAACATAACATCAAACTGAATTAAAATGAGTAACAGCTAATCAGTCTTAATATATTTTATTTCCAATCATTGTCAGGTCATTTAAAATTTTTATAACGCCAGTATAGAATACTTTTTCACCTTGTAGAAACGGGTTTGTTTGATCCTCCTCTGTCAGTGTGTTGAGCTCCCTGGGTATCTCTGGAAAACAATTGATATGCAATCATTTAAATAATTTTTATTGAAATATAATGGGGATTTATTCTGTATAATTGGTTTTATTCTGTATACTGTGGGTGGGACTAACCAGCACGACATGACCGACGTAAACGAAAGCAAATAATATAGTCTATCTAACATAATCTAGTCACTTGTAGCGGTTGCTAGTTATGACATAGCCTATTAACCACAGGTGTGATTTCATCGAAAACAAGTCTCCTAATACACAATGAAATGTTAATCACACTAGTTCTAATTACTGCATCTTTTAATGCAAGGAATAGGTAGTAAATACCTGAGCAAGCAGAAGAAGATTGAGTTGAACAGCAGGGAGCAGTTGTGCAGGCATCAGTGGTTGACAGTGCAAGAGCAGGGGAAGAGGAAGAGACAGCTGCTGAGGTAAAGGAGGCAGGTAGGGGTTTGCTAATGGGGTAAGAGACAGGGACAGAAGGAGGTAGCGGCGGCTTGGGGAGTTGACCAGGAGTGCAAGATGTTTCACACAGAGCTTCAAGATCTGGTTTGCTGAGCAAAGGAACAGGGGTCACAGATTCATTTAAAGGGACACTGAAGAAGGGAGATGTAGAAACCTCCAACGTCTGTTCATTTAGCTCTGTAGATACTGTGAAAAAAAGATAAGAAATATAAATATATATATATATATATATATAAATAAAAGAAGTAAAACAGGCAAAGGAAGTTTTAACGTAACAGGCATTAAGTATTAGGGGTTCAGATTTAAATATTTATGGTGAAGTTTTTAAAATTTGAAGCAAATATTAATTTTAACTCCAGAGCAGGGGCTTTCCAACATTTTCAAAGACAAACAAATATAAAATATTCCTAAAATATAAAGGAAGCCTTTTACTTTTTAAGAAAAATATTAATATATGATATTTTGTCATTTTATCCAGAAAAAACTGTAAAAAGACAAAATTACATTATTGTTTTAAAAATCTGATAATTGGCTTTACTATTATATTGCACTAAAGCAACATTATTATTATTATTATTATTATTATTTTCTGCATTTTATTTTTTACTTCAAAAGTTTTTTCTTCTTTTTTGTTATGTCTTTAGAAAGCGGGATTAAATATATTAAATTCTTTTTAATAATGTTATTTAGTAACAAAAAAGATTTGACTGATATCTTGCTTTCATTGACTGTACATTAGTACTGCTGCTTCTACTATTTACGTGCAGTCTGGAGGATTTCTCAATACCTGGCACAGTGCCAGCAGATGGACACTTAAGCGTGTCAGAGAGAGAGGGGGAAGAAGTTTTGGGCTCGAGGAGGGGGACAGGAGTGGGGGATACAGGACGAGCACCTGGGACAATCTTGGGCTTAAAAACATTGGTGCGAGGTGCTCCAAAAGAATCTGAGACAGAAGTGCAATGACACAAAAAAGGACGCAGACCACGTGAAAGAAGAAGATTAGTCAGAAATGCAGGAAAAGTGAGAACAAGAGAGACAGTGGCTAAGAGGAAATGAATCTGACTTCTCCAAAAGCAATCTTAAAGAGTTAAATCTAACATACTTTGAATTACATGTAATCATTAAATGTTTAGGATTCGTGAGTCTGTACCTTTCAGAAGAACAGTGGGAGGAGAGGGAGAGTGAGAGAGGAAGGGATCTGAAGGAGAGGAAGGAGAAGCCCGAGGGAGTTTGAGCAGAGGGTAGTCAGGGGTCACGGGACCCTCCAGAGGGGCCTCGGAGCCTGACAGTCTTCTTTGAAAGGACACAGGAGCTGGACACAACCACAGAAGGAAAAAATAGACAAGAGAAGCTATACAAAAAATCTAGGCTTTGTTGAGAAATACATATATAGCATAAGCACTTTTGCAATGATTTTTGCATGGACTTCTTGTGAAAAACTCAGCTAAACATGACTGTCACTCTTATTTGGTCTCCCTAAATGCGGTTGTCACTCTTCAAATCTGCAAAGTGTATGTGGTGATTTTCAGTTTCCAGTTTTCTGAAACTAGTATTTCCTTTACACCACAGCACCCCTACAGCACTTCATATGTTTAAAGAGATATTCACAACAACATTTTGGCCAATTCATCCATGTAAACACAGAGGTGATGACTCAGATAGGAATGAAATCAAAACCACATCTCTTGTGTTTGTCAAGAAAACAGTAGGTCATTTAGCCAGAAATTTGCTACTGGGTGGCGAAAGAAAAATACAGATAAAATCACAAATGACATGACTTCCATCAAGTGATATCACATTTCAAGTGAAACAATTACCATTTTTCTGTTGGGCTCTGACGAAAAGTAAGACTAAGAACATGCTAAAGTCAATAAAAAAGACTACCTTTCAAAGGTTTGGGGTAAGTGAGATTTTTTTATGTTTCTGAAATAAGTCTTTGCTCTCAACTGCTGCATTTATTTGATCAAAATACAGTAAAACTTCTGAAATATTGTTACAATTTAAAATAATTATTTTTATTTGAATATTTTGAATAAAGTTTAAATTTATTAATTTATTTAGTGATTACAAAGCACTGTATTTTGCAGATTTGCTGCTCAAAAAAAGAAAACGTCTTATTAATATTGAAAACAGCTGTGCTGCTAATATTTTAAAGACACTGCGATACAGAATTCTTTCATGAATAGAAAATAAAGCATTTATGTGAAAAATAAATATTTTGTAACATTATAAACGATGTTACTATCACTTTTGATTTTATTAGAAAAGAGGAACTTACACTGTTGCCATAGAAGCAATATAACCGTTAATACAAATAACTGTACTAGAGTAGGAATGGTACAGTAACATGCTGACTTCCAGTGGTTTAATTTAAGTCTATCTGTAATACCTGAGCCAGGGGATGGTTGGAAGATTTTGGGCAATGCTGGAGGGAGCGAACCAGAAGCATTTTGCTCTGTGTGGGAGTCAAGTGGCTGGGAAATGGGTGGAGGACGTGGTGGTCTGGAGCGGGCGGGTGAGGGCATGGTGCGAGGGGTTGGACTGGGTGGGGTGGGTAAAGGTGGACGTGATGTCAGGTCAATGTTATGAACAGTGCCAGGCACCGGGCGTGAGAAGACGCCACTAGCAGGTCTGTCCTTACCACTGACTGAGGTTAAGATGGTGAAAAAAGGTGGGAGAAGGAGAGCAAAAGAAGAAAGAGCAGAGAGAAAAGGATGAAGCAAAAGAGAAAGACAGAAAAGAGAGACAGGGTCAGGAATGTATCATGAAGAATGAGGTTGCAGCTTCATAAAAGACATTTAAAGGGTTACTTCACCCACCAAAAAGTCATTATTTTCTCACCATCACGTTATTCCAAAGTTGGATGCTGTTATTTTTCTGTGTAACACTAAAGGGGAAATCAGTCAAAAAAGTGCTGCTGTTTAATATTTTTGTTTAATCTGTAATAAAAATTTTTTCAAGATTTTTTTAAAGAATAGAACTGAATGAAAACTTGCTGAATACAATTAATAATAAAATCTATCCGGTAGTGTACATTAATTTCTTTAGATTTGAGAATGTGAATGTAAAACCTAAAATATTATTTTTGGAACTATTTAAGTAATGCAAATTGCCAATTACATGTAATTTGTTTAATTTTTGGTAATAATTATGAATTGTTCTAAAATAATCCAATTAAATCGAAGTGAAACCCAATTTCAGATTTTACATGAATGAAATAATCGTAACTGAATTTGCTAAGAAAAGTTACATGAAAATGTTTTAAAATTCCTTGTGTGTTCCAGGAAAAAAATGTGTTTTGTAATAATAACATTAGGGTGAGAAATAATGATTTTTGGAGGATTGAGCTATTCCCTTTAAATTATAATTTAATAGTTCATTAAATTCATGATGAAACGCAAGGTAAAGCAATGCAGGAAAAAGGATAAATATGATAAATAAAACCACATCAGATGGAAATAATTACTTTGATGTGGATTCATAAGTAGTTTAATTTTAAGGAAAAAGGTGTGAAAATGATCAGTGATGTGATTAAAACGAAAAGACTGTAGAGAAGTAATATGCACAGAACACAGGTAAAGGTCACCATTACCTATTGCTGGAGGGATCTTTAGAGATGCAGATCTTTTTTCTTGGGAGTGTGTTGGTCGAAGAGGAAGATGGGGTGCTGACAGTGAGAGAAAGAGAAAAGGAGAAGTTGTAGCTTGTGAGGAAGTAAGAGTTATATAGTTAGAGAAAATAAACATGCATCATTAGTGATTCATGCAAGTCCTGTGTAAGTGGACAGAGGAATAAGGATGTAGGATGAAGAATATAGTAATGTGTTTTATTTATACAGTGGGATCATAAAGTCTGAGAACACTAGTGAATATGCATTTACAGTATTTAGCATTTGTAAACTGCTTTACAATGTTTAACACTTCAAGTTTACATTCCAAATGAACAGCATGACAATAGTGCAGAATCTAAAATATTTCTTCTTCATTTAACATCACGTTTTGATTTAATCCTAAAACCTTATATTCAAGTAAAAATGAGATGTTTAATAACTTCTTGTGATTTTCTTGTGAATGTTTTTTTTAAATACCTGGTACTGCAGTATTAAGGTTAACGCTGGTACTAGATCTTTTATCCTCTTCTTCATCACTCTCATTAAAGTCATCTAGGTTCCCAATGTCTGTTGGCTTTACACTCATCAGACTGGCAAGACTTTGCATGTCCTCGTCCCTGTGGAGGAAAATAATTTGTCAAGAAGTACGGGTACATGACTTCTGTGTGAGTAATGTGTTTTCCTTCCCAGTCAGCCCTTTAAGAGCTTGCCAGACTGATATACTTTTTCATGCTTAGGAGACATCTAAATGTCTAATGGCGCTTTTCCACTACACAGTACCAGCTCGCCTCGGCTCGACTCGGCTCTGTTTGGTTTTCCACTGTGTAAAAAGT